>BMAU01006447.1:0-311366 GCA_019973935.1 Trichonephila clavipes | reverse complement strand
GAAGAATCAAAGTTTTATCAAGCTCAGACTGTTCTAAAAAAGCTTCCCACACAGTTAATAAATAAATAATTTCGTTTTTGTTTTTTTTTAAAGTTTCCTGACAGCCTATTTCAGTACTCAACTCAAAGATTTATTTAAGGCGTAACGTAAATATATACCCTGAAAATTTGAGTTTACTCTGTCAGATTTATAACCTGAATGACGTGATTGATACCCGAATGAGCAATCCCACTCTTCCAAATACACAACTATTGCCTTTCGCTAACACAAAAATATCATATTCAGACTTTTTCTAAATAGTGTAGGAAGGTACTCCCTTTACTCAACTACACAGTGCCAAAAATTTAATGAAATTCTGTTTATTATTACGTATTCGCCTTTAATACTCCTCCCATAATCGAAGCAAAACACAATAAGTTAAAGGTTTTATTTGCCTGATACAAAGGTGGACTGTTGTTGAATCCTAATATCCTATTTGGAGTGTTATTTATATCGTTTCTGAAGAAGATCTAGAACCCAATACATATATATTTTTAGATAAAATTATCGTTCATTTATTTTCGCTTTGTTTAACATAAATATTAATGAAAACTGGTGGGAGTGTAAGATTTTATTATATTATCCTCTGTCAACCTCACAGAGGTCCTTAAATCTACACAAAATTTACAAATTAGAAATTTTATTTTTGTTCTATTTTCCTATTTTACAGATAAAAAAGTTTTTGGTAATCTACATTAAGATAGTGAATATTAATTAAGGATACATGTGCTATTTGTTTGTTACATGCATTTACATTAACGTAACAACTTAGAAATTCTTGATACTGAGAGTTCTCATTATGCAAAATAGTTTTTGGCAACATTACGTATAATGAAATATATATTCATAATTATGGTCTCACTCACTAAAGTATTTTTAATTATTATTTTTAAAGAAAATAAAATGTAAGATTTTATCGAGTACTTTCAGCGAAGAAATGTTACAACTAAAATAACTAGCATAATAATTTTCAAATATTTCAAGTAATCAACTTCTATTTATAAATAAAAATGAAATTAACGATTATTACAGACAATTATTATTAATTCCTAACTTAAACTGTAGTCTGAGGGTTAAAAAAATAAAAGCTTTCTCTCTCTCTTCATCTTTTTCCTTCAAACAAATCTACATACGCCGTTGGCCATAAAAATAATATCGTGATAACAATAGCAGATAATCATAGGTATTAAAAGCACTTTTAAGCTTATCTTAATTTAGCACGTTTGGATATAATTTATTTCACCCATTACTCGAAATATAATTGTAACTTAATAACAGTAATTGCCCATTGAAAGAATAATTAGATTAAAAAGGAGTAAATCATTTTTGTAATAATCTCATTCGATTTATTAACTCAAATGCAGCATGTATTGTCCCTAATTATCTAAAAGGAAGGCCGAAAGCAAGGTTCACGCTTGCCAATTTAATTAGCAATTTGTTGGTGCTTTTCGACGCCAAAGGTATCAGACTACGTTCGGAACCGTGAAAAAAAGCGCATAAATGGATAATTCATGATATTTAGTGTCACTTAGATTAGAATTGTATAAAATTGTTTTAAGGACATTTTGACAAAAACAATTATTTAAATACAATATTTTGGCAAAAAATTAACTTAGAATAATCTGTTTTCAAAATGTTCTCCTATAAAAAAATGCATCTAAAATAATAACATTTCGTTTATATAAAGTAAAGACTTCTCCAGAGAGTCTGAACTATAGTTTGAAAATTTCTCGCATTATTTTCAGAGTTACCAACCATTTAAATACTATCGGCGTTTTTTTTTTCTTTAAATTTCTTTCCTGTTGTAGTAAAAAATATGGATAAACCACTTGTAAGTTATATACTTCCGCTAAAACCCTAGTTGAGTTTCTGTAGAGAGGTTCTGAGCTATATAGACAGGTGGCCAATATTATTATAATAGAAGCATTTTTCACAAAAGGAGAATATTTGAAATTGGTCCTTCTATGTTCCTTTTGTGAAAATATTGTACTTAAATACTTTTATTGTAAAATTTAAACAATTTTATAAACACTTTCTTTAATCTAAGTGACACTAATATCATAAATATTATCCATTTATACGCTTTTGCAAAATCAAAGTTCCGAACGTAGTCGGATACCTTAAAAAAGTGACAGCATTACCATTACTGATAAAAAAGGAAAATATTTACTACTTTAAATATACGAAGAACTCGAACTAGCTGCACTTTTTGAAACAGTTTATTAGGATGTTAAAGTAGATTTTCCTTTTACAAAATTATTCGGTTTCAAAAAGTTGAAATGTCATAACGATGAATATTAGCCCCTCACACAAACTCAGGTTTAGGGCCCCAAGCCCAAATACGTACTTTGCGTCAGTCAAGCTTTTAGTCTCTCTTAGAGTCCTCGCTGCTCCCGCAATGTGCGGTTGTGCAGGGATATATGTTACGCCTCTGTGGGACTCTCATACTACCAATGTCAAATTGAAAACTTTTATGTAACTTTTCCTCAAAAACTATCAGACACAGACACTAGAAACTTTAATTGAATGTATCTAATCTCTACAGTGAAATGAAATTTTGAAAATGGTATTGTTTAATTAGACCGAGAATAAAATCTGTGAATTTTTAAAAAATTGTTACAATATTTACTCTCTTATCAGTTTATTACAAAAATTTCCTCTCAATGTTTAGAATTACTCTATTAGGAGTATTAGTATTATGTTTTAAAAATTTCTCAATTTAAAATGAAACTATAACCTCATTAAAAGAATTCCAGCACCAAAACCTATATTTTCAGCATTTTTTAAACTTCATCTTCTCATCTCCGTATCTTTTACTTTTTCTACATTGTCCAGAAAAGCGCTGGTTTTTCTTCGTCAGTTTTTTCATTTCAGTTATTCATACCTAACGTTACACTTCCAGTTCCTGAAGAATTTTCAGTTTTGATGCATTACCATTATTAAGGTACCCGGACTACGTTCAGAACCATAATTTGAAAAGCAAAATAAATGAATATTTTTTGTTTTTGGTATTTAGTGTCACTTGAATCAAAAATATACATATAAAATTGCTGTAAGAATATTTTTGTTAAAAATAAAAAATAAAAAAATACTTTATATTTTTTTTGGCAAAATATGAAGAAAAAAATTACGCATTTTTTAAATATTCTCCACTTATAGAAAATGCTTTTATAATAAGTATTACTTTTCCTATACATCTGTACAAAGCTCTCCGAGCTAGTATCTTAAAACTATATACTTATGGTGGATTTCTGTCTTACTTAGATACTATAATAGAAAAGTTTTAACAAAAAAAAATACCGGTTATTATTTTGATCTGAAAAAGAATTAAATTATAATCCGTGTCAAAAAAATTTGGGAGGCCGTGGTAGCCTGAAAAAGCCAATAAGGTCACGAACTCATGGCTAGCGCATGTCATGAGTTCGAGCTTTATGCCGCTGAAGACCCACCGTGTAGAGGGGTTGATGCACGTTAAATCTATCGGGACTGGAAACATCTCCCATTGGTGTGGCGCGGAAGGAGAGAAAGTGAGCTTAGGTGTCATCCTCGACATTTCAACTTAAGGTTCAAAAATTACGAGGTCCTTCCTCACCAAAAGCCTTCTCGTGTAGCTGAATAGGGTGACGTTAATATTCACCTTCACTGAAAAAAAAAAGAGAATTTTCAAATCTTAGTTTAAGCTCTGTAGAGAAGTTTTCGCTATATATAGACCTCTACACGGCGTGTCTTCAGTGACACTAGGGCTCGAACTCAAGAAACGCCGGGCCTAACTCATGACCACTGAGCTACCGCCGCCACATTTGCAGTTAGAGATACAAGTACTCCTGAATGTAAGACAAAATGATCGTTGGCTTAAATTTGGTAGAACTTTCCTCTTATTAAAAATATAGTGTAATACATAAAAAAAACCCAAAAAACATATAATTAAAAGCATCATTTGCTTAAATTTGGCTCATCTAACATCACTATCTGAAACATCATGTCATTAGAAAATAAGATTGATGTCTGCAATGAAAAGATAGTTATTAATTAAATTCGATTATCATTTCATCGCTATCGAAACTAATATACCTGGGTTATCGTATGTCAAATATCATTCTTTAAAACAAGATTTTGAGTTAAAAATTAAAGTAAAGAAGATACATTAGAAGCTACTATTCATCATTACATCATACATATGATAGTTATTTCCTCACCCTACGGCAAAAAAGCTGTTAAAATAAATTCCTCTTACCATTTTAAACACAACTAAATATGTTCCTTAGTATGTTAGTATTTTCTTTATCTTTTAACATGACAACATGAGTTTAAATAGACACATCAAACAGCTTTCTGCTTTCCTGATAAGTAAAAGGAAATTAAAAAAATTATAGATCATACTTAAAATACTAACATGTAGATCTCAGCCAAATTGCCCTCCCGGCTAATAGCTTTTGTAAATGTGAGCAGTTTCACTAAAACATCGCTAAATACAGATATCCGCAATTAAACAACAATCAATAACTTTTATGTCGTAGGAAAGCAATATTGATGATCGTATCAATGATTAATAGCAAATCCAGTCGGATATCAGACAGTTTCAAAATAGCTGGCGCAAATACTTTGGACGGCACCGCATGCTCTGCCATTTGGCCTCAGCTGGCCTCTCTCCTCAGCCGCCTGTGCGAGCCAGTAACCCATGCCTCTCTCAGCACGGTCAGGCTACCCAAACAGTTTCACCCATTTCTTGCAAAATACAGCTAGCTCCTGTAGATTGATGCTCGCCGCAATGAGTATTCTTGTTACTCAGTGTAGCTGACTTATTAGTGAACTGATGAAAGCGCGGGCCTGAGTTAGAAAGTACCCCGGGCAAAATGCAAATGATGAGGTGTCTGAGTGACTTTGGAGTTGCGAATTTGACGTTTTCTTGCTCAGCTTCTTCAGCATTCGCGCCGTTACCACTGCCAAAAACTGAGTCATCCCCCCTTTCTGTCCTCTCAGTTAGCTGTAAGTCTACTTCTCCTTCTCTCATAAAGATTATATATCTGCTCCAGCTTTCAGCTCAGCCCTGAAAAAATAGGTGGTAGTAATTTCTTTGGAGTTCCATCCAAATTCCAGCTCCGCCAGCAGTAGTTTTGGTGCCTAGTGATGCTACTGGATGCATGCGGTGAAACATCGGCCTGGTTGGCCCAGCTGAAAATTAATAAATAAAAAATAAACGTAACGTAGTTCCAGCAACATAAAGCGCAGGTCTGTGTTTTATAAATGTGGCGCAAGAGGCTGGATCAGGTATCATCCGTAGGTCATGTGTTCAGCCCACCAGCCGTTCTGGCTCGAGAACAAAGCTTTTCTGGCCAGACAGTTTAGCTTAGGAACAGCCAGGGCCTGGCCTCATTTAGCCAAATAGTAACAAACAAAAGTAATCAGCACCCATGGTAGCAGCATAAAAACAAAGAAAATCGCCGCCTGGTAGGTCATGATGATCTTGTCATGCGCCATATTGCGTAGATGCACAGTGGTCCAATATGTTGTTCGAGCCCTTCTGTTGTTTTTAACAGCAAACAAATGGTCGCGTTTTACGAGTAAGTTTATTTATATATCAGAAAGTAATACTGTTTGCATCCTCAAAAGTTCTCCTTTTTCTTCTAGTTTTTGTGCTTCTTTACCTCACATCGTTCGTTCATTAAAGTTGCTCAAAAAGAAGATCACGTGTTTTTGCTTTTGCTTATGTCATGCAATGGCCATTCTCTATCCTTACTGCGCTGTTCCGCAAGCAGCTTCATGGAAATCAGTAGTCTGTCATGCAAAATGGAATGATGCAAGACTATGCTTACGCCAGTGGTAGAGCTTCAAACACAGGCTCTTCAACCGCGCGCCAGTTTCCATCAGGCAAAGCGTACTCCCTCTTCTGATATCCTGGAAGCACTCCCCACAGGGTGGAACATTGTGCTCGCTAAGTGTGCAAGGAACATTTTTCTGAACAAGTTTGTCTTTGCCGGAACGCTCTATAGCTTTCCTCTGTAGTTCTGACGCCCAAACGAAACTGATTTCTTTTTCCTCAGCTTCCACGCCAAAAAGAAAAATTTTCCGGAACCGTCGATAATTACCTATTCATAGGTGAAGGGTAGGAGATTGGGAGATAAATTCCACGGAACTCGTTTTCATGGCACCATTGGCTTTTCTACACAATACTATATCAGAACATTTTTCTTACAATACTCAATTTTAACTTAGTACTCTTTTAATTTTATTACATTTATAATCCTTAATTAGGAGAGAATCCCTCGAATCATTTCTTAGTATTAAAGTTCTTAACATATGGCAAATCATAATTCATGAAGCCTTCTTTTTTATCACATTTGAAACAAATATTTGGAAAGAAACACTTGAATTAAACTGAACACCCAAATCTGCACTCAAAGAGGATTCACTTTCAATTTAATAAAACATCGCTCTTTGCGTGGCCTAGTTTTTTATTTCAGAATATACACTGGGATGGCAAATTCTTCGGTCATCGGCATATTGCCGTTCCAACACTCAAGCTAGAGAGTGTTGATTAAGAGAAATATTTATGGGTTTACCATACGCTGTTCGCCAAAACATGAACTTAATGTTATGATCTTTTCGGAAGGTGTTTGCACTCTAATTAGTGAGGAATTTAAAAACTGGGATCTGGCAACCCGAATCGATCAAGGCTAAGCCACGGGCTGATTTTTCCACAAAAAATGTTTACGTATTGAAGATTTGCGCATTCAACTATTTTGTTTTTCGCTCGATTTTCAAAAGTATTCACGTTTATTTTATTATGGATGTGATCATTAGATTCTTTAGGTTTAAAAACGCTTCTCACAGTCTTCTTGCGCAATGAGATGAATCACCGCATATAAAGCACAATTTTTTATTTTCTCTTCATGATATTGGGATGGGTCTCTCTTTAATCTTGGTTTAAAGTTTTGTGGATTTATTTTTAAAAGGGGTCTTGGGTATATCCATAAGTAATAGGAATTTCTTTACGTGATCCGCTTCTAGATGAAATATAAATATCACACTCTTTAGCTAAATCAATAGGCTAAACCAATCTTCTGCTTCTCGAATGCCAATATGAGTTGCAGTTTCCTTATTTAAAGTTTCAAATAATTTATCAGAAATTATAAGATCACATAGAGATTCAAAGGAATTAACTTTCTTAACGAACAATAATATTGGAAGTTTGCCGTCAATCTTGCAGCAAATTGGATGTATGTCTCGCCTGATGATTTTTACAGCATTTTTAAATGAGTTTAAACACTCGCGAGGGTTAATGGAATTCTCTGAGTACTATAGATTTTAGTTTTCATAGTCATTTAATTCTTCTTTTTTAAATATACAGTAAGACGTTATGAGCTCTTTCGCCCAGAAGATTTATTAAAATTTCAGATTTATATTCGTCATTTATTTTTCTTGGTTAAAAATGCGCGTTCTAATGATTGGAAGAACAGATTAAAATTTTCAGATCTGGTGGGAACAGGAAGAGATAAAGTTTTTATACTTTTATCATATTTTTCTATGTTAGTTTCGAACTGTTTTTCTTCGACTTTAGCTGCAGGATTTAAACTTAATGCTTTATTTTTCGCCAATTGAAGTTCGATTTCTTTTTCTAATTTTGCTAACTGAAGTTTCGCGAGCTCAATTTTTTGTTCTGAAGTTACCTCTCTTTTCGTTTTGCGATACTCTCTCATCTATACAGTTTTGAATTAAAGTTTTAACGAAGTCTGGATCACTTTCAAATGTACTACTGTTCTCAATTTTTAGTCTTTAGTTTAACTATAGTGTCAGTACTTTCGACAATACCGTCTAGTTTCTCAACAACTCTTTTGAGATCCTCTTTAAGAGCGTTTTTATACATTTTAGAAATGGAAAGATCCTACCTTTTTTTTTTTTTTCTGGCTCCCTTGTTGCTCGCACGTACGATGTATCCAATAAAAAACGTTGATTCCACTGATGTCACCTCTTCGCAGGTAATATAGTTGAAATTGTAGTTCCGGCCTCTACACAGGCGGATTATTCATACTGAATTAGTTCCAACCTCTACACAGGCGGATTATTCACACTGAATTAGTTCCAACCTCTACACAGGCGGGATTTTCGTCGATGGGTTTTCCAACCTCTACACACAGGCGGAATATTTGTCGATGGTTCGTTGCAAAATATACCCTCTACACAGGTTATTTTGTTATTTGTTCCGACCTCTACACAGGCGGAATGAAGTTGAAAAATTTAACCTCTACACAGGTTGAACGAAGTTTCCGAAAATGGCGGAGCGTCTCCTTCACGGACGCTGTTGTTCATTGTCCAGACTTTTTGGTTCAAAATCGAAAGTTTATCGATCCCGGCCGAGCCCCCATAATTTGTGGGAGACAACAAGGGGTCCAATACGTTGGTCTATCTTCTATTTTATTTTAACATTAAACAAAAATTAATTAAAAAAGTAGTTTTTACAGATAAGTTTGACGATGATATTCAGAAGGTAACGCCTGCTCGCGCACCTCTCGCGTTCTCCTTTTTCTCTTTCAAAGTTTTTGTTTTACTTTCACTATTTCGTAAGTTTCAGTTCGTGTTTTTAGCTGCGCCTGCGCGCGAAGATGTGTTTTGCTTTTGGCTGCATGCCACATTTATATTTGCAATTATTTAATAAAAAAGTAACTAAACTAAATTTTTTTTTTCTTTGTTGACCTAAGTAGGTATTGACTTAAAACTTTTTTTTTTTATATTACTTGTTTTTTAGTAAAATGCTCCAGAAATTAAGAGATTCTTCTCTTAAATTTTTAAATATTTAACAAAAAATGTAATTATATTTATTTATAAAAAATTTCAGTAATATTTTGTCTTAATCGTCGTATTGTCAATTTAAGTATGTCCGAAAAAAAATAGAAAATTGTTTTGGTAGTTATAATTTACAAAAATTTGATCATTATCTGATTTTAAATTCCCCCCCACACAAAATATCTATATTGTAAGAAAATTGAAATAAATAACGATGCAAAAATATGAAGAAATTTTAAAAACTTTCATTTAAAATTAGATGTTGGTATTTCTTTAATACGAATTACATAAGGATTTTATAACTATATATATATATATATATATATAATTCTCTTTCTCTCCTCCCCATTTTCGAAATTTTTTTAAAGTTAAGTAGATGCAGTGCCGGTTTATCTATTGGGTGCTTGGGGCGGGGCGCCTAGGGGCCCGGATAAGCTGGACTTGACCAGATTTTCTGGCTATAAATTTCGATCCTCCAGTGCCAAGTGGGCCTGTAGATCTTCTGCGCGCAGGGCCCAAAATGAGCTTAAATCGGCATTGAGTAGATGGTACTTTTTTTATACAATTTTTAGAGGATCAATTTAAATTTGAAACAAAGAAATAATTAATTAAATAGTCTTAAAATATGTTTAATTAGAAAAAATATTGATTAGGAATATCAAAAAAAAATTGGCTATACAAAGAAAAAATATTAAGAACTTGGAATTTTTTTAAAAATTGTTAGTAAAAAGGGATGTACCCCTATTTTGGTAAGGTTGGGGGTGTCAAACTCATTTCCCGCCATGAGCCAGATTCTTAGAAGTAAAAGATCAGGCCGACATGTAGATTTTATTTCTTAAATTTACCTTTGTTTTTTCCGATTCATATCATAATTCATTCATCCGATTCATATCATATCAACTGACGTTTTATGTTGCGTAACTTTGAATTGCGCGGAATAATATTATTATCTCAATGTCTCTTCTTTAAAAAAAAACAAAACAGTGAAGCTCGTCAGCAATATTTTGCTCAATTTTAAACTACATGGCTTTGGTTATGACTTGCGGCCACGGTAGCCTAGTAGCCATGGTCATAAACTCGTGGTTAGCATTTTCGAGTCCTCACGTTGGCGTATTCAAATTTGAAGAGAGGTTACCAGCTCAGGTGTCATCCTCTTCACTTGACCATGGTTCAAAATTCTTAGGACCGTCCACGATAGCTCTCGACTTCCTTTAGAGTGCAATGTTAATAAACACTCACACGTTCACCCAATGAAGACATGCTAATCAGAGACATCTTAAGACATGGACCAACTGGACCCGGACCCATGCCTCGCTCTCGGTGGGGGCGTCGCTTCCTTTCGACTCTGCTTTTATTAGATCATAATCTGGATAATTTTAACGTGGTCAAGTATTTTTCCCGTGCATGTTCTGCGAAAAAGAAGGAAATTAAAACTGCATATCAACTGGCAAAAATGGGGTAAGACTGTATTATTATGCGATGACAGTGGCGCACAGAGGGGGCAAAGCCGTTGGTTTTTTTCCCGATTGATTATAATTCTAAGTATATAGTACGAAAAATTTAATTAAGTATTTGTTATTAATGATTAATTTTATTAATTAACGCTAATTATTTATTCAATAATTAGTTTTTTACTGTATTTTGTTCCCGAAAATCGACAAAATCAAAAGGAGCATGATACAAGAATGGTGAACTTTCGACCCGGACCTCCCCACCCCCCTTTGAAAAATTCCTGTGTGCTCTACTGTGCGATGACTATTGTAATGTCTAGGCCTAGACCTTATACCATAAACAATCATTCAACTCATTTAGTCAAAATACGGCAATCAGTCGAGTCGGTTTGTGCTTAGATTTTTGAGTCTATTAAAGTAAATTTATTTTTCTTGTTTTCTGAAAAAGAAATTTTTCAAGTTATACATCTCAAGCAAAGGCAATAGGTGATGGTTATTATTTGGTTAATGATATTTCAAAGATTCGTTGTTATCAGAGAGTCCATTCAACAAGACTAATTAATAGTTCATTAACGAATGTTGTAATTGTCTGTTAGTAATTAGAAATTTTAAAAATTTGATTCAAATTAGTACAATTTTTCTATATGTTGTTGTGTTGGCTGGACCGCAAAAAGATTCATCTTTGGCCGTGATATTCTAAACGTAAGGGATCAGTTAAAAAAAAGTAAGATGCAATGTTTCGAAGCAAGATATTTTCAAAAAAAATGTCACAAACTTTATATTTAAAAAAAAAAATGTTTTTGGATTTTAAATAAAAAATTAGCTTTATTCATATTTATCAGAAGTATTTTTGAAATCGTTTATCTAATTTTTAATCCAGATTTATATTAGTATAAAAGAAGTTGATTATTTATTCCTTTTGTGTTCCTAAAAGTTGGTTAAAAATTTAATTAGATAAGAAATGGCGAAAAAAATCTACAAATATTGAAAAATAAATAAAACAATTATATCCTGAGAAAATTCAAAATCTTGCCACTAAATAAATATTAGTTTTGATTTTAAAAAAATTAAATACATCTCCCCAATGAAATTTTTATCCAAGGGAGTAAAAAAATGAGCCACCATTTTCTGGTTCCGCCCGGGATCGAACCGGGGACCTTTCGCGTGTAAAGCGAACGTGATAACCACTACACTACGGAACCACGCTTGCGGTGGGGGAAGAAAAGATAAGTTGCATATATACTCACAAATATTGTTTTCCAAGCGAAGTATTTTGTTATTAAATAAAATAAATCAATTTCTTTTCTGTTGAATTATTATAATGATGACAGCCATGAGTTGTTATTTTGATCACTTATTTGTTTTATTATACCAAAACAAAGTAAATTCAAGTCGAAATTTCCCATTTTAGGAATAAGTTGCTATGAAGGTTGCTGTAATGTCAAGTTTAGCACAACTGTTGGCGACTTTTAAAAAACGCAGTCATTGTGACTGTAACAATTAATGTCGCCAAAAGTTCATGCTCTCTCTCTGTCTGCATTGGTGACCTTTAGATAAAAAGTGATAAATAAGAATGAAACGCTCACATTTCGTGGAGAGCGGAATAATGTCCAACTCTCAAATATGAACAGAAAGTTAAGCTTCAATCAAAATCTTCATGAATTTGAAAGAATTTCGTTTATTTTCTGTAGATGAACAGTAGAAATAAAACTAGTTTACTTCTTTTCTCCCCCTCTTTTGGTCTCGCCCTCGACACAGCCTCAATAAGATCATGATCGAAATAATATTAATCGCCAAATGTTATTTCCGGGCATATTCTCCTAAAAACGGGAAATTTCGAATTACAGTCGGACCTCTATTTAACGAAGTCGCTAAATTAATTTTTTAATGACATCTTCTAATTTTAAGCCTACAAGTAATTTCAATATTTACATTATTTTATAACTAGTAATTTATATATATATATATATATATATATATATATATATAAGCATACACTATTACACGCCTCCTTAAATTTAAATACTAATAAGATGCGTTAATTTTATTTGAGTTTTTGTTTGAAAAATTACGGCAATGTTATTGTTGTATGTGAGTTAAGCATCTGGTAAAACCAGTTCAAGATCATTAATTACCTTGAAATGTGCTGAAAGAGAAAATAATTTGAAAAATACCCTGAAACAGTAGTGCACACAAAAATTTTTCAAAGAGGGCTCCAGGATCGAAAGTCCACCATTTTGGTATCATGCTCCAATACGCCGCTCAACATATTCTTTTGATTTTGTCGATTTTCGGGGACAAAAACAATACAAAATTAGCTATTGAATAAATAATTAGCATTAATTAATGAAATTAATTATTAAAAACAAATACATAGTTAAATTTAGCGTACACTGGTGTGCAAAAATTAAGGACGATGTCGAAAAATTAGCATATCAGCTGAACGAAGAGGCAGAGCGGACAGAAAGATCAATCAGGAGATTAAGTAAGGTGATGTACGGTAGCACATGCGCAGATATGCAGGTAGACGTAATGGGGGAGTGTCTGAGTAGTATAAAGCATGTTGTCGGTGTAAGATCAGTATTTCTGGCAAAGAGATTGCACGCCGTATAGCAGTTAAAATCACACCGAGTTGCTGCCTCAGCGAGAAATGGCGAATAATCAATCTGTTAGACGACATCTGGATGCTTTTACCCGAGGTCGAATCATTGGGAAGTTGGAGGAAGGCCGCAGTGTGACAAGTGTGGCTGCAGAGTTCGAATTGCTCACAGCATCGTTTCACGACTTTGGAGACAATTTCAAACTACAGGAACAGCTATCCGGGGTTCAGTAGTGGTCGTCCACGAGGAACCACACCCGCAGATGACCGGTACATTGTCTTACAGGCCAGAAGAAACAGGCGGCAGACAGCGGGAGAAATCGCTAGACACACGACACAGGCGACTGGACGACCGATATCGCGTTTTACCGTGGCCAGAAGACTGCACGGTGGTGGTCTGTTTGCACGACGCCCTGTACGGTGTGTACCTTTAACGCCTGCCTATCGGAGAAGGCGTTCTCTGTGGTGCCGGGAACACCGGAATTGGAGAGACAATGAATGGGGACGAGTACTCTTTAAAGATGAGAGCAGATTCAGTTTGAGTAGCGATTCTCATCGCATACTCATCTGGAGAGAGCGGGGAAGCCGCAATCATCCCTCGAACATCATTGAAAGGGACAGGTATGGAGGTTGCGGTGTTCTCGTTTGGGGAGGCATCATGCTTGGTAGTCATACAGACCTTCACATCTTCGACGCAGGTTCAGTCAACGGGACCCGTTATTGTAGCGAGATTCTTCGTCTTTTTAGATGCGCTATGGGTCTGCAGTTCCTTTTCATGGCGACAATGCACCATGTCATCACACAGTAGCTGCCGAACAGCTCTTAGAGAGGGAGGATATTGAACGTATGGATTGGCCGGCACGATCTCCGGATCTCAATCCCATCGAGTATGTATGGGATTTTCTAGGCAGACGCTTGGCAGCTCGTACCTTCCCACCAGTAACGATTCGGGAGCTTCGATTGGCGCTGCAAGACGAATGGGCAGCAATGCCTCAACAACTCATTGACACCCTCATTCTCAGCATGGGCAGACGCTGTGAAACCTGCCTAGCAGTCAGGGGAGATCATATCCCCTACTAAAGACCGGATGTTTCTTGCTGGACACCCATCACAGGGATGTTTCGGCTTTCAGTCGCATTGCGCTCCATGCTACTTTTTCAATCAAGCTTCTTTTTATCCCTCTGATTTCTCTTTTAGTAAGTGTTGCTTACATATTACACATGTCCTTACGTATTGGGGATCTTACGGTATTAAATGTGTTGATTGGGAAAGCTTTTGTACAAAGTTATATTGAAAAACCCGTCTCGTCCTTAATTTTTGCACACCAGTGTAATATATACATAGGATTATAACCAATCGGAAAAAAAATCAAGGGCCATAGGGGGTGTCCGGACCCCTAGGACCCCCCCTCCTGTGTGCGCCACTGCCCTGAAATATATATATATTAAAAATAAGGAGAAAAGAAATCGAGAATTCCAAGAGAAAAAGTTCGTTAAATAGAAAATATACTTCGCTATTTGAAGGTGATTTTACGTAGATTACAGTTAAATGATCTTGATTGCTAGAAAAAGTTCGCAAAATAGAAAAATTCTCAATATAGAGGTTCGTTATATGGAGGTCCGACTGTATATGCCAATTGGCAACAAAGGCAAGACTTCATTATTTTTTCCTGACCATCATCCGTGAACCATCAATACTCATTTAGTTGTTGTTGTTGTTAGGAATGAAAGTTGCCAGAGCCTGAGACACAGGTTGGACTTCCATATTCTACCTCAATTTTGAGGGAGAACATCCTGGGGGGTAGTCAGAGACCTCCCACCTCTCTTCTCCTTCCACCAACCTCACGAGAGGACTTGCGGCTCAATGGCTACTTATAGTACCCCATGCCGCAAAGGCACTATACATTGTAGAATTTCTCAACTCCTCATACTCACAAGCTATTCATTGCGATCTGCGCGCGCGTGAGATCTTCAGCAATTGCGGGAAGTGCTTACTCGCGCAAGCACCTAAGATGCAATCGGCGCATGCGTTAGCTTTTCTACTATAGCGACCCCGTGCATTCATTCATTCGGACTTCAGACTTCCTTGGCAGCGCACGTACCCCTCCGAGAGCAGATACCAGATCAAGAAAAATAAACCAAGTAGTCTAATTCTGAAAACATCGCCTTGTGTATTAACTCTACTGTCTCCTACAACATTTACAAACATCCATGTCTTCTCCGGGATTCGTACCCAGGCCCTATGGCACAACAGTCACCGTCGTTAACCACTGTACTGGATGGGCGACAGGACTCATTTAGTTGACAGAAGGCAGTCGGTTTGTAACAAGGTATGTGAGATTGTGATTCACGCACATTTATTTGTTAGAAATTATCGTTCACACGAGTATCTGACAACGCATGCAAAATTTGTCTACTTAAAGGGATCACATGTGAAGCCTAATTTTCCATGGGGGGGGAGCAAGGGCCTCATTAAGTCTTGAGACATCACACATAAATTGTGATAATTATTTGGAAAACTAGCATTGTGCTATAATTCTCCAAACGAAAATAAGTATTAAAATACTGTAAAAATAATCATCCAAATACGATTTTTAAAGTATTTTTGTATTTTGGAATATAAATCTCTATATCAATAACTTCCTCTTGAAGTAAAAAATGTATATTCGTGACTGAAAAAAATTGCGAAAATGAGGGGAATACTCGTTTGACAGATGCCAGGATTCAACTAATGATCTTTCCTTTATAAAATTAGGTCAGGCCTCAACAAGCCCGTTGAAATGAGGAAAGTAAGGATACACAAATTACCAGAGCCTACTTCTCTCTAAAAAAAAATCTATTCAACAATTTTTTACAAAAAAAAGAAAAAGAAAAAATATGTTTTTAATTCTAAGAAACATTCAACAATGTTTGATAATCTTGCATCATATTTTACAGTTCAGTCTGACAATCGTAGCTAAAGTTTGTACGTTGCCACGGTGAACCTGGACAAAAGCAATTGAATACAATGTTTTGTACCCAATAGCTCTGTATTATTTGTAGTATTCAAAGATTACTGCAACCAAAAGAATCCAGTAGCAACGAAGTAGCTAAACAGGAGGTAAATATCCAGACAAAATTATTTCAAATACAGTCAAACCTCTATATTGTAAATTTTTCTATACGGCGAACTTTTTCCTGGAACCAGGAACATTTCAAGATTTTTTTGCAAAACAACCTCCCAATAGCGAAGTGCATATTCTGTATAACGAACTTTTTCTCTTGTGATTCAGTTTTTTGCTCACTATTTTTATAATATTTCTGGACATTTCAAATTATTCTCTCTTTTAAACACTTTATGGTGGTCATAAATCTTGAACTAGTTTTATTAGATGCTTAGAGCAATTCCCCGAGAACAATAGAATTCCATCCAAGAAGTGCAACCTTGAATTTCCATTGTCCAATTCACTGGAAACATCTTCGATATCCACATCCACCTTTAGTGGAGTTGTCTCGTGTACCCGTGTCCTTGAAGTAGTCTCCATTCATTTGTAGTGTTGATCAGTCGTGCTGGTAGCTTCGTTTCTTGTAGCTCGAAAATGTCAAAACGTAAGTGTTTGAGCATCAAAGAAAAACATTTAATTCTTCAGGAAGGGGATAAAGACGTCAAGAAACTTGCAGTTTTTCTTTCTTTCTTTTCTTTCTTTTTCTTTTTTTGATAGGTAAGATACATAAAATAAATATATATTATTTTACAAAGGGTGTGGATAATTACTTTTTTTTAACATATAGTGTTTATGAATTTAAAATTTGTTTTTTGAGGTTTATAAAGAAAATTAAAAAATGAACCTCTATATAACGAATTTTCCATATAATGAACTTTTTTTCGGGAATTAGCGACTTCGTCATATGGAGATCCTGCTGTATTTATACAAATTGGAATAATTAAATGAAATGAAATGTCGTTTGAACTCAGATGAAATTTTCTATTTATATTTTTGGCAAGAATTTAACGAAAATATTTTTCAAATGTTAAAAGCTGTGATGAATATTAAATACGAAAAAAAAAAAAACTCTTGAATATTAAGATAAAACTTTTCCATTTACTCTATTAAAATTCGTAGGTAAACAACGTATCTATGTAGGTATATAGCCCAATTTTCTCGCGAACCACAAGACGCAGAAACTAGCAGACGGTATAAAAATTTCGGGAATGATCCGAGGAATCCGTTTTGACCATTTATATTCCGATATTCCAGTTAGTTAAAAAGATATTAATTAAAAACCTTAAAACGCATTAAAATGCATCGTGGCGCCATCTGCAGAGAATATCGGTAAAAATTCTGATTTTACAAAACAACGAAACTTTGCATATAAATAAATTTATTTAAAAATTAATACAATAAAATTATATATATATATATATATCTTTCCTTCAATTTAATTATTTTACAATTTTTTTTAAATAAAAAATGAGTCGAAATCGGGTTTTTTTTTAATACGAATTGTAAGTTGTTCCGCTTGAAAAAATATTTTACACTAAAAAAAAGTTCATGCTTTTTTTTTTTCCCGCGTGTTGAACAGTATTATACGTAATCTGTACAAAGATTGATAAAATATCTTAAAAATTACGATTAAAAAAACAATATCTTTCTTTCAATTTAATTATTTTACAATTTTTTTTAAATATTTTCGGAACTTCTTTTTTCCAGAGGTTTTTAAAACACGATCTAATAATTTTGTAATTTTGAAGTAGAAGTTCTGATTTTGTGAAAGAAGGGGAAAATTTATAAAAGTAGGGATAGCCCGTGCAACGCCGGGCCATGCAGCTAGTTTAACATTAAAAATCATCATTCATCTTATTTGGGAAAATTCTTCTCACAATTCTTGTCATACTTTAAAAATAATTATTTGTCAAAAAAGTTCATGCATATATGTATAAAGCAGTATTATCATATTCATTGAGTACTTACATTCCTTTTCCGTCCAATAAGGTAAAATTCCATTGTAAATGTCTATATTTCATTTTTACATGTAAACTCCATAGTATTATGAGAATTAACCCCTAATTTTATTGCATTTGATTATATTTGTAAATATAACGTGTAAATATACTTGTGATCCATATATAATATTATGTTAGTGACAACATTTAACTTCAAGGTGAGATTGAATATTACAAGCTAAAAAAGCTGAGTTTACCCATATTTTCATGAATGTAATTAGATCATTAATTAATTGTTACTGTTTAAAACATTTTACAAGGAAAAGTATGCATAGTTAATATTTTTGCTCAATTCAAAATTTAGGGTGAGAAACATTAATATCAAAGATGTCATTTCGATTTGCAGTATTTTCGCAAATATTCTAAAAGTATTAAAAATTCTAGTTCAAGCCTTTTGTAAGAATTAGCTCTACATATATGTTTGAAAATAATTATCATAAAACCTTTGGAAGGAAATAATGCTTTTTTTAAAAAAATATATATATGTTGAGGATTTGAAACAAAAAAATTAACTTTGTTCATACTTGCCAGATGAATTATATATATATATATATCTAATCATTAAACAAGATTTTCCCCAGTATAAAAGAAGTTGATTATCTATTCTTTTCATCCTTCAAATCGAAATTAGATACGAAAAAAAATGAACAAATATTTAAAAAAAACAATCATATCCTGAGAAAATTCAAAGATTTTGCCAATAAAAAAAATATTAATTTTGATTTAAAAAAAAGTTTAATTCTTTTCCCCAATGAAATGTTTGTCCAAGGGGGAAAAAATAAACTACTCTTTCTGGTTCCGCCCGGGAACCTTTTGCGTGTAAAGCGAACGTGATAACTACTACACTACGGAACCGACAGGATATCGGATACAAGTTAAATGCAGCACTCATGGTGATTTGCATTTTGGGTTAAGCGTTTTATAGTAGTAAATAGTAGAAGACGTATATTTTTTCATTATATTTATTACTAAATGGTTCAGGACACTCCCGTTTCTCTGTTCCGTTAGAATTTCAAATAATTATTACTATGTTTCAAGTAGAAATGAGGAAAATATATCAAAGATGTTTCCTTCCTATTGTACAAATGTTGAAAACGAAAGCAGTGGACATAAAACATTCTTTTTTTCTTTATTTAATCAGGTGTTTTTTTTATAACTATATTTCAGCTGGCCGTTTAAAGAGAGAAAGAAAAGTTAGCATACATTTCATTCGAAACTATAGACACATATATAATTTCCAATATAAAACAGAACATTTTAAAGGAGTCTATCAATTATGTGAAATTGTTTTTATATTTAAAACTAAGATTTTTTTACTTTAAATTTAGCTCATTTTACTTATAGTGTCGTTTAAAACGCAAAAAAATAGTGATTCGTTCAACTAAAAATTCACCCTGAAATTTAATATAGATAATGACATTTCTCATTAAAAAGGTAGGTACATTAAAAGGTTTTAGATAAGAGGTATGTCATTTTTCACTGATCAGTTAAATCTAACAATATCTCAGCTATACGGAAATAAAAAAAAAACAACAGTGAACTAATTCTTCATCGAATATAGTTGCAGATCGGCATTTTACACTGCTGGCCACCGTAAATGCAACACCCTGAAGGAAGCATGCAAATAACATGAAATTTACAACATGCATTAAAGGAGGTGAGATATGTGTGTGCAAATGATTAGAATTTCAGCACAGACACACATCACGCGCATCTGTGGCGCAACCTCAAAGCGCTATTTAAGGCTTGGAGATTTCAAAGATTTCAAGTTCGGCAATTGTGTTTTTCTTGTGGTTTTTTTCAAAAAACGATCAGTTACGTCTCGTAGAAGACAGCGATCAGCTTTTGATCAAGTATCCGAGTTCGACAGAGGAAGGATAGTGGCCTACCGAGATTGTGGATTATCTTTCAGGTAAATCGGTAGTCTGTGTTGGGCGAAACCAAACAACTGTAATGCGGATATGTGACCGTTGGATGCAGGAGGGTACGACGGACCGACGTGGTTGATCGCATCCGCCTCAGTTTACCACTTCTCGTGAGGACAAGCAAATTGTGCGCATGGCAGTGACGGATCGCTCAGTCACATCACGAACCGTAGCACAGAACATTGAGTCTGTAACGCATCATTCAGTGTCTGCGCGTACCATTCGATGCTGTTTACAGCAGAGTGGTCTGTCCGCAGGACGTCATGCTTGGTCTACACTTGACGCAGAACCACAGACGTCTCCGCCGCCAATGGTGTGGTGAAAGAAGGATGTGGACGGCAGATTGGAATGAAGTTGTCTTTACTGACGAGTCACGCAATTGTCTGCAACATCACGATTGTCGGATTCGAGTCTGGAGTCATCGTGGAGAGAGAATGCTGAACAGCTGCGTTATGCACCGCCACACTGGTCCTGCACCGGGTATTATGGTATGGGGCGGTATTGGATATCACTCTCGCACTCCTCTAGTACGCAGTGCCGGTACTTTAAACAGTCAGCGCTACATCTCCGAGGTGTTAGAGCCAGTTGTCCTTCCTTACCTTCAGGGCTTGGCTACAGTCATATTTCAACAGGATAATGTGTGACCAGACGTGACACGCATTGTCCAAAGGTTTTTCGTCAATCACCAGTTTGAATTGATTCTCTGGCCGGCTCGCTCTCCGGATCTTTCGCTGATAGAAAACATGTGGTCCATGGTTGCTCAACGATTGACCCAGATTACACCCCTAAGCTGCCACACTAGATTAACTTTGGCAACGTGTGGAAGCTGCTTGGTCTGCTGTACCCCCAAGAACACATCCAAAGTCTCTTTGAATCAATGCCGAGGCGTGTGGCAGCGGTGATCTCTAACAATGGCGGCTACTATGGCTACTGATTCTGGCAGGAACCACACTTCACAGAAGTCTATAAATTTAATCATTTGATACTTGGTCAACATGTCATCTACAAAATAAATTTTGTTGTGCTATCTCTTGTCTTTCTTGGTGTTGCATTTAAGGTGGCCAGCAGTGTAGATTGGGATTCTAAACTAAACACAAATTTTTAATGGTGTTCATTACCCGCATCTCACCTCTTTTTCATAATAAAGAATGTTTCGATAATAAAGAATAATGAATAAGTTCACCTGTATACTTATATAAATTTTTTTAAATATACTTATAATAATAAATTAAAGTCTTATATTAAATTGCTTATAATATGTTATTTTGCAAAAGAAGAAAAGCGAAACAGCATAAAGGAAGCAACTGTTTTTATTGAAATTAAGCATATGTTCCCTCCTTCCCTCCCTAAAAGGGCTGCATTTTGGTAACTAAACTTTTGCAGTCTAGCCAAGTTCTTAAATGTGAGAACCATTCTATGCAGGGGCGGATCTAGGGGTGGACAACCCCGACCCCTGCCCGGGTGGCAAATATAAGGGCGGCATTTGAACCCAATTGGATTAAGATTTTTTTTTTGTTACAAAAAAGTTTGTGTATTTTTAAAAATATTTTTGGGTATGGATTTTATACTTCATTTTACGTGTTTTACGTTCTTATTTTGTATTCTGTATGTTTAATGTCAGTTTTCTTTTATGTTGAAACTTAAGTGTTCAAGCTGGGAGTATATGTTCAATCATGAAATTTGATAAGTTTACACATCTCTTTCACTAGTGTTTTTCTCTCCATCTCTGAGTATGGTCACAAAGGACATTCCTTTCACCCATACGATGTCAGCTATCCAAAAGGAGACAAGGACAAATAAAAGTTTTATGTAGAGAGTCACAGGAGTTGTTTTAGTATAGTCTTGAGTCCAGTCACTGTAAGTTAAAGTAAACGTGTTTGTGATCCCCATCACCAGTAGGCTCTTTTTAGAAGAAATTGGCTTGATGCAGCGTTTCTCAAACTGCGGGGCGCGCCCCCCTTGAGGGGGGTGCTAACTCTACAAGAGAGGCGCGAGCATATTGAAAAGTTGAAATCTAATGATTATTCAAAACATTATTAATTTACTGAAAGTAAGCAAACAAAATACTTTCTGACATAATAAAATATAAAATACACATTTACACTGATATAATACACTTATAAATGTATTAATACTTCATGCTATATTTTACAATTAATTTTGATATCTGTACTGCACAATGTATTTTATTATTAATTTAACAATCCTAAGAACAAGTTTGAAAGTTACCAGTGACCCCATGGACTTGTATTAACACTTATCTTGATTATTTGTAAGGTTTATAATCAATTCCTTAACTGCCCATTAAAAGTTAACGCGGTTCGGTCCTCAATGCCGCGGTTTTCCATGTAGACGAACGTATTTTGATGTTTTTAGGGGGGGGGAGAGAACAGGAATAAATAAGCAAAATATTCTGAATTAAGTAAATCCTTTGCAAAGACTGACAAGGTCCCTTTATTGTATTCCAAAGCCTTAGGAATAATTTTATGGATATCAGTGCACAAAAAAGATCGTACATCGGAAAGACGTATATATACGTCCAGAAGATTAATGCTTTGGCTGGGAGAGACGTTTATATACATCGGTAGCACATAAGAGGTTTAAGCCGTACACACACACAACTACTACTACTACTACACACACACTGTAGCTTTAGTGTAAAAGTATAGTATTGTTGAATTCAATACAATGTTATTGGATGGAGGGAAGAGCGATGAAAATGATGATTGAATATTGGATCGCGAGTATTGAAAGTTTGAGCAGCACTGGCTTGATGAGAAACGGGTAAGATTCCTTCTCTTTCATTTTACTCGTTTGAAATAATATGTAGTTATGTCCTTAATTTCGAATTTATTTGTATTTGACTTAAAGTAATATATATATATACATATATATATATATATGTATATGTATATGTATATAATATTGTTATGCTGCTTTTTTGTCCGCAAGACTTATTCAAGTTTTATAGGTGTGTATGTTCCATGGTGGCCTTATCTAGTATGTGGCGCGGCCCTTGCTGTAAATTTGGAAGCTTGAATTAATTTTTATTTCAAACTCTTATCGGATGCCAACTATTGCCGAGGGTACAAGAGCCATATTGATACTCAAGGGATCATTTACGTGATGATAATTACACATAATTATATGACATGTGGGCTTACGATATTCTTCGAATCTATCATCTATCAACATTGGGCTTACAAAGCGGGCACGCTACCTCTAAGTTATCGAGCCGACATTAAGCAAATGTAAAGTTTACACATAGAAGTCCTTGAGCGCAATACCTGGAAAGTACTTAACTATTGTTAAATAATGATGAATTATTTTTAAAAGGAAATATTTTTAATTTTGCAAATTACAAAAAAAAAAGTAGTAACATTTTGTTCACATTCTTATTTTTTTATATTAACCCTCTTTTATTCAATTACATCCAAAAAATATCTATAATGCTTTAATTATTTAACTTTTTTTCGTTCTTTATACACCTAATAGTTTTCATGCACTAAAACTCAAAAACTTTGAAATTGTATTGGACCTCCTTATATCTCAAACCTTGTCCAAAATGGTGTGAAAACTAACTTTGGCCTTGGGCATTTAAAGATCCAGCTACGTCTCTTAGGCCCCGTTTACATGCAAACCCTCAAATAGCAAGCAAAATGCGTTGGGGGATAAAAACCTGCCCTTAGCCGGTATTTATTTTCAACCCCCGTTTACATGAGAATCTGGTGATAGGTTCACAGAGATTCACATGTGACTATACAGTATAACCATGGAAACACCCAGAACGTTGATTGCGATGATGTTGACGAACGCTAAAAATGGTAATAATGGTGTTCCTCTTAAATATGTTTGTGTGTAAATTTAAGATTTAAAACATTGAAATGTTTTTGTGCAATGTTTTTATAGCAAACATATCTTAAATTTATTAGAAATTAGCAAAAATAAATAAATAAATCTCTTTATTTTTTTTTTACATTCTAATTTTTTTACTTTGGTTACCCAAAGTGATAGAGAAATAAAACTTATGATGGTAAAATTTAAACTTTATAATTTATTTATCATAAGGATAAAAATTGTAACTTAAACTTACACACAAACTAATTATACAGTAACATTGAAGATTTAATCCAATCAGGAGCGTAGCTACCGCCATATCAACCGTATCAATGATACGGGGCCTCCCAAGCTACAGGGGCCCCAACATGTTGTCCTACAGTCCTATTAACAGGGTTATCATTTATAAAAAAGTGTCCCGAAGGAATTTGAATACAGAGTCCACTCAAAACTAGCTTTGCCGGTGAATCCAATAAAATACTTATATATAAAGTTACAAATATTTTCAACTTATCAGACATTATCAAAAATAAATAAAATCTCTACATTTATTCTACGTTCTTGTTTATTACTTTTCTTATACAAAAACATGTAGACATAAAACTTTTGATGATTAAATTTTAAATGTATGATTTATTTATTATAAAGTTTAAAAGGGTTATTTTTCAATATTACTGTTTAATTTGTGTGTAAATTTTTCATCCATTGGAATACTTTTATGTACTCTTATATTCAGATCCTCCAATGGCAGCCATCTTTGAACAAATGAGTCTCGGTCTCAATGCATCATGGGAAAATTTAAAATGAACCCGCTTTTCTCCCTGTTTGCCCAGTTCTAAAGCAGGTGAAAAAATTCTACTCTCTTTTCAAAATTTTAAAATGCCGGTACATCATGTAAACGTGTCTAATGAGGATTAATGCTATTTTGACGGCAATTTTAATCCATGTAAACGGGACCTTTCATACGAGCCAAGTTGTGTCACACCTAACAGAAGGAATAGACAGCCGGAGCTAGTTTCGAATAGAAATCACCAATGTCCTTTCACACGTAGTCAACTCCTTGTTGTGAAGCTCTCGAAAAAAGCCACGTTCTTCTACCGAACAGTTAACTCAAATAAAAGGAAGCTATGCTCTTCACACTCTTCACACGTGGCTATTTGTGTATTGAAAATGGAGAAAGCTTTCTATTGCTTCTTCCGGCTCAATCATTGGGTCGATGAATTTGGCATTTCCTTCTCCCTAAGGCCCTCTCTTTTAAGTCAACTATGTGTCCGCGTTTGAAAGGAATTATCTCCCCTCTTCATATTATAGGTGTGGTGACAGGAAACAAGTTGACTGGCACAAAGTTTCCTCGAGTGAAACTCCAGCCTTATATTTAAACCCTCTGACACTTAAAGATCATCATGTGGAATAATGGTGTTTGTTAGCAGAGTGAAGTATTAGCTTCATTTACCACATTCAAAATCAAATGAGCTTTGTCACCAAAATCAAAAATATTTGCTTTGCGTGAATATTATGCCTTCGAGTTAACACATTTTTTTAAAAAAATGAAATGAGCTAATATCCTTTCAACCTACCGATTTATCCATCTTCCGAGTTTTCCTTCTTCCGAACACCTCATTATATCTCGCTGACAGTGACAAGTGGTATTTATCCATATTATGTTTCCTCTTCAGTAAATATCTGCCGCTGCGTTTATTTTTGTCATAGAAATCAAGTGAACTTAAGTGAACTGGTAAAACTTTGCTCACATGTTTTTTTTAAAATATTTCTTGAACTTTAAACGAGCTATATGCGTTTATTGAATTGTGTCAGACATTCAAAAAATGGATCTATTCCCTTGAAAGATATTTTTCAATCACAGAAGGAAAAAAATACCTATAAAGAGCATCTTAAAGTAGAAGATTCTTGAAACTTGCTTATCCCTGCTCGCCGAAAAAACGTGCTTGGTTGGAAACCTTAATCCTATTCAACAAAAGAATATGATGTATCGTTTCGGTAAACGGGATCTTTTGAGCCTGTCAAAAAAAAAAAAAAAGAGAAGGATTTACTTGCCCCTCTGCCGCTTTTCTTTGACCAAACACCATTCACCCAGATTGTTCAATGACTAAAGTGAACTAACATGTCAAAAGAAAGGAGAATGAAGATAAAAAAAAAATCAGAGCTACATATTATCTATAAGATTAATAAGTATGAGGTCAGAGTATTTGTGAATTCTTAAATTTGTTATTTTCTAGCTTATAATTTGCTTCAATAATTAAAACTATTTAGCCCATTCTATATTACAAATATATATTATAAAGGGTGTTTTTTTTAGAGGTATAGAACTTTAAATTGCAATAAAACAACGATGTAGTATTCGATTGACATGAATTTTTTTTATTCAAAAGATAATCTTGTGGCATTACATATTAAATATGATTTCTGGCATATGACTGCCACGGCTGGCTCGGATGTAGTCCAATTTTCGATGACTTCATAAGCGAATTTTGTTTAGCGATGAAGCGCACTTCTTCTGGTTGAATGGCTACGTCAACAAACAAAACTGCCGCATTTGAGGTGAAGCTAATCCACAAGTGTATGTCGAAACACCGTTACATCCAGAAAAACTGACTGTTTGGTGCGCTTTATGGGCTGGTGGAATCCTTCTTCAAAAACGATGAAGGCCACAACGTTACAGTCAATGGTGATCGGCATAGAGCCATGATTACTAATTTTTTCATTCCTGAATTGAACAATCATGATGTCCAGGAGCTGTGGTTCCAACAAGACGGCGCAACATGTCACACAGCTCGTGCCACAATCGATTTATTGAAAGACACGTTTGGTGACAGCCTAATTTCACGTTTTGGACCTGTGAATGGGCCTCCAAGATCTTGTGATTTAACACCGCTAGACTATTTTCTGTGGGGCTATGTAAAGTCATTGGTCTATGCGGATAAGCCACAAACGCTTGACCAATTGGAAGACAAAATTCGCCGTGTCATTGCCGATATACGACCACAAATGTTGGAAAAAGTCTTCGAAAATTAGACGTCCAGATTGGACTACATCCAAACCAGCCGTGGCAGTCCTATGCCAGAAATCATATTTAAAATGTAATGCCACAAGATTATCTTTCGAATAAAAAAAATTAATATCAATCGAATAATACATCGTTGCTTTATTGCAATTTAAAGTTCTATACTTCTAAAAAAACACCCTCTATATATTATATGTTTCTTAAAATCTGTGCTCTTTTCGATTACAATAATTTTTCAATTACAATAATGTTTTTTCAGAAATCCTTAAGTCTCTCTTTATATATTGTAATATGAGCAAAGATCACACATTATTGTCGTTTTCATACTGTTATAGTCAATTCATTTTTAAATAAACATAGAATAAATAACTGTTTAATTAAACATAGAATAAAATATTCAGCAATAAATAACTAAATACCAATTGAGACTATTGGGATGGAAAATTAACTGTTGAAATTGCAAGGAATACTTTGATTTTGGTTAGACTTGAGGCTTTTCTTCATACATAAAAGTTAATAATTGATTGTTTGTTTTTTTGTGTGTGTTATAATAACACATATTTTTATAAAATCTTATAAAAAATAGTCTTGTGCATTTTCTATGCTCTCTTGGCTTTTAATCTCTTCTGTAATGCGTGGTAGCTCGTATAAATAAAAGTTTCTCATAATAAAAGAAAAACAATTCAATAATTCCAAGATATTTCATTGTTATTCTACAGGAATGATAATGCGTTAAATATTATCTTACTAGCTGCATGGCCTGGCGTTGCACAGGCTCTCTCTCAGTAACTATAAAAAATAGCAGAATAAGGAATTTTTCTAACAAAAATTAAACGTTTTCAACACTGACTTGTATTAAACACACATGCACAAGTGAGCATTTATTGATGAGGCACTATAAAGCAACTGGAGGGCTATTGATGATGAAACTCGTAATTTTGAACCTTCACGTATTACAAAATAAAATTAAAAGGGAAAAAAATATTAGAAATAATTTAAATTTTAAATATTAAAAAAAGTGTAATTTGATAAAAAATAAAATCTGAAATATGCGTAAAAATTTGCCCTTATATTTTGCCTTACATCCAGGCTTTCATTTAAGATTCTTTAAAAAACAGCAACTTACTGCAAAACTTAAAACAACAAATATTAACTTAAGTTCAGTTATAGAAGCTTTATTTGAATCAACCTTTGGATTAACATCTCATTTTGATGTAAAGTGAGGACTACTATGACTACTACCCCTTCATAATTTCAAACCAAAGTCAAGCAGCGAAGACGATTCCTGAGTTGGTACTCCACTCTCCGAAGTTTCACACCACGCAAGCGTAAGAGCTACATAATTTAATGTGCACCAGTCTAGTTTTTAGTGACTTTAGGACTCGAAAGCCCTGATTCGACTACAACAACGCCAACCGCAAGTTCCTGTGACCATGACTACTCAGCTATCGTCTGTCAAATTTTCTAACTTGAACTGTTATCTGAAGCTAGATATGTTTTAAAAAGTTTACACTTTGTATTTGTCAATTCGATTTCATTGAGCTCTGAAGTGGATAGAAACATTTGTGGCAGTGGTGTCTATATAAACCAGTAACAGTCTCCATACTACGATGATCATTTTGGTATGGTGGCTAAGGTACTCGGTTTCCGAACCAAAGGTCCCTGGTTCTAACCTTCATTGGTGACCCTGGCCGAACAAAGAATAACGCAACCTTCGGGCAGCAGTCGTGGCGTCTATCCACCACAAATGCAACCAAGCCGTCAGACACATGACGCAACCCTCAAGCCGTCACACTCAGAATGACGCAACAACTCACACGCTCGCCATAACTACGGTATCGTTCGTTCGCCTGTTCGTCGAATCACTGGCAGGGAAGTGTGTGGTGGTGGTATCTATATAAACCAGTAACAGCCTCCATACTACGATGATCAATAACCATGAAGAATATCTCTAGCATGAAAATTCAACAAAAGCCGTTTCATCCAGCAGACTATCAGATACGGGATTAAGGGTTTCTAGAAACCCAGATGCTCGCAGAACTTTCCGTAGATTCCATACTACGACGATCATTTTGGTATGGTGGTTAAGGTACTCAGTTTAAGGAACAGAAGGTACTGAGCAATAGGATGATTTATATTTTGTAGTTGTCGGTGTTGCAGTTCTTTGGTAACATAACCAACAATGCAATTACAACATTGCTGAAGATTTGAGAGCCATTTGACAATTTCAAGTGTGACATGGTAGTGAAACTGATGGTTAAGGTATTAATTGTCCCAATGGCGTTTTTTAAAATGATCTCACGGAGTTTCACAGTGGTGGGGTTACGTTTACAGGTGTTAGTCTATAAACTCACAGCATATATTGGCAGTGTTCTCTAGATTGGTGTAGTAGCCGATCATCATGGCTAACTGATATTTTATAGTGTTCAACAATAAATCCCATTTCAGTCTTTGATCATCGTATTCGTATGCGTAGACGCAGGTGACAGCAGCTCCTATCACCCTTTGTTTTACAGACGTAGGTATTACAATAGCAAGTCCTCTCCCATCCTACATAGAACTTTAACAGTTCGACTCTTTGTTGCTGACATCTTGTTCTAAGAGGGTTGTGCAGCCCTTCATGAAGAGTCACTTTGTGCCAATTTTCCAAAAAGATATAATTCCTTTCGGCTCGCATATCTAGATTATCTCCACGCTATTGATACTTCTTCTTGGCAAGCAAGATCTCAGAACCTTTCGCCGATGGAAAAAGTATCGTATGGTGGAATGCTAGACTCGGACACCCCCACAATATCATAGATCTCAAACAAGAACTTATTAAAGCTTGACAAAATTTTTATCACTCTTTACATTGACACACACTAGCATGGCTCTTCCCCCTCCATGATTCACGGTCATTTTCTTCATATTGTTTCGTTTTCTCTTTTTAAACAAAAAACATGTCAAGAAATTAATTAATTTTTATATATACAGATGTATTTACTTATTCATGGCTTTATTATTGCCGAAATATTCTTTAAAATAAAAAAGGGGAGATGGAGGAGAAAGAAAAATGATCATCAATTTCTTATAATTATAATTAGTGGTTAGTTTTCAATTGAATATTGGTTCTGCTAAATTTCCGTATTGTTGAGACGTTGTTATGTTTAACTGATCATTTTGATTCGCTTGCATTTTTCTAAAAAATAGAAAAAAAAATTATTTTCTTATATACTTCTATTTTCTTCTTTCTTTCTATTCGAGAAAAAAAATTATTTTTTTAAATGATCTTTCATTATCTATATTCAATTACATTGTCAATTTAATTCTTATTAAAAGTGGATATCATACGTCATCTTGAAGAGTAAAATAATCTGATTAGTTCAAAATAAAAATGTTACTTACCCACGCTTATTGATTTATAAAAATCTTATTTTTTTAAGTCTAAAAATTTGCTTAATACTCGATAAACCTAAAGTAAAACTCCTCTAATATTCCATTTCGAGTTGGAAATTATTTGTGTCTATTTTCAAATAAAATGCATGCTATGCTTTTTTTTTAATGCTAACCGATAGACCGGCTGAAATAGTGACTAGATGATAGAACATCTGATTGAATAAAAAAGATGTTTCGTTCGGAGCTTTTTTCTTTCTTACAACATTTGCATTTAGGATGAAAAAACACTAGAAACATATTTTTACAAATGAAATACCCAAAAGATATCAAGGAGATATTTAAAAAAATTTCTCCATCCTTGCTACTAACAGTTTTAAATATGGATCGCACAACACAGAAATGACTGCAGAGTAGCTAAAATGGAAATCAGAAAAGATGGAAAAATAAGCGTATTGATAACATGCTTTCATCGGTTCCGTAGTGTAGTGGTTATTACGTTCGCTTTACACGCGAAAGGTACCCGGTACGATCCCGGGCGGAACCAGATAACGTTATTTTTTTTTGTTTACCTTTTATAAATATTTTATATTAGGCAAGTTTATATATTTCAAAGTTCCTATTTCCCATTTATTGTTATTGTTAGACATTTAAAAAGAAAAACCATTCGAAATATTTTTCGGATCCGAATTTTTATGGTCTTGTATTGTTTTTCCAATCCCGTTCCATGATCTCAATGAAAGTAAACAAACTGATTCGAACCCGATCTTTTTGCAAGTTTCGTGATTTGTGGTTGGCAATCACTGAAATGCAATTCGAGCGACTATTGAGTTTTTCAGGGAGAAAGAAAGGAAATATATAAGAAGTGTGTTTTAGCTATTAAATAGAGAGAGGCTGATTGGCTATGCAACTGTATGTTGCATCCCATATTTTAAGATGATAAATTCGTTTTAAATATTAGACTGTAAGAAGAGGGTTCGAATCGGATGTCTGGTAATGTTGATTATTTTAACTAATATTTTATTAGTCAACTTATTGTTTTTTCCAGTGACGAGCCCATTGACTTTATCCTTGATTATTATTAAAAGTCATTTTTGAGAAACTGCTTTCATCTTTATGCCTCCTCGACACAAACATTTCACTGCTTGCTTTGCCAAAGCTTGGGTTAGTTTACCAGGAAGTGTAACAGTTAGGATCTCTGAGTTTCTCGACCAGTAATTGTCTCGCGTGTTTTTCAATATATTTGGAACCTTATTTTTTATTTGTTGGCGTTATACGTCCTACCCAGTGTCGTATATAAGGGGGAGGAATGGTCCCCGGGTCCGGAGCTCCTCCCCATAAATATAGTCTTTAATTTTTTTACAATTGATTATAATTCTATGTATATAGTACGTAAAATTTAATTAAGTATTTATCATTAATAGTTAATTTTATTAATTAATGCTAGTTATTTATTCAATAATTAGTTTTTTACTGTTTTTTGTTCCCGAATGTCGACAAAATTAAAATAATGGTAGGTGGCGTATTGAAGCGTGATACAAAAATGGTGAGCTTTCGACCCTGGACCCCTCCTGCTTCCCCTTGAAAAATTCCTGTGTGCGCCACTGATCCAATCACATTTTTAGCCAATATTTTAAGGATAAAAAGAATAAATTATCAACTTTTTTATATTATAAAAAATACGCATAATTTTCAATTCATTTTCCAGCAAAATATTGCTAGGCCCCATATAGCACGAATACTTCCGTGTTTATACCCTTTTCTGGGTCTGTAAGTTCTCTAGAATTTTCTCCAATTTGATATTTACTCTTCAGGGTAAATAGCAGATTCAGTCACCTCAAATAGTCAGGGGTCTAAGACCCCTGTGGATTGTTGAAGGAATTGTTTATCAACGTAGCTCTTTGAAGCAACGTGAAGGCTATTAGTTGAATGTCCAAGGGGACCGAGATCACCCCTTGAAGAGCTATTGGCAAGTTTAAGATGTGTAGAGAAAGAAAATACCGGAAGACTAGTCATTAATTGAGCATACACTTATGTATGTGAACGTGAAGAGGCCTTTTCTTGCCAGTTGTAACGATATGGATAAATTGGGTATACCTATATAGTCTTATGTTATCATCCACACATTAGGACCTATAGCTGCCAGATATGAGTGAACATATGGAGACCACTGGCGTAGCTAGCTTTGAGGGAACCCTGTATCAAAATTCCTTCGGAGGCCTTTTTTAAGATACGGGAGCCCTTTTAGTGGACACATGTTGGGGCCCTTGTAGCTTAGGGGTTCCGTACCATTGATATGGCTGATACGGCGGTTGCTACGCCCCTGATGGGGACATACATTTACATCCGGATAAACAACTTCTGTCACTGAATTGGGATAAAAAACGTGGAGATCAAAACGGTCATCGACTGATAGCACTGGCGTAGCTAGTTCTGAATGGGCCCCGTATCAGAACTCCTTCGGGGCCCTTTCTTACAAACTAAAGACTTGTTAGTGCTGCTGTAGTTACACGTGTTGGGACCCCTGTAGCTTGGGGGCCCCGTATAATTGTTACGGCGGTAGGCTACGCCCCTGACTGTCAGGTATCCTTCTACAAATCACGACACCAGTGGGACTGTAGCTGTGTCTTCCAGTGATATTGTGAACTGGAAATCAAGTTCCTGGGCTCTCCAGATCCGAATCTGTCAGAAATCATTGTATATACATAATCGGGGCTCATTAATAAACAATGCATTGGCCCATTGATGCGGTGTGCAGTGGATGTAATCCCGAGCCCACTGCAACCGAGATTCTCTATAAGACGCCGCCGATGTACGCAAAGTTAAACGATTTACTTAACCTTTGAACAAAATAAATTAAAATATAAGATATGCTCTGTTGACTAAAAAATAATTGCTACTTGTATTATACATAATTGTTCGTCGGAATATGATATTCGCACAGGAAATTTTCTGTCTGAAAAAATATTTCCGACTCTAAATTTTATATTTCAACTCGAAACGAAGTCTCAGCTAAAATAATTTGAAAACAAATACATTTATTTTCCGGATTGATAATTAAGGGAGTGATAATAATTCTTAACACTCAATGAAATTGAAATAAAAAGTAAATTATTCAATAATTTTTCCGTAGGATTTTCATTTCCCAATCGATGACTAAACTCATGGATTCATTATAAGTCTTGAAAAGTCATAGAAATCGCATCAAAATTTCCATCACACAACTGAGAAATAATCTTAGTTAAAATATGTATGAAACAATCTCTCTCGAAAAAGACATTTGGACCTTTTCCAAGCAAGTAGCAACACTTTGACAAATATTAGAAACAATGTACCAAATCCAGACATCTAAATAATGCCATCTAATTGGATGTCACTTTACTTCACCCACTTGATTCGAGTCAGCCTTGAACCGTTCGAAGTCGCATAAAAACAGTCACTGTCAGTCCATAATTGCTTTTATCACATTGTTTTATGTTTATATGGTGCACCGATTTTCCCGAGAGATATATTTCAAGGGAAAATTCAAAATTAATAGCTGCTTTTTTTTAAGATCAACAAAATTATGGGAGTAACTTCCTTGGAAGAATGATCTTGAGCTCTTTTTAGAACGATTTGGAAATCCTTCGTATTCTTTGGGGAGGGGAGGTTTATGGTTACACAAAGTAAAATATGCCGAGTCAATTTAACTTACTTTGAGAATACGAGGTCGAAATATATTCAGAAAACAAGCAAATATATCTTAGAGCTGTGAGTCGAAACAACTTTTTGGAATAATTGAACGATTCCAGATAAAGTTCGATTTTTTAAAATGAAGTTGCTTCTCTCTCTCTCTCTATAAAAGGACAGTGATAAAATAACTTTCTATGTAGAGTTAAATTTTTCCTTTATAATTATAAACAAAATTATAGTTTCTCTTCATGCTCTCTCTCTCTATCTTTTTTCCTGGTTTATTTTTTATTTTATTTATTTTTTAAATATATTTACTAGCTTCAGCCCTTTTACTCAGTAAGTATTTAGTGACGTGAAATCTGTCGAGACTGAAAATCATCACGTTTGCTTGGAAATTTTGACAGCGGGAAGCCAGCTCAGACTTTAACGATTTGGGAAAATTGAAGAGTAGCGTGAGACTTAAGAAATTAAATTATTGATTTATTACTTCTACACAGCTATTAATTACATTATTTACATTTACATATAATTTATTCAAGCTATTGAGTACTTCAATTCTGCAGAATATGTTTTTTGTGAAGTAGAAGGCAAATACAACGTCCTTCCTCGAGTTTTCCAAACGGACACTCTCTTGGGGTGGGAGTGGGTTCTTCTTACACCTCGAGGTCTGGCTCGCAGGTAGGATCCAGCCGTTGGTTTTCTCATGGCCATAGGTTGTCGGCATGATGTCAGATGAAAGAACCCCGCAATATTTTGGGATTGCACGTGTGGATATGAACGGCGTAATGTTAACTGCATAGGGAAGTCGCTCTTGTAACAGTGAGGAGGGAAAACGTAACAAGACGTTATCCAAAGTTTCCATGAGGTGTTGGTAATCCTCGTATCGATATCTGTCACAGATTGCCTTTGCGTACCTTCAAAATACGTTGTTTATAAAGAATCAATTCATTCGAAAAGTTGCTGTAATCATATATTATTTTAAGAAATGCATATATTGAATAACATAGCATCCTGGTGTCTAGAAATGTTCATTGTTATACATTGTAATTCATTACACTTTACATTGATCAATTTTTAAGAATTAAACTCACGTTGTGATAAAAGCAAGCATAATCAGTGATGTGTTTATATATACATATAATTTAAAGTATGCTGCAAATTTTGCATTGAATCAAATGCCTATTCCTTTTCACATGGAATGAGGTAATCGTGAGAAAATTCTTTTTAATTTACGTAAAAAAAATTCTTTTTAATTTTTATTTCTTCCGAGATTAAATGGAGTATTCTGATTGCGCTTTGGAATGAAATGCTTGCACTTTGCTTAATCCTCCATCACTGTTGGTATTGAATTCGTTTAAGGTTCACAAAGGAAAGGCGTTCTCTTTAATTTGTATGTTATTTAGTAATTTGTTTGGTTTCTTTCGCTTCACTCTCGAGCCTCCGTGGCGCAATCGGCTGTTAGCCGAAAGATTGGTGGTTCAGTCCACCCGGGGGCGCGTCAGTACTATAATTTCTGTTTTAAGCAAACTAAAGCACTTAATAAGACACGAATAGACTATACTTTAGTTGCAGGATACGAATCTATTCGCAGGATTTTAACAACTGAAATCTTCAAAGAAATGCAAAGATATAAAAAATGTTTTGCCCCCCAAAAGTACTTCTAGACTTGTTTTAAAAAGCTTTTAATAGGCACAAGCAAAATTTTTTCTTTATCGTCCAACTCACTTATTCTTCCAGTTTACTTTTTGTTATATGTTATATATATATAAGAAAAATTTATGTAAAAAAGTATACATATTTTGTATCCTATTTTGACCCAATCAAATCGCGCGTTTCGAGTTAGTTCACTCGACATATTCGTATTTTTCTAGCTAAAAGACGGTAAATACATTTCGTAAAATTACTGCCTATGGGGTCTTCTTGGTATAAAAAAAAACGCTACATCGTGTATTAACGTCTTCAATGGTCATTGTTTGCAATTTTTTTAGGGATGGTCATATAGGAATTTTGTTATTGTTCACGATTCTGGCTAGAAAGAAAATAAATTTTGCTGATGATTTTTAAAATAAAAAGATTGAAGCGAAAAGGACAAATGAGAAATTTATTAGTTTGACAAATAAGATTTTGGTGTAACTTATTAACAAAGCGATCCAGACAAAATAAAAAGGGGAGGGAAGGAGCTGACGTTCTCTATTTTATTTGTACTTTAATTTTATTCCCTTACGAGTGTTTTAAGGATCATTCTCAAAATATTAAAACAACTTCGGCTAGTAATTTGTAAGGACAAAAAATCAGTAACCCTTAGATAATATTTCGATTTCGCCTAAACATTTTTTTTTAATTTTGGTTTCTATATCAATGTAAAAATACCTTATATTTGACCGAGTAAAATATAATCAATTGTTAATTAGCTTTAAGAAAATCATGTTTTTAAAACGAGCTCTTAAAACGATTTTTTTTTAAAAAAATTTATTTAAAATGCCATAAAATGTTAAAAAAAAAATCAGTTACATATCTCTTACGAACAAAAATACTTCAATTTCTAACAACGATTTGTGATTCAAAAGAACACAAAAATAATTTTTTAAAAAATCATTCATTTAAATAGGGAGGTTTCTCATGATACCGATTTCTTCATGTAGATTCCACAATATCGAACATCCGAGCAAGTATAATCCAGTTTATGAAAAGACTACTTTTTATATCATCTTGCAAAAAACATAATGTTCGTGATTTCTTAATCTATATCATACTTCTAACGCATGCCAGTTATTTCACATTTCGTCATAAAATTCATTCCGATTAAATTAACACCACAGCTTAAAAAACCACATTCCACCTTATTATCCCACGATTAGTTCTCGACTACAAAAATATTCCACCAACACTAATTAAGCCTACTTCGTGTCATAGCGATGCCAATCCGCGAATGAGATATTATTTTTCAAAGAGAAAAAAAAATGTTGCCACAATTAACGTACAAAAAATGGAGGCCCACTCAAAGCACTGTTCTGCCCAGTTGCAAAAAGAAAGAAGATAATAACCCTATAATAATAATGACATCTCTTTAAAAGCAGAATTCGAGTCAAGAGCAAAAGCACAGCTGTGCGATGAAGACGGTGGGGCCCTTTTCAAGGGGACATAGACGGAGTTGCCCCAGGACACGAAGGGGCTGGCCCCGTTTTGATAGAAGGCAGGTCAACATGCAACAACCACCATTTTTTGATGCTCTTGTTTTTGGCGATTTTTTTCTGCCTCTTCTCCGCCAACCTGGCTGCCTCAATCGTGAGAGTTTAGAAACAAAGGTAAAATATATATCAAGTCATCCGGCCTGTCGGGGGTAGATGCGTAGATTCCCCATCTAATTGATTTCGAGTTACATTAATTTATTCCACGCTCTTCTTTATTATTTCATTCATTCTGCCCCCTCGTTCCATCGACGATTTCACGAAGCTAGGCTACAGCGCAGGTGTTATCAGCGGGCGAGGTTCAGACATGGCTGCTTTTTTGTTTCGGTTATTTTGTTGAAGGATTCTACCTCGGCACGTAAGCCTAACGTCTTCGAGAATATGTTCATCACTTTGACAGATTCATTCAGGGGTTAAGACACTGACTGCATCATCTGCGGGAAGATAATGGGTACAGTGGGAAGTCGATGGTCTTGAACGTAATCAGTTGAAAGTATTCGCACACTGCTTTGGCCCAGTGGTTCTATCAAAAATATTTGTTTGCGGAGTAAATGAAGTGAAGAACTGATAAAGTATGTGTGTGTAATTAATTTTTCGTTAAGACTGTATCTCAACTTAGGTGATGAAATGTTTTGCTGTCAGATACGGGATGTAATTTTTTTCGGTTAATCCAGTTTTCCGAAAGCATGATGGAACGTATCCACTGTTTTAAAAAAATAGGGAGAGTAAAAACTTTCGCGAGCGTTAGCTTTATTTCTTTGTCATTATTTGTTTGCTTTATTTAATTGCGCTTCCTCAAATTTTGAGATAATTTCTCAAGCCAGTTTTCCATTCCTTTTTAAAGTACAGAAATTCTCTCCTCTAATTCTATGAATAAAATCTTCTATTAAAAATAAAATAAGCTTAAAAAATACGATTTGCTTAAAAAAAAGTTTATTTCATTTTTTCGTTGTTTGCATTAAACTTGAAAATATCACTTACGACCCACGTAAAAAATGTGAGGCATAGATAGTTATTAAAAAAAACAAGTCTTGTGTGTGCTTTTGACCACACTATAGAACTGAAAACTTTTGATTTGTTCTGAACAAGAGAAACCAATTGTTCTGATGTATTACATTTTCCTTTACGACATTTTCACATGCGGGCGTTAAGCAGTTTCTTTTTTCGTACCAATTCATTATTGGATTTGTTTATTTCATACATTTTTCTGTAAAGGACAATGTTTCAATAATTATGCATTCTGATATGTTTATATATGAGTATATACGATTTATATAAATGTCAATTATAGTCCAATTTCTTAAAAAATATTTATACGTAAACTACCTATGTAGATTTTATTTATATAATATATATGTTCAGTGGCGCACACAAGGGTAGGGGGTCCTGAAGGTCCGGACCCCCCTAAAGCTCTTGATTTTTTTTCCGATTGATTATAATTCTAAGTATATAGTTCATAAAATTTAATTAAGTATTTGTTATTAATGTGATTAATTTTATTAGTTAATGCTAATTATTTACTCAAAAATTAGTTTTTTACTGTGTTTTGTTCCCGAAAATCAAAAAAATCAAAAGGAGCATGGTACAAGAATGATGAACTTTCGACCCCGGATCCCCCCCTTGAAAAATTCCTGTGTGCGCTACTGTATATGTTAATATGGTACTTATGTACTATCACAACAATGCCAACGTTTAAGAAAACTCGCCAAGTTGGCATTTTCCTTGTGTCGTACACGCTGAATTGGCAACCGAGTGCTTTCTTTCATATAATGTTACCAATACCGTTGCGATAATACGTACGTGGTGTTTACATAACTTATATAACGCCGTGTACACCTCATGAATTCCCACTTTGTTTTTTCATTTACGTGAACCCCTTTTAGATCGTTATAGACCCTGGGAATCGATAAATAGACCACTTTGGGAATTACTGCTCCAGGATATCCAAAGGGAGACCACTAATGCCAGTGCATTAAACTTTTTTAATTTTTCGCGTGTATACTTTAAAGTTTTCAATTCATTCACCACTAATGTTTTGTGCATTTTTAGATGAAGAGGTAGTGCTCTTAATCCGCATAAATAACATTTATGAAGATTTTTTTGACAAATTTTATGATGCAAATCTTCAATCTAAGATGTTGTTTCTCTTTTTCTTTTCTTTTTTTTTTCCTATCACTCACGCCCTAGCGTTTTTTTTAAGTCTGAATAACAGTACTTTTTTGATCTGTAAAACTAGATTTGTTTGAAAAACTTTTTAGAAAAAATGCTTAGTAAAAAAACAGTTTGTGATCAGTGTGTCGTTACAAATCAAGTACATTTTTTTTTCGTTTTGGAATGAATAGATTATAAAACTGTCCAAAAAGAGTCTGAAATAATTAAAATTTTGGGGGAAAAAATAAAGGAATAAAAAATATGTCGCAATACGAAAAGCGACTTATATACAACTGATGGAAATGTCTCCTCCGTACGAAAAGAAATGTTTGAGAAGAAACACCAGTTATAAAACATCTTGTTAAGCTGGTTGTTAACTTCAAACAGTAATTGCGCGTGTCAAGTGACAAATAGGATATTGCTTTACGTTAACAGCAATTAATTAAATCACAGTGCCCTTCATCCTGTCTTCCCATTCTTCCACGTGTCTCCCGAGAACTATGGTTTTTATGAAGGATATATCTTAATTGCTTCGTTTTGATTTTAACGAGACGTCTCCCGTTAGTATCTTCCATTTTGTTTATGTGAGGTTGTAACCTTTTCACTCACATTTAGTTTAAGATTTAGTAAAATTTTGTATTTGTGCAACATTTAATGCATCAATCGATTTGTTTTTCGATGTATATTTGAAAAATGCCAGTTGTTATTCATTTTTGTCCTTTTTCAATATCCTCGTGTTCTATTTAGAGGTAGCCAAACTGTTATTTTCAAGTAATAGGTTACAGCAGGAGTACTCTCAACCATTTTTCCTTTTTTCCCGCTGTGCCACATACCCTTGCCTCCGAAAGTCTGCGTACAGGCGATCATCTTTCATAATCATGCAAAGATCGCTTATTAAATGTGAAGTCTTTCTGAAACAATACTATTTTTTATTGATTCCTCTAACGTCGTAAATTCAAATAGTATAAACAACAATCGCCTGATTATTACATTAAATAATACAAATATTTATAACTTGAGAACGACACAAATCGTGTGTGTCAAAAGTCTGCGTACACTGGCAAAAACCTTTAAAATAATGGAATGCAACTAAAAGTTAATACTTTTTAAGTTATTTCGCTCTTTGTATAACTTTCTCAACATATTTAGCAGGGATTTAACAAGCTTAGTTGTTTCATCTGTGGATATTTTGTTCCATTCTTCTACTATGACAGAATTGAGCAATTCCTTGGATGTTATTACGTTCTCCCAGATTATTCACTCTAGTAAATCCCACAAATGCTGTATTGTGTTTAGGTCTGGGGACTAGGTTGGCTTAAGAAATTGGTTTGGGACATGTCAGAACAGCCATGGCTTCACAATGATTGCCATTTGCTTAAGACCTTCGTGCCGCTGAAAATAAAAATCATCACTCGCCGCAAGTTTCTCGGCATATGCCCTGATATTTTACTTCAATAAGTTTAATAACCAATTTTGTACATTGTTGATTCATTAATTCTTGATTTCAAGCCGAAATGCTTCCAATACACCCCTAAACATTATGCCTCCTCCTACATGTTTGATAGTCGAAAAAGGATTTTCTTTCTTAAGCTCTGTCCAGGAATTTTGGAAGGCACATTTTTGTGCTTTTTAATTCTAAATTACACAAATTACTTTCAATTGAATATATTACATTTTTCTAAAAAATATGTGTCCTATTTCGTTGTGTTTTGGCAAAGGTCATCATTCTATTAGCTCTGTTCACTCGAAGAATAAATGACTTCTTGAGTGCAACTCGGGCACGATAGTCATCATTTTTCAATTTTTTCGAATTGTAATTAAAGTCACACTTTTTTACAATATCTCAGCAACACTTTTAGCTATTTGTGAAGCCTATAGTCTTGGATTTATTTTTATAGAGCGTATTTCAAAGCAAGATTCTCGAGGTAACCATCCAGACTAGCGGCCAGATCTTGATTGGACGTTACAATTTTAGTTGATTTGTAGTTTATGAATACCTTTTGAATCAATGGATGTCTTCTATTAACATTTCAGCAATTCTTTTAAAAATTTCCCCCTTTTCTGAGGATCTATGATGATGTTTCTTTCAATAATATATCGATCTCAATTCTGTTGCCTGTCATGGAAACACAAAAGCTTTCAAATCTCAAGTGACAATAAGTATCATAAATATTATTCATTTATACGCTTTTGCAAAATCACGATTCCGAATGTAGTCGGATATCTTAACTTTTTTATCAAACACACAAAAAATATGTACTTGTATGCATCTTTTACTGAGTTAGGGGTAGTTTCGATTTTCTTTCATCTGTAAACAAACCTCTTGTTTACATTCTACTATCAAAGCAAATCGAGGACAAAATTGATAGACTTATAGCTTGATTGATGAAATTTTTCCGCTGAATTTTTAGTACATTGTTTTAAATATTTGAATTTCTTGGTACAATAGACCATGACCGGGCCAATCAGAAAAGACCGGCGGACCGCAGACTGAGTGTCACTGGGTTACAGAATATTGGTTTTAGTTTGGTTATAAGTTCCGGTACCCTATTACTTTGGGAATATATTTAACGATTTTGAAAAAAGATAAAAAATAAGGTTGAGTATGGGTAAAAAGGGAAAATTGTGTGTGTATAATGTTGATTAAAAAATTATTTTTTAATTGATATATTTTTCAACTTTACTAAAATCATAAGCAAAAGTATAAAAATATACCACCACTTTATTTCTAAAATATTTTTTATGAACAGGCTACATTATTTCCCTGTGAGCAACTTAGTAATTTTTATTGCTATATTTTACGACTTATTTTGGTTTATAAATGTAAATGAGCAGAACATATTTATATGCGTGTGTGTATGTGTTTTCTTCTTATACGACTATTTTAAAGATGGGTGCATCATCTTTGGTGTTCGATGGTTCAATTATATTGTGCACTTAATTATTTTAGAGTTTTAACATTTTAATGTTATAATATATTTCGAAATGCGATGGCGAATAGTTTAATTTTTTAGTTATTAACTTTTTAAATTTTTAAACTTTTGAGATTTGGATATTTCTCGATTAACTTACCAAGTTGCAACAGGGGGAAGGTTGGCGCCATCAAACTAGTTTAACCCCACTTATCGGTTCTAAGTCCGAGGTTGCACTTGGATATTTTATAAATTTTTATTTTATAAAATTTTTAATTTTTTTTTGAAAACGTTGATATTTTACTTTCTATAATTGCCATAGATATTTTGAAATGAGATTTAGTATTACAAAATTCATATAATTTCATTTTTTAATTATATATATATAATGGATCTTTGAAGTCCATTGAAGGAAGTTGAAACTGATCAAGAAGAAAAGAAACTACTGATATAATGTTTATTAATCATGATACCGAAAGTAAATTTTTGAGCTAAAAGAAAGTTTTTTCAAATGCTACTTAAAGAACTCTATCAAGAGAAATATAAAGCCATTAGTGAAGTACACTTCGCCATGTCACAAAGACACAAGCACATGAAAAAGTTCACCCTGCTATTTGTCCATCATCAAAGGACAATAAAACTACAATAACTTGAACAACATGTGGCAGTTTTGCCTGTAAATAACATTTCTGTAATGTTAGTGAAGAATGTCTGTGATTTCTGTCCTTTATTATAGTCATTCGCATTTGAAACTTCTTGGTTCAGTTTTATTGATATTTTTTCTCAAATTATCAAAGAAAAATTGAAAAGTCCTCAAGAATAAATCATTATACTTTTTCATAGTTAAATTAGTCACTGAAATAATGATTTTTGTCATGTATAATAAAAACAATAATAATAAAAATGATTGGGGTGACTGAGTCACCCAAAGTGACCATTAACGTTAGTATTGAGTGCTTCCGGATTAAGAAAATGAGTATGAGTGGCTCTAATTTTCTATCTAGTGGTATGTTCAGGAATTCTATATTTCCAAATTAAAAAAGTAATTAATCCTAGTGTAATTGTCAAATGAGATTTAACCCAGCGATACTCAACCCACCGAACCTTTTTAAGTGGTCCGGTCAATACCCGTTGCTCTGAAAAATTAACTTGCTTGAGATATCAGTTTATTAAACATTTGGTGTCAAGAAATTAAATATATCAATTTTGCTTTTTGCTGTCGATATCGTACGAGTGCGAATTAATATTCTTTTTTTATTTGTAACGGTTACGGTTAGCGATAACAGACAACAGTGGAGTAGTGACAATTTTATGGGTGGAAGTAATTTTCAACTATCTTTCATATCTTGCAAGCGAAAAGTGTTCGAAGAAAATGTATCGTTTTAAGACGATTGGGAAGTTGATTATTTTGTAGTGAAAAACAAACATGGATCAGTAATTGTTTGATTTGTCATGAAAGTGCTGTTTTTTTTTAAATACTAATTAAGAGAAATTATTCCAAGACACTTTTCTCGAAGATCTCTTTCAAGAGGTGATAAATAGGCTTTCTTGAATAATCTTCGCAACAGCAACAAAGTGTTTTGTCAGTGGTGATATCCCAGCGGTAACAAAGACATCCTATGGCGTTTGTTCATGGGCGTAGCTATCACCGTATCAATGATACGGGTCCCCCAAGCTACAAGGGCTCCAATATGTGTAACTACAGTCTTACTAACACTGCTTCAATATCTAAAAAAGGGTTCCGAAGGAATTTTGATACAGGGCCCGCTCAGAACTAGCTACGCCAGTGCATTTGTTACATTATTGGCAATCATATGAAACCGTTTACTGATGTAGAGATTGTGAAGGAGTGTTTCTTAAATGCTTCTAATTTGGTTTTAATGACAAAAATAAAAAAAATAATAATTAAAACCAAACAGGAGCTATAATATTTTGATCAATTTTTCACATTTTAAATTTCCAATGTTATATTGGTATGAAAGAGTTTCTCTCCCTCCCCCTCCTCCATTTACCCTCATGTTGCGGCCCACGTGAAACAGCTGACATATGCATGCGGCCCAGCAAAAAAAAAAAAAAAAAAGGTTGACTACCCCTGATTTAACAAGTATGATTTTAAAACACGAAAGGACGTATTGTGCAGAAGTTCAATTCATGAAGGTTTTAGATTTTTTTTTCCGGTAGCATCTCAGTTTTTTACAGCAAGAGATATCTTAATGTTCCTTGAAAGGGGCCCAAAGTATTTTTTTCACTCTTTTCTGCTGAGTAGCCATTTTATTTCGCCTCGATCTATTCACAAAAGTATTTTGATTCGCCCCTAGAGCAAATTCAACTACAGCACGAAAATAAGCGGCGGGGAGGAAAAAAGAATACGACAGAATTTACCACAGATCGAATGTCTTTCAACACGCGACAAATCGCGCGACAGTCAACAATCCAAAATTTCATTTGGCAATCCAAACCCACTTCCTCGCTTGAAATGGTTGAACAAAACGTCGCCACTGTCATCGAATTGGCGACGGTGTCAAGAAAGAAACGATGCAAGCAAAAGTTCAAAAGGGAGGGGAAGTGCTGAGAATAAAAAAATTTACCACTCCTCAGAAAATGTCACCCATCTGATGAGTGGCACTCCTCTGCACTTCAGAATCTCTTCTCTAATTCCTTCAAATTCTAGAACGAAGGAAAACTCGCCAAGTGGCGTTTTTCTTGTTCTTTATTTCGCTTGAGAGAACAACAATTGGCGAGAACCGCTTCGTTTTGACATGGAAGCGTTGAAAACCTCATGGTTTTGTAAAAGTTACGCTCTGCTTGGCCAGGAATCAAAACGCTAAACTGTGAAGTAAGAAAGTCTTCAAACTTGTCACATAACATCGTTGTTAGTTTCCAGTTTTCTGAATGTAATCGTGGGAAAAGCAACGTTTTCATTCATTTTGAATAATTCTCAGAAAAATAAAAAATATTTTGTTACGGATAGAACCGTACTAGAGAAAAATGCTCTTGACTGAGGGAAACACATCTCAGTAAAAAGCATAAACTGAAATCATTGTAGGATTTTTTTAAAAAAAATCATCACTCAAGAACTATTTCACTCCATCGAATTTTCTGCCCTAAAAATGTATTGCAATTCTTTTAAATTCTAAAAAGTTTGCTTTAGAATCATAGAACTTTGTTCACACATTGTCTTCATATTAATATTTTGACAAATTATAGTTTTCCCTGCGAAATTCTGAAAATTTACATAAGATGTTATGATAATCATTATCTCTTCAAGCTAACTTTGAGTAAAATAATCTATATATTCTGAAGATAAAATTGCTTAGAATCTTTCATTTGTGTGTGAGTACAGATCAATGCAAAATTATGATTAAAAAACAAATATAATGATATGTTTTATCAAGATTTCTAGGTATACATTCAATGTAATACATAGCTCCTCAGTTCGATAGTGATCAACGTACATGAAATTAAATAATTTTTTTTATTTGTCATTTCCAAGTAGAAATACTATTGGATATTTTCCTGTGTGATTTTTAACTGCGCTTTTCTATTCAGCATTCTAAAGAGATAACAATCTTTGCATTCTTTGCTATTATTTTACCGTGAAATTTAAGACAGTTCAGAAAAATAATTCTAGATAGAATAATGCTTGTTTTAATGTAAAGAAATCAATGATATCAAGTGAAAGGTTGAGTTGTATTTATAACCATCGCTCATTCGTTTTTTCCATCAGCGAGAACTTGGTTTTTAAAAGTATGTTAAAGCAATTGAAAAAAATTTTTAAAGTCCTTTTTGCATTGAAATAAAAACCAGGTCTCGAGACCCTAAAACTATATTTTTTTAATTGTCTTATTTCTTGGGCTTTCATTTTCTGTGTTCCTGGGTAAGCTATTTTAAAATGCAATGAATAACAACTCTTTATTTTTCTTAAATTATTTTTCGATTTCACACAAAATATTAACATCGTCTTATACCTGCCAAAGAGCTGGATATATTCCATGCCTGAAATACTTTTTTTGTTTATTTATTAAATATATATTGTTAAGTATTATTAAATATTTTAATTTCTGAGCATTGTTGGGTATTTTACCGCGTACAAAAGAATCCAGAACGGTAAAACAATTACTGATGAAACTCCTAACATTTTTGCCAAAAATAGAAGACTAGAAAAATAGAAGAATTAGCGTTATAATGTATCTCTTCATAAATTAATAAAAGAAAGAGCAAGAGAATTAACCCATACATTTTGATTACTGAAGTAAAACGAGATATGAGATTATTATTTTTAAGAAGGGGGGAGGGTCAGTTTCTAAAAATATCTATTTTAACTTAATAATTGTAATAATGTTAAACTTAATCGCACGCGCGCTCTTGTATTTAGTATTTAATTAATTTCATTTTATTTATTTATGTAATTTAATTACGTAATTTACTCTTTAAAGAGATTAATTAGTTATTTAAGACACATTTTAATATCATCACACGGGCACTCTTTGTGATGTTCATCCGTATATCACAATCTGGATCAGGGGTCGGCAACTTTATTGCTGTGGCGTGCCAAACCAATCAACCAATATCATTCTGGGTACCACACTGTTGGAAATATTTGAACCAATTCGATTTCCATGATAATACTTACAAAGATAGAGGTCAAGAACATGGAGTTAAAATTTCATATATAATATGTTATTTTGCATCATTTAAAGATAGTTATCGTAAAAATAAACAACATAAAATATAACTATTTCCACAACATAAATAAAAAGAATTAAAACTGTTCATACATAATTTATTATGCAATTACATTGTTAAAATAAGAAATAAACAGAATAAATATGTATTTCCCTTCAATTTAATTATATATATATATATATGTATATATTAATGTGAACCTTGTCTCTGCACTGCTCTACTTCATACCGCCATACCAGGGATGTAATGTGTGACTTTCAATTTGACAATATTCTGAGCATTCAATTGTTAAACAACTTCTTTGAGGACTATTTTTTATATTAGGAAAGATTTTTCACATAGATATGTAGAACCAAAAGCAGAATGCAGGAAATTTTCTCTTTTCAAACAATTAAATATCTCCATTAATGACATCCTATAATTTAAAACGGTAATCGAGTTATTTTCCGGATTTTTTCGTAATTCCGTCAATGTTGCTTTTCATAATTCTAAAGATGTTAGTAAACAAGCTCCATTTAAAAATTATCATCTTCCATCCACTCAAAAATTAACAAATTTGTAGAGTGGTGCAGAATGCCACTGAGAATTGTACCGCGTGCCAAATGTGGCACGCGTGCCATAGGTTGCCGACCCCTGATATGGATCATGTATCAGATCCGGATGCATTTTTATTACAGACTCCAATTGTTAAAAGAGAAAGTTGACTATCATTGAAAATTTAATTATTGTCAACGGATTAAAATTTTTTGAATTATTGCCGACAGATTTTGTTATTTTGAAGCACAGTCTTATGACGAAAATGACATTTGTGTTGGCCCACATCCCACTCTCCAAATTTCCACACCACACCACCATTGAGCAAAATTGTAATTCAATGCTTAAGGGGTAATATATTAGAATTCTGTCAGATCTGTTTAATATCGTAAGTTTTTCGAAAGAACCACGAGAAATAACTTAAGTAAAAAGCATCCGGCAAGGGCTTACTCATTCAATCTCTTTTCTTTTATTCCTTGATTTGATCTTAATTTAAGTTTTGGATCAGTTAACACAAATTCTCATTTTGCTAACTTCTTCATTTAGAAAGGTAACTAATAAATAACTTCTAAAGACGGAAAAATTATCAACACCATTTTAAACTCCAAACTGGTTTTCCGATATCTAATCTTAGCACAATAATTTGTTGATTGATTTGTACAAAATAATTAATTAGTTAACTATAAATGCAGTACCTCTATTAGAAATTGTAAAACTGAGAATATTGTCAGTAATCCCATAAAATTTTATGCATCTACTTCAGTTCTTAGTGATTAAACATTTGCACAAAATATTCGCAAAATCCTTTAAAGCAGAATTATTCGCTGCTAATTAGAAATACACGAACTCCCCCCCCCTCAACACCAATTACAAAATACCAATTTCATCTCAATCTCTCTCTCATTACAAGTATTAAATTTTTAAAAAATTTTGTTAATGGATTTTTTTTTTAAATGCTTCAAACTGATTGTTTAATTACGTCGCATTTCTAAGCTAGATGAGAGCTTTGGGTGAAATGCTCAAGGAGACCAAACTGACCTAATCGGGCTTAAGGAGCAACAAATCGGGCTCCAGAGAAGCAACCTCTACCTCACTAAACCTTAGGCACGGAACGGGGGTTTGATAGACACCATAATTTTAAACTACGATCAAATGACGAAGATGAGCAGGCACCCTCTCTCCAAACTTCTACACACCAGGGGTCGGCAACCTATGACACACGGTACAATTCTCAGTGGCACTCTGCACTACTCAACAAATTTGTCAATTTTTGAGTGGATGGAAGTGGATAAATTTGTAATGGACCTTATTTGACAAACATCTTCAGATTTATGGACCTTTACCGAATTACGAAAAAATTTCAAAGATAACTCTAAAGATAATTTTAAAATTCTTTTGTAAATTATTGAATGCCTTTGCTGGAAAGATTAAATTGTTTGAAGAGAGAAAAGTGCATGTGCACTCTGCCTTCCGCTTTTAGTTTTACATATCTAAAAGTAAAGTATCTTTTCTCCTATGAAAAATATTTCGAGTCCGCAAGCAATTGTTTAACAACTGAATACTCATAATAGAGTAAGTATCAAATTGAAAGTCACACATTATACCCCTGATTTTGCGATATGAAAAGTAGAGCGGTGCAAGCCCTAGGTTCGCATTAAAATTTTTTTTATTTATCTTTTCATTTAACTATAATGAGGGTAAATATTTATATTTTATGTTGTCTATTTCTTATTTTAATAAAGTTCTGTAAAAATACATAACATGCACGTATAATTTTAATTTTTCTATTTTTGTCGAAGAAATAGTTATGCTTATGGTGCTAATTTTTATGTTAAGAAATATCTTTAAATAATGCAAAATTAAAATATAATAAAACTGTAAATCAATGTAATTGAGCTCTATTCTCTAACTCTGCATGCATCATCACGGAAATCGAATAGTTTCGAAAATGTCCTACTGTGGGGCACGTTGAATTATATTGGTGGATTGGTTTGGCACGCCACAGCTTAAAAAATTGCCAACCCCTTTTCTACACCACATCAACATGAAGGGTAGGAGCAGTAGCGTACACAGAGGCTCTCTTACAGGGACAGGGCGAGGGAGTACATTCTAAAAAATGAGACGAAAGTGCTAATGGGTAATCTCAGTGGTAAAAATTAAAAAGCTTTTGGTTTAGGGACGGAATTGAGCCCCCAAATCCCACTCTTACGTACGCCACTGAGTATGAACCTCAACAGATTATACGTTGGGGTGACTGTTGGAGCTCTTAGTCCTGTCGGACTCTAATCTCCTATCCTGGAATTTAAGATGACTGTACAGAATTATACCATTGCCCTTTTTAGAAAAGTATTAATTTAAATGAAAATTAAATATGAGTAGATCTAGAATATATAAAAATTTAATGGGTGAAAAACATTTAAAGTTAAATAAAATGAAAATAAAAAGCTCTTTTAAGAGCTAGAAAATCAATATTCCAATCGTCCATTAAGTGGGCGGAGTGACGCATACCTGTCCCTCTACATGGCGGTAATTCCAAATAGTGGCGTGGCGTAACGTACACACACACCCCGCAACCCCTGCATCGCAGGGGAACCCAGGATTTTAGGGGACGCAAAGCCCGATGTTATGGTTTTGCAATTTTTGGAAGTTCCAGCTTGTGGCCCAAAACCTGACTTTACAGGGGGAGCCCTAATATTCTCCATTACGTCACTGCCTCTAAATCAATCATTTTCAAACGCATCCACTTCGATGTTAAATAAATATTAATTTTAATTAAATGGGTTTATATACCCTATTTTATTTTTCGCATAGTCAATTTATGATAAACCTGTCTCTATACACTACAAATACTTGCATCCTGAATCTCAAAATACATTTTTCTCAAAGCAGTAAAAAAAAAAAAAAAAAAAAAGGGGGGTTGAAGTTCAAAACAATTCCGATTGGTCGTGTCAATGATGATGACACACGATAGATTACAAAATTTACTAACGGCCTGTAACTGTCTACTCATAAATATAAGAAGATATGCCGACGGAGACAAAAAGTCGAGCTTTAATACATTATGCATAAAAAAAATCGACAAAATCGGCATCCCAAACGTATGTGAGATGGAATTGTATATCCCAACACGAATTCAAATATCTTTAGATGAGAAGTTCAGAGGTCAGCGATTAATGGTCGATGACAAGTTACACGCAAAAGCCATTTCGTATCAGATACAGATACAAAAAGTAGAGTTGTAATGGAAGAGACATATCTTCTACATCTGCCTTATAACGAGTGTTATTTATGAGGAGGAATCGAATTACGTCGCTTGCTTAAAAGACACTGCCGTATTGTTCCTTTCGAATGGCCGGGGTTATGTCTTCTTTATTATTCTGGTGGGAAAGATGGGACTGAAGTAAAACTATTCATTTCAAAGATCAACAAGTTATATTGATGAAGATGAAAAGATGGCTATCTGTGATTAAAATAAGTTGTTTTGGTTCCTATAAATAGGAAAGCTGATTAAAACATTTTTTTTGTAATAAATTACTTGGATGACTCCTGCAAAAAATATAAGACTCCTGCGTATCCTACGCAAAATCTTTATAATGTGTCTGCCTATAAAAATGAAGAATATGTTTAAAGTAAATGTAGCATATAAGATGATACTATTACTATAAAATCCCAAACATACTCCCACCGAGTAGAGCAGTGATTTTTAAACTTTATCGGCCCTCGGAACCCTTAGAACTGTAAGTTGTTTTTGTGGAACCCCATTCCAACTTAAGAAGAGCATACTTTAACAAAAAGTACATGTTGCAGTTACTTCATAAAAAAGTAAATTAAAAAAATAGAGTATTTGTTATTAAAATTGTTTTAATATAATAATTATGAAATATACTCATTAACACCATTAATTTGTGCTTCTAGTATCTCGATTCCGTAGAAAAAAGAAATTTCTTTTGCTTATGCGAGGATAATTTTCTTTTCGGATATTTGTTTTGACTCGTGAAATTCCAGGTAGGGTTTGCAATTCCTGTTACATTTTCAATCCCGAGATTTCGGGATTACGTTATCCAAACCCCGGGATTAGGATTGGACAATTTATTAAAAATGATTGCACATTAGCATAGTTGAAATTGCATAATAAAAGTGAAAATATATAATTAAAAATTGATTTAATATTAATTTTATCGAAACAAATAAAAAAAACTTAATTCATCATGAAAAACAAATAAAATTAGTACACAACAAAATTAAAAAAATGTTTCTTCATTTTTTGTGTTTCCGTAAATAAAATTTTAAAAAATACAGCTCGTCCAGCGTTTTATCGTTTAAACGGCTTCTTATTTTTGTTACAATTGTCCTGCCGAGGAAAATGCTCGTTCGGATTCTGTTCTAGAAGGTGATCGTCATTAAGTAGGAGTATGTTCTTTTCAGGTAGTCACCACCTCTTCCTCCATTTTCAAAAAAGAGACATTTCTTTGTGAATTTTTGATGACAGTGTCTCAAATCTAATAGACTATATTGGTGCATATAGCTCTTTGATAACTTTATATAGTTCTTCTGCTACACTTAATGATTTTTGTGTATAAATTGATTCAGTTATTGAATCAGAATGTGAATCGATTTCAAGTGTTACCTTATTTGGAATATAAGATCCTTTGCTGTTAGTAATACAAAGGGATTTGAAGTGTCTCAAGTCTTTCAAGCCGATCCGCTATTAATTAACGGCATTTAATGGAAGAAAGAACTGGGACAAAATCTATTCTTGAGATATTGCTTATATCATTCTGTGAGTGTTCGAGCATACGCAATGGGCGTTGCCTGGCGGTGATTAACAGTATTAAGCGAAACGAGAGTTGGGGTTTTTAGTGTGTGGGGGGGAGAGATCAGACGAGCGAGAGCATTGAGCTAAGGTGTCCATTGCGGTGATCTGACATAAACCTCGAGCAACCGAGAGAGAAAATAAAAGGTGTTTTGTCACACCACCCCGTCTGGTTTTCTGAGAACACTTAGGGACCACTCCCCAACCAGTCGTGCACATTAATTTGTTTCGGGTTATTGTTTGTACAAGTACTTGATAACGTATTCTATGTACTGTCTAAATTTAAGGACCATAAGGGGAGCCTATATTTGTGTAGGGGCCCAGGGCTTACTTTTGCGTAGAAACCCAGGACCTCAAGAAGTCTTAATACGTACCTGATTATAACGAGTATTCAAACAGCAACAGATACAGTTTTAAGTAACTAACGTATTAATAAAAACTAACTTTTAATTCTCTAATGATTAAATTGAAAATTAAAATAAATGAGAGATTTACTTTGCACAGCAAGGTTAAAAAAAACAGTTACGCATTTCTTTTCACACTACTCGTGTATACTCTTGTTACTTTGATTTCCAACATTTTTTAACTGGTGTTTGTTTACTTAATATTTTACCGTTTCATTTACAATTATTTCAGCATGAAACCCAACAGGGCTCAGTGTGATGAGCTTAAAATACGATTTGGAAAGATTTTTCTTGGCACCGTTTCTATGCATCGGGTGTGACAACTTCTAAAAGAATATGTCAGGTTCCGAGAACAAAATGTTAACAGTCGTCTGCATCTATTTGGTCCTTCTCCAATAGAGATTTTGAGATAATCTTTGAATACATTAAGGCTTTTCCTTTCATCTCTTAGTTGGCAGATTTTATTTGTCTTACTCGTAAATACTCCCGAAGTTCTGTGGGTATATTAAGGTTGTCATCGTCTAAGCTAAATAATAGGACTTGAACTCGTGATCTTTCTATAGATAGAAAACTACTTCAATGGTAAAATATGTTTATGTGATTGCGAAACTTGCAGACAAAAAAGTGTTATGAAGCTCTTACAAACTATTAGGGGAAAATAATGTCATGAGTTTATTCTGATGAAGTTACCTTTTTGGTAAACAATCCTGTTATTTGAAAAATAACTCTTTGGATCTCGAACATGAGAACTACTAACTGTTACCCACCAGCTTCGCTGGGAATTTCATGATGCTGTATGGCTGTATATCAGGGGTGTCAAATTAATTGCCCGCGGTCCGCAATGAAAATATTTGAGGCCCAGCTAGTATTGATTGATTGATTGAATGAATGTTAACGTCGCGCTGTTCAGCTACTCGGGGGCTTTTGGCGACGGACCTCGTCATTTTGAACCATGGTCAAGTGACGTGGACGACACCTGAGCTGGCACCCTCTTCTCCTAACTACCACACCACACCAACGGGAGGACGTTTCAGCTCTCGACAGATTTAACGTGCATCGTTGCCCTACACGGTGGGTCTTTAGTGGTACTGGGCTCGAACTCGTGACTAGGCAAGCCACGATCCGATACCTATACCTCTCGGCTACCACGGCCACTTCAAGGGAGGGGTCCAAAGGGAGGGTCGAAAGTCCATCATTTTGGTATCATGCTCCAATACTCCACCCAACATATTCTTTTGATTTTGTCAATTTTAGGGAACAAAAACAATACAAAATTAATAATTGAATAAATAATTAGCATTAATTAATAAAATAAATTATTAATAAGAAGCACAAACTTAAATTTTACGTAATATATTCATGGGATTATAACTAATCGAAAAAAAATTAAGGGTTTGGGGGGTGTCCGGACCCCTAAGATACCCCCTTGTGTGCGCCACTGCTGTATGTTTAATATCAGTTTATTTTAATGTTGAAACTTGAAGTTTTCAGCGGGAGTATATGTTAAATGATGAAATTGACATGTTTACATAAGAGTTTTTGGTAGATAGGGAGCCACAGGAGATATTTTATTTTAGTTTTGTGTGTAGTTATACTATAAGTTTAAATAAGCGCTTGTGATTCTTACCATCAGTAGACTAGTATCAGACCCAGCTAGTATATCAGCACACAATAATATGTAATAAAATATCAACATTTTTCCGAAGTAGGAAAGATAGCAGTAGAGAAGAGATGTCAAGTGCCAGGATGTAAGCATTCAATTTGTCTTGTTCCTTTATACATGTTTATTATAATACTTTATTGGAAACAAACCAACGTTTCTACCGAAATTAATTTTTTTGCGGCCCACCTAAAGTTAAACCTGGTTTGTTAGGCCCAAATTAGCTTTTGAGTTTGACAACCTTGCTATATATTGCTTTTAAGTTATTGATATCTAAGTCCTAGTATTAAGCTTTCTATTGTATTGAAAAACATTCTCATAGCGTTCTCCTCTTGATTTAAAAAGGACAGAAATTTCTAAAAAGAAATTATATTAATCTTTTACGTCCTCGCACCCCTCGGAATCGATTTTCGAAAAACCTATTTTTAGAAGATCTCTCTACAAAAGAATCCTGATTTCCAAACTTCAAATCTATAGGTCTAATAGTTCAAAAAGATTTAAAAACCTATAACACCCCCAGAACTCTCTTTGTGAGTGCCGATTTCCGCTTTCGCTCTTATCTTTCCTTTATCTAATTTAAAAACAGGAATCTGCCTGCCAAATTTCAAGTCTGTTTGATCTCCTGATGAGTGAGGGAATCGGCTTAAAGAGATAGATATAGTTTGACTGTTCATTAATATTGCACTTAAAAGTACCTAGTGATCTTTTGACGAACGGATTTCGTAATTTTGAATCAGCCGGATGACAACTTGTGGCGGATCTATCCGCGATCATTCAACTAATCCTCTTGGGAAATCTTTGGGCTATCAATTCGCGTTATTCACAACCAACTCTTCGAAAGAAGAAAATCGTCATATTCAAATTAATTTACTATATATATAGTCGAAGTTTTCTTGCTTGAATAGAGAGTAGGAGAGGAAATAAGCCAGAAACTAAGTGAGACTGTTATTGAATGTATCCTATTTGAATTATTGTGATTAGGAGATTTATTAGGAGGAAGCTTTAAAGTGACGTTAGTTCACTGGTTAAAACGATATTAGATTAAATTGGATGATAGGTTAGATCCTCTATAAAGTAAAAATCAAGTTTGATAGTCTCCTAATCCTTCGTGTTTTACCATCGCTGGTCCTCTTTCGCGGTTAGCATCGAGACAGTCTCTTACTATTATTAATTGGATTTGTGTCTTTTCATTGTGTGATAAATAAATAGATTGATTGGATCATGTCGAGTGTTTCTTCCCTACCTCCCACATATCTAGGTGCCCAAGAGAGAGGTGGCAACCTCTCACAAACTGAGTTGCCTCCTTGCCTTATTTATTCGTCATATTTATTCACCTCAGGTCCTTCAATTGAGTTTTGAAATCTACCGATGCAAATCAACCAGGATATTACTGTAGATTGGAATGACTGCGTGAGGTATTTGATATTTCTTTAATCCTCGCAATAAAAATCCAAAATCCAGAAAGATATAGGAAGCTATAATTTTGTACCACATGTTTAGACTGAATTTTGCTTTTTTAGTATTTTTGATTTATATGTACACCTTGAATTATTTTACGAATAAATATTTTTAAATTAATTCATCTTTTCACATTTTGCCTTTTAAACTCATCTTTTTTTATCATGTATTCTTATGTTTGGTGACGAACGATGCTATACCAGGAAAAATACCAGGCTTTCTTATAAAGTTTCCGAAAATAATTGAAATTGTACATAACCATGTAAGGATCTCGGATCCACACACAGAGTTGTGGGAGAAAGAGAAAGAAGACTAGCCATGTTCAAAATCAGTTAATTTATTTGTAACACAATCAAAAACACAAGTTCAATAAATCAAAGCTAAGAGATGCACCCAATTAAAGCTATATAGAGTCACTTAACAAGGTACGCGAAATATGAGAAGACTTTAAATACAAGTACAGTTACTTCAGGTTTGAATACGCTGCCTTCTTAGCTATCTAATCTCTATTCAATCTCTAGTGACAAATCGGCACATTAATTGTTACAATTATCAAAAAAGAAAACATCTGCGTTACACTATAAATTTGATTAATCACTGCTCCGCAAGCAAACTATCCTATCTATCTCACTCTAGCTTGAAAACTTAGACTATATATATAGTATACCTAATTTACATATTCACGTTCTCTTCTTCAGAGGGTGCATTTTAATAAAATAGTTTTTAAGGACCAAAGATCCCCCAAGAGGTTTTGTTAATAAGAAGGACGCGGATAGAGCCGTCACAATCATCCAATCTAATACCGCGCAACATTACTGTTTAAAATCAAGATATTTTCCTTTATGATTTAAGCCTTCTCTTAGAAAAAGGTGGAGAATCTGCATTAGTTTATTTCCGATTTTTATTAAAAAATGAAGAAAAAATGCTAATTTATTCCCAGCATTCCAGTTATTTTTCTTTTACTCAGTAAATAATTTTAACGATAGGATCAGTTACACGATATGATAAACTAATTTTGATTTATATAAATTGGTATATTGTATAATTTTAAAACGGTACTTATATATGTATTATACTGCCGAATAATTTCGCAAAATCAAAAGAAATCGCCAAATCAAAAAACGTCGTCAAAAGCTGACACCATGAAAAGCAGACACCGTAATTTCATTTAAAATCCGTACAAATGAGTATTCCTTATAAATTCGCATAATTACGAATCGAAATACTGTCTTGTACATTCTCGATGTTTCTTGTTTTGCTAAAACACATAATTTATCTGGTTCTTGCGTATTACACCGTATTTTTTGGAAATACTCCACTGTACTCTCTTCCGCAAAAAGTTTACTCGAAATTTTAATCATTTTTTTGGTAAAAATATAAGAGAAGATTAATATTTCAAATTACAAACTATGTCCTTCTTTTCGAGCATGCGCAATTTGGGTTGTTGTGTTCGAGCATGCTTACTTAAGTTTATTGTGTTTGAGCATGCTCTTGAACAGTGCAACCTATAAAAAATGGTTAGTATACTTGAGCATGCGCGAATAAAATTCTTACGTTTTAACACTCGCTGGAATAGTTTTCTCTTATTAGGTCCGTATTGCACATTTGTCGATATTTTTTTATTTGATGGAATTATCTCGACGGTACAGTATGTATATATAAGCACCTTTTTTTATATAAACCCATCAATTTTTTTCTCCATACATTTCCAATCACCCTAGAATGTGTTTTTTCGCTCCCAAGCGATAAAAAATTTCAACTCATTGTAAATAAAGAAAATTTTACTGGACCTAATGCAATGCATGACAATAAAAGAAGAGATTAATATAAAATCTAATATTACTTTCTTATTCAGAATAAGAAAGTAATATTAGATTAGGAAGAATGTATACCACACTGTTGTGTATCTCAGTGCTGTATTATGTTGTATATCACACAGTGAACTTAAATTACAGAGGCTGATGATAAATGAAAATGAAAATATTATTGTTTGTCCCATTCCCCATGGTTAACAATACATATATACTTACTGCAGGAATTATTTAGTCAATTATCTATCATAAATCTTGCGATGTTCCATTTATTATATTTTAAAAGTCCTATTTAATATTTCAAAAATTTTAATTATATAATTTTAAGAACACTTCCAATGCTATATTGAATCAATTAATTATTTATAAAAACTAGTTAATTAGTTGCTCAACAAAACAAGTTAATAAATCACGCACAAAATAAGTTAATTAATTTTGTTTAATGAAGAAAATAGTGAAAGCAATACATCTGGCCTGCCCAAAATCCATTCTCCCTGGAGTGTTGTTGAAGTGTGGCCAATTACACCCATTCTAAATAAAGCTCTTAAACGTTCAGGCGCGGTTAACGTGCAAAATGAAGTTAGAATGTAGCAAAGTTAAGCGGTAGAATATTTCACGTCATTCCACTTAACCACATAATTACAGTGGCCGAACTGCAATATATCACCTATACCAGAAACTTTTATTCCGAACACGAAAGCGAACCTTTCAAATCACTGTTGCCACAAGCAAATTGAAAATTAATGTATTTTCTCAGCAAGAGAAAGATGAGGCACGGCTTAAACGCACTCGCCATGAAGATTGGTCAGTCATGAATAGCAACAGCTCTTCGGAAATTGAGTTCGCGACCCTATCCGAAGATATTAATTTATTTTCCTCCAACTCGGAATTAAAATGTAGATTGTAATGAAGTCTAAATGGAGATTAGTTTCCTCTTTTTCATTCTACCGAGTGTTTTTCATTTAATTTCAACGGAATTTATATTGCATTTTATTAATTAAGTAATGACCTGAGGGTTCTTGAGGAATGTTGAACGTGTGGTAGACAGGATGTGGATGACAGATATTGTAGAATTTCTTGAAATGTAGATGAAAACATTATTAAAAAAATTTAAAATTTTGCTTGAAAGTTTATTTTTTTCAAGTCGGGAGGGAAGGGTTTCTGATTTCTCGGGGTCCCCATTCCCGGAAATGTAATTGCCATTCAAGGAATTCCCAGGAATACATCAAAATTTGAAAAAATTTAAAAACAAATTATTTTTAAATAAAATCAATTATAATTATATATAATAAGAATACATATAAATTCCAAAATTAATACTTATTTACATATTGAGCTAAAAAATACCTAATAAATTTATTATTCCTTTTTAAAATAAGATTTTATAAAGCATAACACTCAGCCTAGTTTTAAGCTTTGTGACTAACAATCCGGCATTTCTCAGCTTCAAATGACGTTGGAGGAATTGTTTTTAAAGTCTCACGTAGTTTTATAATGTTTGGTGATGGATTTTCAGTCGAGTCGAACAACTGCATCTCTTGTTTTATGATTTTGTTGAAACTAGTACTTTTTTTGTTGAACAATACAAAATTTTTGTTTTAAAGTAAATTGCTTTCTCTATTTTTTTGTCCAACTTCAGAAGTTTTTCTTTCAAAATCCTTATGCTCTCTTCTTCTGAGTGCGAAGAGTTGCATATTGATTCCTCTCCTTCGCAGAAAAGCCTTGTCCCTATCTCTCATTTGGGCTTTTTAAACAATAAATTTTTTAACTTTTAAAACAATTTTTACTAGGCAATCGCGAAATATCGACAGTAACTGCATCTACTTCGTATTTTCTCCCAAAATTCAGGTATTGCATCAATCATATTAAATTAACGTTGCGTCTCTCATTAATTCTTTGGAATAGAGAATGTTTCATATTTTTCGCAAATTCTCTGAATTTTGTTCGTTCAGTTCTCCAATAATGAAAGAAAATACACTTTTTGCAGTAAGCAAAGTTGCATTTCGACTGCATAATTTTTCTAAGCCAATTTTTACTGGCTTAGAAAAATTAAGCCTGCTACAATTGTCACAGTTTTAAACTCTATATTGGGCATCATTTGTTCTTGAATGTCAATTAATGTTTTTAAAATTGATGACTTTATTTCTAAAAATCTTTCAAGTTTCAAGCATTGCCAACGAACTATTGAAGCCGCGTATGATTCCCGGGAAATCCCGGGAATGAATTATAATTCCCGGGAATAGAAAAAGTACAGAAATCTTATGATTTTTTGGGAACCCGGGATCCCGGAAAAAAATCCTAGATACAATTGTTCAGAGAACTTAAGAAACAAAAATTTAGATCTAAAGAAAAGAAAAATATTAGAAAAATGCTTCTAAAGATTGCCAGTTACGTAATTTAGTTTTATATCTTTTGAAATCATAATCTTTAGGAGCATTTTAGACCAAACCACCCTAGAATTAATATGACATTTAAAAAATACCAAATGACAGGCAAATGAAAGCTTAATCTTTTGGTTACATTTTAATAATCTGGAAAAGTTAAGCAAAATGTTTGTGTTCTTTCCATTTAAAATAGCATCAGAAATAATAATAATAAAAAAAAATATTATTTTCGAATTTCGTTTGAAATAATTGTTACGATTCTTACCACTACAGGAGCTCCCATGCATTTACATAGCAGGCATAAACATATTAAGACCATTTTTTAACTATCTTGGTAATGAAAACAACGAGAAAAACGCTTAGATTTTTCATCAATGCATAAATACAGATTATATTTGATACACAAATACGAGGATTTTCTGAAGCATAACTCTATTTTTCAATTTGGCGCTTATTTTCAGTTTAACCAGGTAAATACTCGACTCCATCATAGCCAGCATCCATGAGAATAGAGCCTGTCTTCATGGGCAAGCTTTTCTTTTATTTGTTATTGCATTTAAATTATTCATTTCCTGCTTTATTTGGGATGACCAATAACATCTTCTAAAAAGTAAATCTACAACTGATATATACATACAGAGATCCTCCAAGATATTTCCATTTCGTTAATTGTAATTAAATTCATTTTGTTACGATTTTGCAAAAAATTAAGAATAAATATAAACACGGGAAAAGAATCTATAAAGCAATTACAGAAGAATACAAAACTTGGATTTTTATCATCTAGAGTAGGAAAAGCGCAACAAAGGGTAAAAAATATATAATTAAAAAGGTTAAGAATATAGCTATGTTGAAAACCGAAATATCTATCAAAGTATCGATAACTGTTTAATGGGATTCGTCAAAATATTCGAAATCCTTTTATGAAAAATCCTATCTTTTTTTTACCTTTAGAATTAGTAGAGAAAATGAGTTATCTATATTTAATGTTAAAAAATAAGTGTGCTTAGTAATGATAAATGTAAGCTTACACTATAAACTATATTTTTCTAAGATGTTTAATATTAAAAGACATTAAAAATGTTTAACCAAAAAGCATTTTTTTGAAAATTTCTGAAATTACGTATAGTTATTTTTAAATTCTTAGAAATGTATGAATTATGATTTTTCAAAAATATTATTAGTAGATTTATGCAATTTCACAGTTATAACAATTTTTTTTGTTTGATACCAGTGTTGATGCTTTATTTGAAATATATTTGTAAGTACTTTAAGTACATTAAGAGCCTCAGTTTTCACCCCTAATGAAAATCAACACTCAGCGCATAGACACAGATCTTAATCATAAAACTCTCTTGATGATGAAAAACACTCACTAAAATTGAAAATTGCTTTTGTATACTCTCATATGTATTTTTAGATAAATTTTTAAAGCAGAGGTTTATGTAATTTTTGTAATAATGTTATGTAACTGAAGATCTTTGGAAATAACAGAAAAAATGAATCAGCTATACATACACATTTTTTTTTCAAAAATCCTAATTCTAAATACAGTTAAATGAATTAAACATTGAAGCCTGAAGCAAATGAATAGTTAATGCGTAATACATCTAACAAAGTGCCTGTTATTTGATGTATGCCTTACTAAAATCATCAAAACGTAAATATGTGTAAAAGCTACAATAAAAAAATATTGCCTTCGGGGATTTTCGATAATAGAAGTAAGTATAAATAATCGTATACACCACAAGCACTAAATTACAACGTGTCGAACCTAACGATATAATTCATTTACTTAATCACTGTTTATCATAATAATTAATTGCAATAATAGCTGTTATTATTTATTGACAGATTAATTATGCTAAATAAGGTAATAGTTCATTACAACAATTCATAATTCAAGTTCAAATTTGTTTTATGCAATTAAATTTTTTTCACGTTTTGCATGGTTAGTCTTTAATTATGTGTAATGAAATTACCAGAACATGCGTTATAAGTATACCGGTTTTCTTAACGAAAAAAAAAAAAATTGAGGCTGTAAAATATTTTTTATATAATTTTTATTATTATTTATTTACTTTCTTCATATATATATATATATATATATATATATATATATATATATTTGCTTTTATATATTAATCATGTTCTAATATTCCTTCCATCACGGAATTTAACTTTATTTTGTTTTTCTTATATGTATTTAAAGACGTTTCGCATGTGTGTGTGTGTACGTGGACTCATAAAAATCTCAACTTTTGTAAGATTTTTAGAGAAAGAGGGAGAGAAAAAACCCATTATTTATATACATTTCTAATTCCCCCAAACAATGAACACCCTGTTAATAATAAATCTGGGAGAGTTAATTGCTATGTTCAAGAAATACATTCGATTGCGGGTCATTAATATTCCACAAACGCCTATGAACAAACTAAAGAAAAAAAAACTGAATTAGTTGTTGATAGTAATTTTAAGTGACAAAACCGGTAATTAAAATATCGATAAGGTATTGCAGACAAATACAAGAGGACAGGTAACACTTGCTATTGGGAAGGAAATGAATTGTCAAAACATCATAAATGTTTTTTTAAATTTGAGTTTACTAATTTAATTCATTCAGTTTTTTTTTCTTACCCTAAGCAATATAAAATACATTTTTAAAGAACTCAAATTTCATAAGTATAAAAAAAAAAGATGAAAAATCTTAATCTTGGAGAAGTGTATGTATATGTGAGTGTATCAAATGTATCGATAGCGCATGCCAATAATTCAATTCTTAAAATTTACTTCTACAGAATTAATGATTTTTAGAGTTTTACTTTTTCACGCAACTCTTTCACGATTAAGGAAAACGTTTTCCTCCATTTTAAAATTGGTGATGGTCATATTTAATTATTACCTTATCTGTATAATGGAATGTCAAAATGCAGTGTATGCTGAACTCAATTACGTAAACGGAAACATTTAGAAAAAAAATAACTGCCAAATCAATTGGCGCCAATGATAAAACATTCGCAGACTGTATTATTACTTATTTTAGTTTATTGTGTTTTTTAACTATACTACAGTGTTTTCTCACATGTTTTATGTTATTCGATAAGTATAACTTTGTGCAATAGTAATTGTATTTGAGCAAATGAAAAGAAATATTTGATGAAACTAAATATTAATCAAAATTGAATTGACGCATAGATTAAAAAAACATTGTTTTACATATATGTTTCTTATGATTTTTATTTATTTTACGTTTAAGCCCTCTGAGCAAGATAAAATAAACAGTTATTTATACTAATATTTACAGTAAAACCCCGCTAAACGTGGGGAGTATACGTTCCATCAAAGTAGAGCGTAATATGAAACAGCGTTAAACGAGGTTATCTTATCATGTAAATAATGGGGCTAGGGTAGTGCTTTTCAAACTTTCAATACTGGCGCCCTCCCTTTTCAATCATAATTTTTATCGCGCCCCCCTTATACAATAATAATGTATTGAATGCAATAATAATGCACTTTGACGCTAAAGCTTCAAAACGATCTTAATTATAAACCGCACAAATTAATAAGATAAGTATATTAAATTTTACATATGTAACTTTTAAGTATTATATATTTTATTTTTCTTTCTCGTATTCTTAAATCCTCTGCAAGACAAGCCCATGGAAGTCGCTAATACTTATTAAACTTACTCATAATTTAGTATTAATAAATTAGTTATGAAATACCTTGGGCAGCACTGATACATTAAAATTATACTGTCTGAAGTATCCGCTCTTCGAACGAGTTCATTTTTTAAAAAAACTAAAACATTTTTGATAAATAGCTGAATTGTCAGGAGAGTAAACCCAAATGCGCCATAATGTTTACGAAAATGTAAAATGATATTTTAAAATGAATGAATGCTCGTATTATAATTAGTTTTTTAAGCGATCTGTAATATTAAGCCTCACAGAATTAGCATTTAGAATTAATGTTAAACAATGAAAAATAATATAAAATTCCAATGAAGAATAATAGCGTTATTTTTAATATTTGAAGCGAGAAGACTTCAAAATGTTTTATCCCGGGGGAAGACACACACTGGATACTAGCGTTAATGGTCACGTGGGGTGATTGAGTCACCCCAATCCTCTTTTTTTTACATAATTTTCTTATTATACAAGATACAAATCGTGATTCCAGTGAGTAATTTAATTAAGAGAAAGTAAACTTACCTACTTTCAAGGACTTTTAAATTTTTTTTGGTAACAAATAAACAGTTTTGCCAGAATTAACGATTTCCATACAACTCATTAGGATATATTAGCTCATGTGTCATCTTCGTCATTTGAGCGTCGTTCAGAATTATGAGGTTCTTCATTAAGAGTACTTTCACAAAATTTCTAGAACACAATTATATTGTCGAAGCCAAAATTCAATCTTTCCATTTTCCATATTCCCTCACAGCCCTTATGTTGTTTCTGAGGGCGATGTTAGTAAAAAAATCATTCAATCAATCTGTATTCTTTTTGTTTTACAATAGGAAAATCAAATATCATTTGCATATATAGTAACTTTCTTTTCAGATTTTGTCTGAAATTATGATAAATAAAGAATATGAATATCTATTGTTCATTCATAATTAGTCTTCCATAGCAGTCAAAAGATACAATCTTTGTGGAAATACAAATGACTTTTAGCTTTCATTTCGTTAGAAACAATCATTCATATTATAGTAGACCACCTATCAGTTAATATTTTTCTCGCCTTGACTTTCTTCTTTTCTGCTTCAGGATAAGATTTTGGGTTAATCATTTTAATAATTACTGAAAAACCGATGGACTTAATAAATTTTTAAATGTTACTACTGTGTTAAATGTTTTTTAATGACACACTGTGAAGTACCAACCAAAAATATTACCAACTTTCTTTAAAATTTTACATTTGCTTATTGTTTGTAAACTTACATTTCCAGTAAATAGGCAATCAATTTTAATTAAACTGTATATAATAAAAGGAAACTGAAATTGTACTTAAGGTATCCGACTACTTTCGGAACCGTTATTTTAAAAAAAGCGCATAAACCAGTGTTTCTCAAACTGTGAGGCTCGTCCCCTGGGGGGCGCGATACACCTGCGAGGGGGGCGCAAGCATATTGAAACTAAAAGATTTGAAAAAATAATTTTTTTGAATGTAGTAAAACAAAATGCTTTCTGACAGAATAAAAAATACACATTTACACTGATATAATTTATATATATCATCTGGTGATCATCAAAAATAAAAGATTCCACTTCAAAGCTATCATTAGCTACCTTTGATCCCATAACCAACAAATAAAAAAAGACATTTTATTTGCTTTGCTGTAATCCCACGATGAGAGATTTTTTTATTACGTTTCTTTTAACCCTTAAAACACTACTTTTGATTATCATATATTTGACCTTTAAACTTACTGGTATGTTTCACTCCGTCACTTTTTCTTTTAGGAAAGTTGTAAATAATATTTTTCTGTTGCTTTTTTCCCCCATGTGAATGAGTTTTATGATAAATGGATAAACATATTGAGTACTTTGAAGGATTGTTTGGCCAAGATGTATTTTTATGAGTATCCTGAAACATATAATGCATAATGAAAAATCTTTTACACAATTATTTTTTAGAACTGATATCGATATTTTTGTATTGAAACATGGGAACGGTCGCATGAGGTGCTGAGTCAACCCAGGCTCGCGAAATCGTTAATTCTGGAAAAACTGTTTATTCGTTAACAGTGACCTTTACAGTATCCTCCTATTAGACAGTCTTAATAGGAACTAAAATGAATTTGTCACAAATACGCCTCTTTTTTTTAGAGTGGCAAACGTTTTTTTTTACAATCAAGGCACTTGTTTTGATCGAGTTTCCTGCGCGACCCCTTTTGTTCTAAAATATTTTCTATGAACATGCTACACTTTCTCCTATTAACAACTTTGTGGTTTTAATTGCGGTGTTGTACGACTTCTTTTGGTTTATAAATAAAAATGAGCAAAATATAAAAAATCTGTGATCTCTATTGAAGGAAGTTGAAACTGTTCAAGTAATTGAAGAACCTCCTGTAATAATGCATATTAATCAAGACAGCGAAAGTAAATATGAGAAATGCGATAGACATGAAACGCTTGAGTTGAATTGAAATTTTAAAATGCTGCCTAAAGAACTTTGAAGAAAACTATGAAGCCCTAAATGTATCACTTCGCCTTGTCGAAAAGACACAACGAAAGAAAAAGATCAAAATGATATTTGACGATCATCAAACAATAGCAAAACTACAATAACGTGAGCAAAATATGACAGTTTTGCTGGAAAATTACGTTCCTGTATTGTTAGCGAAAAGTGTCTGTGATTTATGTCCTTTATTAAGGTCACGCACATTTGGAACATTAGTTTCATTGAATTCCTTGAAAGTAGGTAAGCATATTTTCTCTTAATTAAATTATTCACTGAAATTGTGATTTTTATCGTGTACAGTAAAAATAATTATAATATAAATAATAGTTTAAAAACAAACTAAAAAAATGCTTTTATAGTGAATCGAACTAAAAAGTAAAAAAAATTAAAATATATATTACTTAAAAGTAATATATATACAAAATTTAATGCTTATCTTGTCAATTTGTACGGTTTATAATTATGATCGTGTTGTAGCTTTAGCATCTCAAAGTGCATTATTATTGCATTCAATACATTATTATTTTGGGGGGAAGGGCGTTAAAAAATTATGTTTGAAAATTGGGTCACCAGTATTGTGGAAAGTTTGAGAACCACTGGCATAAATGGATAATTTTCACGATATTTAGTGTCTCTTAGATTAGAATACATGTATAAAATTGTTTTAAGAACATTTTCACAAAAAAAATTTATTTAAATGTAATATTTTGGCAAAAAATTAACTTAGAATAATCTTTTTTCCAAATGTTCTCCTTTTGTGAAGAAAGGGTTCTATTATAATAATATTTTACTTGTATATAGCCCAGACCTCTGTACAGAGGCTCAACTAGGAGTTTTGAAAAATTCACATTATTTTCAGAGTTACAACCAATTGAAATAATTATCGGCGTTTCTTTCTTAAAATTTCTTCCCTCTGTTGACTTAAAACATTTATAAACCCACTTCTAAGTTTCAAAAATTCTAGTAGAGCCTCTGAACAGATGTCTGAGCTATATAAAGGTGAAATATTATTATAATAGAAGAATTTTTCACAAAAGGAAAACATTTTGAAAAAAGGTTTTTACTAGGTTATTCTAAGTTAATTTTTTGCCGAAATATTGTATTAAAATAATTTTTTTCTCAAAATGTCCTTTAGGAACAAGAGGCCAAATATTTTCAGAGCTTGGATAAAGGGATTTTACAAATAAATCATTTTGAAAATCAATCAATGGGCCCAATTCATGAGGGTCACATGATAAAGACAAACACGTGTTCTCCATTGAATTTAAAACAGTTATCAAACTAAATACACTTGTAGTTCAGTTTGTAAAACTTAGATAAAATTTCATAATTTCATAAAATTTCATTTCTTAACATTTCATTTTATCAAATATTATGAAAAAAAATGTTTTATGCGTGTACTCGTACTTTAAAAAAAATTCATTTTGTCTACCTATGAGCATTATTATTGTTGAAAAATTTTTACTTTTTAAGAGAAAGTTTCTGAAAAGATCAAAAATTGGCAGCAAAGTGCATGAACTGATTAACTATAAACACACATGACTACTTTTATCGTGTGACTATGACATCACATGAGTTATGGAACTGATTGGCTAAAAACACATGGTTATTATTATCGTGTGACTATGATCGTACAGGAATTGAGCCCATTCCAACTTCACTGCTTGTTTTACTGATAATATTCTCAAGGGATACTAGTAGCTCGCGATCGATGGCTTAGAAATTACTGCGCTAAAACATTAAAATTGCTTTGACGAGCTAGATAGCATAATGATTAGAAGGCAAACGTTGTGATAAGGTCTTCGGGGCTGGCGAGCGTGAGATGTAAGGCCTTAGTTTTAAGTTATTAAGCTGTAATGTGTTGTTGACCAAACAGCATTAAGGTATACCTGAAGGTTATATTGATTATCATATTTTAATATGATTGAGCAACCCTAATGCAGCAATCAGAAAAATTTATTTAAAAAAAAATTTAAAGAATTGAAAATGTGTTATGATGAATGGTATTAACACTAATTACTATGATTCAGCTATTATTTTCCACGGTAGACTTGCTATAAACGAATCTAAATCCGACAAGAATCTCTCTCTCTCTCTCTTGTTGGGAAAAATCTCTGAACATACTTGTTGAGAAGGGGTGGTAATCAGATCTGTTTAAACAGTTCACGATGATAATGAAAGTCGCCAATTACCTCAAATTATCAGTGTTTTCTCATCGGTGACTCAATCGAAGTAAAAAATCTCTGGTGTAAATCTTGGGAAAAAATAGTGAACCAGTTTCAAAAGTTGGAAAAATTCGTGACTCTTTTCAGTTCTCAATTGCTGAATGAGCGATTGTGTTGTGTCACGATTTCAACTATAAGCGGATCTGATTGCTGTTGTGGTAAATAAGATTACCCTTGTTGTGATCAAATTACACTTCTAGGAGCGTTGTTCCTTTTGTATTTAGTTTATGGTAATTTTTTTCACACTTATCTATGGGGGAAGAACCAACAAAAAGATTTCCATGAAAGTTGTGAATGCTTAAAATTTTAGAAAGATAAAAAAAAAATCAGTATTGATTAGAGTTACAGGTGAGACCCTCGCATAAGACTAGACGACTCGGGCTGTAAATAATTGCACTGTTATACGAAACAAAGAACCAGTACGAAATAAGGGATTAGGGGGGGGCTTCAAATTTTTTTTTAAAAAACATATACTATTATATTTTTAAAATTAAAATAAATATATATTTCAAAATTTTAAAAAGTAGTATATATTATTGTAAGAACTAAAGAATGTTCTCTTTTTTCATCACTTAAGCACAATAAACTAGGGCTTCGAACCAGAACTGAACCGAAAACAGGAAAAAAACCATTATTTTGGTCTGAACGAAAGCTAAAACTAAACCGAAAAAAATATTGGTTTATTTCGGTTCGATATATCTTCAATCATTTTGTTATTGTAACCAACTTATCGATATTTTTTAATTTAACATCAGCCTTATAATTATCATCATTAGATGCACATTGATTCTCGATTTCCTATTTTGATGTTCACTAGAACTTTTCTGTTTCAGTTTCGCTCGAAACTACTTTTTGAAGGCAGATTTAATTCAATTGAATGAACTACAGCAGGGGTGTCCAACACGCGGCCCGCAAGTACGTAAGTTGTGGCCCACCGACTCTTTTTTATTAATTTTTAAATATCAGGTTTTTAAAGTTTTTTCATTTTGAAATTTATTTGAGGGGAAATTTATATATATATAGAAAAATCTACAATGTGTATTTTCCTGCTACCTGTTCTTGTTGTAAAATAAATCTTTTTTGATAATAGAAATGTCCTTTGGATTAAAATAGATTTATATTTTATCAAATAGTTACATTTGATTTTACTATAGTAAATAACTTTTTTAATAAATTAAGAATTGCATTATGCATATCCTTTACTATGGATGGTTCATGATTCATGTGTGAGACTTTCATATCTCCTCCTCCTTTTCTGTTTGGAGTGCCCAAAAAGCAGTCAGAGATGTTTCTTAAAGTTTAAAAAAATATTCAGGACGGTTAAGATAAAGGGCAATGCATACTTAATCGTTTGCAAATGACAGCACAATCACATTTCAACAATGAGTAATGAAAGATTAATTCAAAAGTAACACCACAATTTTCAAGAAAATGGCAACACACACACTGTAATATTTTAAACATTATTTGATCATTGCATTATTATATTATATAAACATTATTATATTATCTATGTCTGTATACTTGAAAAATAATGAAAACAATAATATTAATTCATTCTGTTCTAAATTTTTACTCCAATAAATGGTTTTTTTTTTGTTTCCAAATCTGATATAAAGGTATATATTTTTATGTGCATCCCACGAGATTTAATGTTTTTCCGAAGTAGCTCTCAATGTCATTTGGGTTGGACATCCCTGAACTAGAGTATAGATGATTTAAGATAAGAATATGTATAAAATAAAATTATTCATTTGGAACTGAACCGATATATTTCTTTTTAGTGGAACCGGAAGAAAAAAATTACGGTTCAAAGCCCTGCTATAAACTGTCATTATTTATTTTTTAAGAGGCATTTTTCCATGTTCGCCAACACAATTAAATTTTTAAAATATACTTGCGTACTTAAGCGTTATGTATTTACGAAAGGTCTGTAGGTAAATCTGATAGTATGTGAGCGCTCGAATAAAAAATGTCAAAATGAAGTATCTTTCCCACTTAAAGGTTTTATCACCCTTTTTGTGAAGTTGTACGGGGATTTTCCTAATTTCAAATTAAATTAAGTTCACTTTTAGTAGCTTTCCTGTTGTATAGTTCTTCCACGAAAAGAGTGCCGTACTATAGAAGTAACGCGTTAGACGACTGTGTTATCTGTAATAAAAAATTGGAAAATGTGAAAATGGAATTATTTCTGCATTATTTCCCTTTAAAAAAACCAAACAAGTATAATATTATTTCAGCACAAAATTGTTCTAAAAATGATTTTTGGTAATCTATATTGTTTGGTATTCGAAAAATAAATAAGGAATTATTGAGGAAAAACATATAAAATATAATCAATACATGCTATTTTACGAAATCATGCATCCAGTTTCTACGAATTTCTCAACTGTAGTTTGTAACGAATCTGTACGGAACCTTTCCACTAATATTCTTAGGCGTCTTTTTGGGGATTATAAATTCGCGTATATATATATTTCCAATCAACTCCAAAAAGTGAACGGGATATGCAAAGTAGATAGGGTATTTAAGTAGAGCGTTGTAAGCTAGCAAGTATGAAGCCTATTGAGCCAGCAGCAGTAGCCTCAAATTTAGAGGATTCCATTGGATTACGTTAGTGAAGCCTGATTGCTGTTATTCTACGAAAGAATCTGGAAAGCTGATATACCTGGTGGTAACTATAATTTATTTACGCTTAAAATAAGCGTTAGTTTAATAAAATTAGTTAAAGTTAATGAAAGCTAGTAATTCGAGTTACGTGTATTTCTCGGACCTTCGATTTCGGTAGACCTTATTTGATCTTGTGCGTAATTATTGATTAATTTCATAATTCATAATTTAATTTAATATTAAAGGTAAATCCCTTTTGTTTGACGTAACATAGAAATATTATATGTTATTAGAGTTTCTGATATTTGAATTGATACAATAAATACAAGTTATTACTATACAAAATGGCTCTTAGTGATTCTTTGCCTCAAATTAATCTTGGTGTCCAGGGTAGAACCCAGGGGGGTCCGCACAAGTTAGAAGATTAAAATTGAAACATATGCAGTTAGAATTATTTGAAGAAATGATTAACTAGAAATTATTTATGGATTTCGATTAGTAATCAAATAGTTTGGTAAGTTAAATTCATAATAATGTTAGTCTTGGAACTAAATTATCTCACTAATATTATTAATTTATTCATTTTTTGTTACATAAATACACTCTCTTACGTAGAATGCTTCATATAGTATTTTTCTTTGATATATTTTAAGGAGGAGATGGATTAAAAAAGATTTCAATTATTTAACTCATTATATAACTATGTTAGCCCTAATGATACTCCTCAAATTTTTATAATCTTTTTAAAAAGGACTTCAGGTACTACACAGGTATGCTGCTCAAATTTACGGGTTTTTAATAGGGAATTTTATGAAAATGATATAATGAATTACTTTGTTCTATTAGCAACTGAATCGATGCTAAAAACTGAACTAAATGCAGTTAAAAAAAATTAATACTGACTTCTCTACAAATGATAAATTTTACGCTGATTTTTTTCTGTTTCTCGCTAATCTATAAAACAAATTATAATTTGTAGTATGTTGTTAAAATATTTGGTTATAATATACTGTTTCAATATAGAATATGTTTAAGAAATTTATTTAATTTGGAGATCACTTATCGGATGATTATTTCTACCACCTTATAAATATACTTGGCATACCAGTGCATCTTAAAATTTTGAGAACTTTAGCTATATACATTACCAGGTAGACATCTAAGTCGGAATCCTGTATTCTGCACATCCGAGTTATATCAACTCTAAAGGTTTTGTGTGTTTTAATTCTATAACATATTTATATACACTACTTAGTCCAGTGCTTCTCAAACTTTCGATATTTGTGACCCAATTTTCAGTCATAATTTTCATAGCTCTCCTCTCATACAACTATGTACTGAAGGCAATAATAATAATGTACTTCAACACTAAAGCTACAATGCGCGACTTTAATTACAAACTGCACAAGTTATAAAGATAAGCATTATATTTTGTATGCCCATGGAAGTCACTAGAAATTACTAAACTTGTTTTTAATTTAGTATTAATTTAATTATCAAATACTTTTTGCCCCACTGATACATTTATAAATATCTTATATCAGTGTACTTTACTTTTTATTGTGTCAGAATGTATTTTGTTTTGCTTCCTTTCACTTTCATTAAATTGATAATTGTTTTAAATCTTTTGTTTTCGACTTTTCGATATGCTCGCCCCCCCCCTCACAGTTTGAGAAGCGCTGATATAGATTATAAAAAAGTTGCCAAAAAGTATATAACGCTCAAATTGATGATGAGTCAAATATTCTTACAATCAACTGAAAAGGAACTGTTGAAACACAGAATGCAAAAACCTACACATAATCCTGTTTTCAAAAAATATCTTATAAACATATTTAAGAACCCATAGTGAGTGAAGTTTATTAATGTTGTTGGTGATGGAACTCATCATTTTGAACCATTGTCCAGTGATGATGAACGACATTTGATCTGGCACATCACTCTCCTAGGATCCACACCACATCAACGTGAAGAGTCAACTCAGATTCAACGTGCATCAGCTCCTCCACACAGTGGCATCAGGATTCGAACCCATGACTTGACAACACCGACCACGAGTTCATGACTATTAATGCCCACTTAAGAAAACAGAAGGAATTAAGTATTTACACGAGGATTGTGGGTTATGTAGTACTTTGTTGCTCCATATTCCACAAAATTTATAACTGTAACTGTAAGTATTTGCCCTCTATTAAAAAATAAGTTATAAATTTTCAATTCACTACATTAAAACAAATTTATTTTTGAAAAAAAACTTTTTTTAATGTAGATGTCTTAAAGAAGTCATATAAATTCAACAGAAATTTCAAAAATCGAAAACTTCAAAGCAATTTTATTTGCTTATCAAATATGATTTCTAAAATTACCATCCTTTTGGAAATTCTTGGTTCCATAATTACTTCTCCAAACTAAAAATATTGATTACTATATGAAGTGAGCTTTGATTTTGTAAAACAGCTCTTTATTTCTTCGAGTTAACATATTTAAAAAGAATTCACATGCGAAATACTATCTCAGCAAAAACTGTTACGATGAATAACAGCATATATAGAAAGCAATTTTTTGCATAATAATATACCCAACAACAATCTTCTTCGTTTTTCTTAAATATTCTTGTATCCCTGTTCTTTGTCTCTTTCTATCGTGTGAGGCACAGTTTCGACAAAGGATGAAAAAGAAAAAGAAATAATAATGTTTAATAAATTCACATACATTTTGATTGCTATCGATGATCCGCATTAGTTATTAACCCATTTTTTTAATCAAATGGTTTATATTAATTTATATTCAATGCGTCTACAGGATCTTCAATTTTGCGTTGTTTTGAACTGAATGTCAAAGCACTTTCAGTGGAATCTGTCATCATATCTAGATCACAAGAAGATGGATTGATTTTCAAATGTAGATCAAAACATATTTTGTGTTTTCCTTCTTTTCTGGATTCAAAAATAGTCAAAACGACAAAAGCCTAGAAAGGAAAAGGACATTAGTACACTTAATGTCTTCAAGGGGGGAAAATAACGGTCAAATAATAATCTGATAGGTATATTTCAATGTTGTTATGTTGTGTCCATGTATTTTGAAATATTTCATAATAGAATTTTGGAAGAGAGAAACCATTGAATACTTCAATTCTTCAAAATAAAAATTGAATGGTATGTGAAATTTTTGAAGTTAATGAAATCTGATTAATTTAAAAACATTGTTTTTCATGTTGGATAAGCATTGGTGATATATATTTTCCTGTAATCTATTCAATGCTATAAAAATATCATTTAAAGTAATTAAAATACTTAAGGTAAAAAAAAAGTACACAGTTTCTAAAGTTTTTCTTTAGAAATGTTAACGTTTATTTATATTTTATAACGTTTTAATTACAGTAACATGATATTTATATGTTTTGTTCATAGTTATACTTTGCGGATTTTTTGTTGTAAATACGCTGAAGACACATTTGTAACCCATTTTCAAGGAATGTTTAACAAACCTTTTTAAGTGAGACACTTGAATCACGCATTTACACGCTTTTTCGGTCATACGTTTCATTTCCTTCGTACAGTTGGAAAAAAAGTTGTGAATTAGGTTTTGGAAGTTGAGAAGTTTTTATAGTGGAAATAAATTCTTTTTCCGACTTGCAAGCTGAATTTTTCACAATCAGAGCACGTTTTAATCTCTTTTATGACATTTTAAATTACTTATAAAATGTTAACATAATACACACACACTTTCCCAATGAATTACGAAACCAAGTTTAATATTTGAATGAGCCATCTTTTGCACAGATAACTCCTTTGCTTCGTTTGGGGATCTAGTCTACATGCATCTAAAGTACATTTACGTCCATACATTAGCTATGCAGCTTTTTAGATCTTGCAAATTAGGTGGAAAAGGAGAGGGTTGTCAGATTTGTCTTTCTACCATATCCCACACATTTTGTATGGGGTTAAAATCCAGGCTATGCGGTGGCCAGAGAGGGTGTTGGAAGTCAGATTGGTGTTCAATTTTGAACACCTTTGTCCCAATCTATTGTTGCATTAACATCCATTAATTATCCGTCGACATCAGGATAAAAATGCAACATTGCAGGGTGCACTTGATCTGCCGGTATATCTCATGGCTGTTTGTTTACCCTTGAGGAATATTAGGGTTCCATTTACATGCCAGCAAAACATGTACCATATCAGGATGCTCCCTCCAAACTCTTACACAGTGCGAGTAAGGCAAGATGGATTCATGGCCTCGTGAGGTTCTCGCCAAATTCAGCGGCTTCCATCAGTACAAAATAAGGTGTAACGTAATTCATCCGACCACATTACTGTTTCTAATCCTCAGGTGTCAGAGTTTTTCCCGACACCACTACAAACAATTTTTTGCATTTAGGGCTGAAATGAACAGTTTTCTCACAGGCACTCGATTATGCATTCCTATCATCTGCAATTCTTTACGCATGGTTCATGCTGTAATCTATTGGAATGAGCCTTGATTGACAATTTGTGTCAGACGACTCCAATCACGTTCTTGGGAAACTGTGTTAGAACCACATTTATGCCTTTTAGAGAAAAACTGTGGGTTCTGATTACAGCTTTTCAAAACCTTTGATGTCGCTGCTTTTGAGAGTCCTGTGAGATTTGTTGTCTTCGAAATCAAGGTTCCTGCTACACGGAAACCAACAATAAGCCCTTTTTTTCAAATGTTGAAAGATGTGTCATTTTTCCTATTTTACTTCACTCATCGTGCAAAGCACTCTTACTCCTTACTTATACCAGCATTCCAACCATGTGTAACCCACTTCATGAAAAACAGTTCCATACTTCATCCCTAGCCCTCATTCAAATGCAAATCTGAAAAGTGTCTAATTCTTTGGCCAGTGTACGTACACTCACTTCCAAAAGTTAAGCACGAGGATGTAAAATACAAAGAAATCAACAAATACTGCTTTGATTGACACAGAATTTAGTAGTAAAGTAGCATATTTATTTATACATAAAACAAAATCAATAATTATATACAGAAATGAAAACAATATTAAATTTTTGTAAATTATCAGATAATGTCATACTGGAGACTTAAACAGAATTATGTATAAAGTGAAAATAAGCAACCTAAAATGAAAAAAGGGGCATTAATAGGGTATGTGATTCCCCCTCATTTGTATGCAAAGTTTACACCTTCTGACCATGCTTTCAATTGGGTGGTCGACCACCGCAGAATTAAGCAATCGCCATTCTTCTTGTAGAGCAGTTTCCAGCTCAATAAGAGTGGCTAGAGGTGGGAAACATGAAGATACAGCAGGGCCGAGAGCATCCCAAAGATTTTTAATGGAATTAAGGTCGGGCTAATAAGCTGGCCACGCCATTCGAGCAATCCCTTCATTCTCCAGGTAGTCATCGACGATGTCAGCTCTATGGGGACCTGCGTTATCGTCCATTAAAACAAAAGTAGGGCCAACTGCTGCAGCGTACAATCTCACAATGGGTTCTAGGACTTCATTTCGATATCGGACAGCTGTCACAGAACCCCGTTTAAAGATGTGCAGGTCGGTGCGGTATCCTAATGAAATACCTGCCCACACCTTAATGCTTCCGCCTCGAAATGCGTGATGTTCTTTGATGTTTGGGGGCTGATTGCGTGTTCCTTGTTTACGCCATATCCTTATACGCTTGTCAGCTGGCTCCAGAGCAAATCTTGAGACTCATCAGTAAACATGACATTGCCCCAGTCAGACACAGTCCAATTGCCATGTTCCCGGCACCACTTTAATCGTGTCCCTCTTGATTGGACTGATAGAGGAACACAAACTTGAGGTACCCCGGCATATAGTCCATTTATATGTAATCTTCTGCGTACAGTAGCTGCAGATATAGCCTTTCCAATGGACACTGTAACCATAGATGTCACACGTGTGGAGTTTGCTCTGCGATTCCGCTTGGATACAATAGCAATATATCGATCTTACGTGGGAGTTGTAACCCTTGGGTGACAACCTACGGGCCTTCGGACAACTGTCTGTGTTGTTTGGAATTGTTTTCATAAACGTGAAATTACAGAATGATGAACACTGAAGAAAAGAGCAACATCTGTGATCGACTGTCGTGCTTCAATGCGCTCCACAGCACACCAGCGCTCAGAATCTTCCATTCGTTTTCTGGAAGTCGTAGAAACAGGTATGTATTGAAAACAAATTGTACGAAAGTTTTAAACACCTTCTATCAGCACTTACAATAAACTTCTGTAACCCTTCATAAAGGTGGTTTCTTGTAATACTGCCCTTTTTGCAAATAAGGGGTGTTTATTTTAGAGGTATAGAACTTTAAATTGCAATAAAACAACGATGTATTATTCGATTGACATGAATTTTTTTTTATTCGAAAGATAATCTTGTGGCATTACATTTTAAATATGATCTCTGGCATAGGACTGCCACGGCTGGCTCGGAGGTAGTCCAATCTGGACGTCCAATTTTCGATGACTTTTTCCAACATTTGTGGCCGTATATCGGCAATAACACGGCGAATGTTGTCTTCCAAATGGTCAAGCGTTTGTGGCTTATCCGCATAGACCAATGACTTTACATAGCTCCACAAAAAACAGTCTAGTGGTGTTAAATCACAAGATCTTGGAGGCCAATTCACAGGTCCGAAACGTGAAATTAGGCGGTCACCAAACGTGTCTTTCAATAAATTGATTGTGGCACGAGCTGTGTGACATGTTGCGCCGTCTTGTTGGAATCACAGCTCCTGGGCATCATGATTGTTCAATTCAGGAATGAAAAAGTTAGTAATCATGGCTCTATACCGATCATCATTGACTGTAACGTTGTGGCCTTCATCGTTTTTGAAGAAGGATTCTACCAGCCCATAAAGCGCACCAAACAGTCAGTTTTTCTGGATGTAACGGTGTTTCGACATACACTTGTGGATTAGCTTCACTCCAAATGCGGCAGTTTTGTTTGTTGACGTAGCCATTCAACCAGAAGTGCACTTCATCGCTAAACAAAATTCGCTTATGAAAATCGACCATTATTTTCGAAATAAAATTGCACAATTTGAAAGCATTGTTCAGGCGTGAGTCAATTCATGATGAATTGCCAAACCAAACTGAGAATAAATCACTTGACAGCTGTTACATCGGTCGCCATCTTGGAAAGTAATGCCCACTTAAACTTCTATACCTGGAAAAAAAACACTCTGTATGTTAGGTAAAGCACGATTGGCTGTTACCTAACATATTTGCAGGCTTCCATCTACCTCTGCAGCGAATTGCATCCTCTTCAATTCTGATTGGCTTCCGGAAATTAGCATTTTTCTCTCAGTGCTTAACTTTTAGAAGTGAGTGTATATACCGTTTTATAAATTAATTTGTAACCAAATTATTTTTCCCGGGATTTTTCAACATAGTTTAAATTCGTTATTTAAGGAATAGCAACGTATAATTTATTTCGAAGTTATATATGTTTCGCAGATAAAGCCTTTTATATTTAATTCATATTATAATTTACAAAATTATGCCAAAAAATTTAACAGAAATTTGCCGAACCCTCAAATCGTATAAAAGTAAAAATTATTAAGAATACGTAGAACACAAAAAAAGGATAGAAAAAATATAAAACTCTTGATCTTTTTCTTGATTTTAGCTGAAAAATGAATGTAAGTAATAAAATTGTATTGTTAGATAGTGGTGTAACTGAGAATATTAGGGTTCCCTGTAAAGCCATGTTTTGCGTTTTATATGTTATAAATTGATTAAATACGCACTTAGCATCTGTCAGGTTTGGGGCCCTTTAGATGCCTGAGCCCCCCCTTGCAGTGTAGGGGGTATACGTTACGCCACTGTCATTAGATATTTAATAAATTTTAATATTGCTTAAAAGCAAAGTGCAATTAAATAAAGCTTTCGAATGCTGAATTTAAAAACCTCTTATCTGAACATCTATTGAAAGTCTCTTTCATATTAAATACTTAATTCATGATCGGAATGAATGTTATAATGTACAAATGTTTAATAATGTTTTCAATATACAACAGTAATGTAACATTCTCAAATACAGTAAGAAGATTCAAAGAATTTTTGTAACAATCTTATTGGTTAAAAATAATTCAAATTAAAATAAGAGAACACAGTTTCTCTTTTAACCAAACTACAATGTGACAGATAAATAAACTTTATAAACCGTGTGTTTTATGGTTCAGCTGTTAAGATCAAGTCTATTTTGCGGATGCGCTGGCGGTTATTTTGTAACATACAGTTTGCGATTTTATTAATGTATTCAGTGCGTGATCAGTGTTCTTAACTTTTTTGTATGAAAAATAGCCAGTCTTGTCACAGATTTTCTAACTGAAAGGTGCAATTGTATAACTGTTACTCATCTATGTATAACGATAAAAAATTGACGCTTTTGTTTGTTGATAGGAAAGAAAAAGAGTAATGCACTTTGTTTCTTTTTGAAAAGATAAAAATGCTGTCAACCGAAAAAAAAAAAACGCTCTTTTCAATGAAATTTGAAATTTTAAAAAGAAAGATTTCTAATAATTTTTATTAGAAATTCTGTCGCTTTTTTTTCAATTATCTGTTAAAATCTAATGTATGTGCTGAGTTCTTATGACCTCGTTAAGGTGTGGATATACTAGTCACGTTACCCAGACTTCGAGTTTAAGTGTTATCGTAATAAAAGATCATCCTATAGCAGAGACAGATGCGTACATTAAACATCGGGGCATTGGTTTGAAAAGCATTATTTTATTATTGTCGTTGTTTCTTAGGGGGACCTTAAGTAGAATCAGAAGTTTAAGGCATCCGACTACGTTCGAAACCGTGATTTTGCAAAAGCGTATAATCTGACAAATGTCAGATCGTTCGAATGTAAGAAACAACAACACAAATTAAACAACTTTGACGATGAAATTAACGTGAATTATTACATGTGTGTGTATATAAAAAATGAGAGAGAAATTTTTTTTAAAAAATAAAATGTTTTAAATAAATTTTTCAATGAATCACATTTTGTTTCATGCACGAATCATCAACAAGAGATTTCTCACCATTCAAATTCTCTTTAATGTATATATGTAGGCTCTATTTTATAGGGGGAAAACAAGGAATGAGGGAAAAAGATTATTATATTTATTAAGATTAAACATTATACTCAGGTAATTAAATGACTATAAATTCAGTCATAAGATCCAGTAGTCGTTAGCAGTGATCAAAATAAACATCTAATAACCTTGAAAATTTAATTTAATAATAAAATTTAATCATTCATGTATATTAAGGAATCATTTCATGTAAAAAAAAATTGCATTTGAAATTTCTAGGAAGTAGGATTATGTTTTAGGTATGATATAATTTTCTTTTCCTCAAAAGATCACACATCAAAATTAATTTTTATCAAATTGATCACCAGATTAGTTTATTGGATCAATGAATCGGATCAGAGGCTTTTTTCTGTGCCCTTTTAGTTTATTTTATAAAAGTAGATAAAAAATTGTTTTGGTCGTGGATAATGTTTACACACAGGGCATATCAATCTCATATCGACAAAATCTTTCAACTTTATCAAAGTGATCTTTTTCATTTCGTAAAACTGTTCCGATGTTCTTATTTCTAAGAGAAAAATAATTATATATGTTAACTTTTCAACTTTAGTTGATGAATCATTATTATGAATCGCAACTTCAAAAAATTCCAAAAGTCCAGAAATTGACTACAATCACCTTGAAAGGTGTGTATGTTTAGCTTAGGTAATTTAACAGTTTTAGATTCGTTTCTAAAATAAATAGTATTATACTTATTAACGGTGTGTGCTTGGACCACTTGTCCTAATTTCCTGCCTATCAGATAATATTTCTATTTGTCAATGCAATCTCGTTTTTAAATCAATGCCCCGATCTTTACCTCCTCGCATATGTCAGCTGCCATTTCACTTATTTTAATTTGTAATTGTATATTCTCATCAGCTTTAATCAACTCGTTTAATTTTTCTGTGATCTGAGACTTAAAGCTCAAAGGCTCCTAAGTTTTGCCTCTTTATTAAATTCCGCGGAAATTTCCTTACTTAAAGTAAATTCTATTTTTGTTAAATGCTTAGTAAATCTTTAAATTTTTCCTTTTCTCTTTAAGCCTTTCAAGATCCATTTTTGAATTTAAACAATTCAATAAATCAATAAATTTGAATAAAGAAAAATGTGACTACCTCGAATTTCAGCTCCTCATTATGAGTAGTAATCAGTAGCGCACACAGGAATTTTTCAAGGGGGGTCCGGGGTCGAAAGTTCACCATTCTTATATCATGCTCCTTTTGATTTTGTCGATTTTCGGGAACAAAACACAGTAAAAAACTAATTATTGAATAAATAATTAGCATTAATTAATAAAATTAATCATTAATAACAAATACTTAATTAAATTTTACGTTCTATATGCTTAGAATTATGATCAATCGGAAAAAAAATGAAGGGCTTTGAGGGAGGGGTCCGGAACCCCATTGTGTGCGCCACTGGTCGTAATTCATCCAAGAAAAAGGATTATCCAATCAATTCCAAAAATCAGTTCACTTTCAATTTATATTCCACTTAGATTACTATGTTAGTTCAAAGAACTAAGTACTGATAAAAAATTCATTTTTCTACTAATAATCATTTAGCTGAAAAGAAAACTTCTTTGTGAGGACATTTAAAGCTCAGTATTTAGTTAAACTTATTTAATCAAGATCAATATCAAGCCAAAGCATGATCTTCATAATTCATTTTTTAAAATAATTTATTAGGAAAATGTGAAATTTTCTTTCTGCTTGTATCTTGACGTCAGATTTTAAAAATGTGTGTGCGTGTATATCTTCTCCCCTCTTATTTTGAGGAAATATTTATGGAATGTAAGGCGCCTTTCATTAGAAATGACTGAAACTTTACCTGAAAATTTGTTCTGAACATGGAAGACAGACATTACATTAAAAGATTTAACAATGTGTATATTTAAAAAAAAATTTTTTTTAATATTTAAAAACTTTCTGTTTTTCATGACAGAAACGATAAATAAATTCCAATTCAGAGACTTTAACTTTTTTTTGCTCATGAAAGCCTTTGGATAAAAACAGAGATCGCAGAGATTCTTAAGGTTGTCCTCGAATAGGGTCAAACAATCTGATCCAATGACGTAACGGAGAATATTTGGGGCCCCTCAGTGGCGCCCACAAGGGGGGCGTGGGGGTTCGGACCCCCAAAGCCCTGGATTTTTTTCCAATTGATTATAGTTCTAAGTTTATAGTACGTAGAATTTAATTATTTGTTATTAATGATTAATTTTATTAATTAATTCTAATTATTTATTCAATAATTAGTTTTTTACTGTTTTGTTCCCGAATATCGACAAAATCAAAAGGAGCATGATACCAGAATGGGGAACTTTCGACCCCCCCATCCCCTTGGAAAACTCCTGTGTGCTCTACTGGGGCCCCTGCAAAGTCAGGTTTGTGCCCTAAGCCGGAGTTTACAAAGGGTACGTAAACATTATTCAAACTTTTGGCCCCCTAGATTCCTGATCACTCCTGAGTGCGAGAGTTGATGGGGGGGAGTGCGCTACGCCACTGGTCTGATCCAAGCCAGAAGCACACACACATTTCCAGACAATTTTCGCGTAAATACGTGACATTATCACATGCAACCGTTTACTATGCTGCATCTTGAAAATTTTGAGTATTCCATAAATACTTTATTTTTCATTTCTGCGTATTAAGTTTTGCTATACAAGGTAGTTGAAACTCGGACAAATTTCTTGCCTCCTAGAATAGTTAACGAATTTCCTTTTAATTGGTATTTTCATATTTCTTTATATAACACAGGAGTGTCCAACCCGCGTCCCGCCTTGAATAATTTTGTGCCCCGCGAGATTCTTTACAACTTTACAAAATTCAACTATTTTGTACAATATTTTTTTGTTTAAAAAGTTTTTTTTCTCTTTTTTTTTTTTTTTAAAAGTAAATTCCATAACTGTTATTATTTTATCACGCTGCTTCTGTTCTTGCGAATCTCTTTCTTTTTTCTAAATTGAAATTTATTAAATATAAATCGTGCTCAAACTTAACGCACGAAAATCTGCAACATCAATTACGATACGCAAATACTCATATATTGAGATCAACTTGCAAAAACTAAGTGAAAGAGTTGAGAAACAAATATCTCACTAATTAAATAAATTAAACATTATTTGACCATTGCGTTTTTATTATTATTATTATTATACTATCTATATTTGTATACATGAAAAACAATGAAAACAATAATATATCAATCTGTTTTAAATTTTCACTCCAACAAATGCTTGTAATGGATCCAAATCTAATATAAAAATATATATTTTTTTATACGGCCCGCGGGATTGTTAAGTTTCTCTGAAGTGGCCCGCGAGGTCATTTGGGTTAGCCACCCCTGATCTAACACTTTAATAATAAAATATTTTTAAATATAGTGTTTACTTTGATTTATGTGTTTTTGATAATGTCGAGCAAAAGGTCTGCTATTTTAGAGTCGTTTCAGCAAGTAAAACGACAGTTTATTTGCTGAATGTGCATCAACAAGCAGTGTCTGATGCAATCTTCCGTTTCAAAGAGCTTGGAAATGATGTTCGACATCCAGGAACTGGCGAAAACGCACTGTAAACACTGCAAAGAAATCGTGAGGCAACCGAAAAGCTAGTCCAGAGAAATCCGAGGGCTTCCATGGGACAGATCATTCGTGACATGGAAATAAGTGACAGATCGGTGAAGTGAATAGCAAAAACGGAGCTTGGACTGATGCCTTACAAGTTGCGAAAAGTTCATTTTCTCACTAAAAGAAACAAACTCATACGGCTCCGAAGATGCCGAAAACTTTTGAGACGGGCCGCAAGTCAGCGTTGGTAGAGATTCCTTTTCACTGATGAGAAGCTCTTCACGGTTCAACAAGTTCATAATTCCCAAAACGACAGAATCTGGTGTGTGGACGCTCCACGCACGTCGGCAATTGTTGAACATCGCCAATATCCAAAGTCGAGCATGGTCTGGGGTGGAATTTGTGCAAGTTGCAAAACACCTTTGGTTTTTGTTGAAGAGGGCGTTAAAATCAATAAAAGTGTATCGGACGGACATTATTGAAGCTGTTGTACTTCCGTAGGACCAAAAGCATTTGGGAAATACAAACTGAACGCTTCAAAAAGTCTCTACACCAGTTTGCAAAGCCAAAAAGGCTCAAAAGTGGTGCAAGGCGAATTTTCCAGACATATCATTTGAAGAATGACCACCTACTAGCCAGTTCTCAATCCTATGGATTACAGTGCATGGTCCATTTTAGAGTCCAGGGCCTGCCTACACTAAGCCGCACAAAACTTTAGACTCTTTTAAGCAGGGGTGTCAAACCCAATTGACCTTGCGGACCACTTCGGAAAAATATTATAATCTCGCGGGCCGCACATAAAAATATGTACATTTATATCAGATTTGGAAACAAAACAAAAACATTTATTAGAGTGAAAATATAAAACAAAATGAAATATTATTATTGTTTTCATTAATTTTTCATGTATACAGACATAGATAATATAATAATGTTTATATAATATAATAATGCAATGATCAAATGATGTTTAAAATATTACAGTGTGTGTCCATTTTCTTGAAAATTACGGTGTTCCTTTTGAATTGATCTTTCGTTACTCATTGTTGAAATTTGATTTTGCTGTCATTCGCAAATGATTAAGTATACATTGCCCTTTATCTTAACCCTCCTGAATACTTTTTTTAAACTTTGAAAAATATCTCTGACTGCCTCTTACATTTTGGTAACTCCAAACAGAAAAGGAGGAGAAATGAAAGTCACATACACTGAGAATCATGTACCGTCCATAGAGTAAATGATATGCGTAATGCAATTTGGAATTTATTAAAAAAGTAATTTATTTTAGTAAAATCAAATGTAACTGCTTGATAAAATATTAATCTATTTTAATGTAAAGGACATATCTATTATCAAAAAGGATTTATTTTAAAACAAGAACAAGTAAAACAAGCAAATACATTGTAGATTTATATATACTATATATAAATTTCCCCTTTAATAAATTTCAAAATGAAAAAACTTTAAAACCTGATATTTAAAAATAAAAGGAATCGGTGGACCACAATTTACGTACTGGAGGGCCACATGTGGCCCGCGGGCCGCGTGTTGGACACCCCTGCTCTAAAGCAATCACTTCTGTGGGAATGTAGTATATTAAAGGTGAAAGATTTGAGGTTCATTGTTGAAAATGTTTGCAAGCGTTTGCGCCTCTGCATTGCTACAACGGCGGTCACTTTGGAACCAATTAAATTTATTTATTAGTACGAGTGAACTCTTATTATTATTTGTTATATTTTGTTAATTTCTTAATTTTTTTATAAAGTTGTATATATATTTTTATAAAGGGTTTTTTTTTGCCGCACCCTGTATATCAATGTAATTTTGGAAATTAAATACATAGTACATTTCATTCAAGATATATATGTTCAAGTAATATATGCACTTCTTTATAGTAGATTAGTATATATAAAATCAATAGTACCTAAATACCTACATTTAAAATAGCCTACCTTGTGTAACCCAGTAAAATCAGAATAATTATTAATGTGGAACGGTTTTCAATGTTAATCAACAATTATAGAATTATTTTGACAATCTTATCAATTGCTTTTTAATATTGTATATTTTTATTAATTTCTTCTTTTTTACTTTTTAAATTAAATGGATTATTTAGATAGTCTTTTAAAAATAAATTAAATAGTTATGTTTTATATAACCGGACTTTTTCATTACAAAGCATTTATTTATAAAAATTTTTTATTCAGTTTCGGATTTTTTAATCTAATAATTAACATTTTTAAAATCAAATCATAATTATTTTTATAAAAGTTATTCAAAATTGTGAAATTTTCAATAAAATTAAATTTTACTTCGTTCAAAACAACAATGTTGTATAAAAGTACATGGATGTATACTTTTTTCTGTTTTAAATCACATAAAATAGAGGAAATAATTAAAGATAAGTGTAAATGGGACAAAACCGATTAATAAAATACTTAAAAATGTATATTATTTTTTAGCGTACAGTAATTTTATACTGTTATGAAGAATGTAGTAAATTATCGGAGAGTAAATTAAGAAAAATTATCTCTCTATTTCATAAAAAAAAATCTAAATATTGCATATCTAAAATATACAGAATGTGTTTTTTTCCAGGTATAGAAGTTTAAGTTGGCATTACTTTCCAAGATGGCGACCTATTTAACAGCTGTCAAGTGATTTATTCTCAGTTTGGTTTGGCAATTCATCATGAATAGACTCACGCCTGAACAACGCTTTCAAATAGTGCAATTTTATTTCGAAAATAATGGTCGATTTTCATAAGCGAATTTTGTTTAGCGATGAAGCGCACTTCTGGTTGAATGGCTACATCAACAAACAAAACTGCCGCATTTGGAGTGAAGCTAATCCACAAGTGTATGTCGAAGCACCGTTACATCCAGAAAAACTGACTGTTTGGTGCGCTTTATGGGCTGGTGGAATCATTGGTCCGTACTTCTTCAAAAACGATGAAAGCCACAACGTTACAGTCAATGGTGATCGGTATAGAACCATGATTACTAACTTTTTCATTCCTGAATTGAACAATCATGATGTCCAGGAGCTGTGGTTCCAACAAGATGGCGCAACATGTCACACAGCTCGTGCCACAATCGATTTATTGAAAGACACGTTTGGTGACCGCCTAATTTCACGTTTTGGACCTGTGAATTGGCCTCCAAGATCTTGTGATTTAACACCGCTAGACTATTTTCTGTGGGGCTATGTAAAGTCATTGGTCTATGCGGATAAACCACAAACGCTTGACCATTTGGAAGACAACATTCGCCGTGTTATTGCCGATATACGGCCACAAATGTTGGAAAAAGTCATCGAAAATTGGACGTCCAGATTGGACTACATCCGAGCCAGCCGTGGCAGTCCTATGCCAGAAATCATATTTAAAATGTAATGCCACAAGATTATCTTTCGAATAAAAAAAATTCATGTCAATCGAATAATACATCGTTGTTTTATTGCAATTTAAAATTCTATACCTCTAAAAAAAAACCTTTATTTAAAATGTTATATTGTCATTCCTCAATATATAGACAAATTAAAATTAGATAGACTATTTTTAATTTGTCTATCTATTTTTATCTAGTCTTTTACTAGATAATTTTAAATTTAGCAAAAATAAAAAATGTGAACACTAATTTTAATTATCAGAATTTTAGTGTTTAGTTGTTCGATTCTTAAAAATATTAAAATTTTTTGGCAATTGAAATGATTTCATGTTTGTTTAATCTTTGAATATCGTTTCAGTTCTTGTGGATGATGTAGTACCAACTATTATAGAATATTTTCAATATTTTAATATGCTATTTTTAAAAATAAGTAAAACTGCTTGCTTTTAATTATTATATATAAATATCTTTTTAAAAAATGCTTTTTTCCATAAAATGGAATGTTACATAATTCTTTACACGCGCATGCACGAGCGCGCGAGTGTGTATATATAAAAATTATTATTTGAAAAAAATTCTGTATTGTTTTTTATTATCAGTTATAAAATATAAAAATATGCTTTAGATATTTTTCCTCCCTTGTAATATTTAATATATATTATAAATGTGAAAGTTTGTGAGGACGTTTGTGGGTCTTTCACGCAAAAACAACTGAATGCATTTTGATGAAACTTTACAGTAATATAGCTTATAAATCAGAATAACACAAAGGCTATAATTTGTAAAAATTTGTAAAAAGTGTCCAAAATATAACAATATTTGTCAAGTAACTAGGAAAAAATTCTGGCATCTGCAAGCAAATCTGGCTTGCGCTGCAAAAAAGCCCACCACAGCATGTATCTATCTTTTGTTTGTGAAAAACTCTTTTTGTTTTTTGGCTACGCAAGCGGCTCGCTTCTAATTAATTCCTGTGTTCAGAATAATGCCTATTTTTTTTTATTTCAGAATAAAACTAAGCTTTGAAGGGAGAGGCTGTTATAAATCTCTCTTTATTTCAATGTTTTTTCTTATGATTTTATTACGCACATTTGGTAATAAGAAATTGATCTTTTTCAAAATAAATGCTTTTATCGGTTCTGGTACTTAAAGTAAATAAACTTCCTCTTTCACACTGCATCATTTGGACCAATTTTCAAAATTTGTTTGTGGTTAGTAGTTAATTATAACGCTATAATTTTAATTGAATAGGCAGATATTGCGTTTTTAAGTATAAAAATAATTATAACTACTGTACTGTATTTTTTGGAGTGTGTGAGTGAGTGAATATTAACATCGCACTGTTCAGCTACACGAGGGCTTTTGGCAACGTATCACGTAATTTTGAACCATGGTCAAGTGACGTGGACGACACCTGAGCTGGCACCCCCTTCTCCTAACTACCACACCAACTTAGAAGGAATATTCTACCAATACTTAGCAGGAATATTCTGTGAAATCCATTCTTCCAAGATATATGGCAGCACGGGTTCTATGATGAGTATTTTAGCGGGGAAGCCGAATAGTTTTGTAGCAGATATTGCGTTTTCAGCTGACGGCGTTTCAGCGGATTGCAAAGATTATTATTTTTGTCCCGAAAAAAAGTTTTTCAAAATTTAAGTGTCTTATGTTTTTGTATGTTAGTGAAGACCTTGGGAAATGATTTGACTACTTATTTTAAGTGAACGGTGTATATAATTAATTTTACTGTGGAATATCTTTAATTAATTTATTAGCTCTAACGGATTAAATTTTCCAAAGTTGAGTATTTTGTTTATGTATATCCCTTAATTTGTAAATGTAGTGATCGAAAAAAAATATTGTATGAAAAAAACTGCAATAAATCATAATGCAGTTGGATAAAGTATTAGAGTGCATTTCTTCCCTACACGGTGGATCTTACAAAGCTCTAATAAAGCTCGAGCTACGAAAGTAGCTAGGTATTTGCCAACTTGACTCTATCGTTAACATTTCGCTATGTTTTTCATTAAATCGCCATTATAATTTAAGAAACGGCGTTGCTTGCGAATATTACAATTTTAAAATAAAATGAATACAACAGAAAGTAATATTAATGTATTACACTTTCAGATATAAATTATTTACACTACTTTAAGCGTTCATTACGTAAAACTTTTAACAGTTACTTTTGCTGAGCAGAGATCAGCTTAGGGAGATATTTTGAAAAATCGACCCTCAAGAGTGTTACGAGGAATTATAAATAAAAAAAATCCTTTTTATCAGCTATTAGATCTACATACTTAAAATTTAGCAAAGGTGTTTTTTTTTCTTTTTTTTTTTTTTTTTTTTTTTTTTTGTTTAGCTGAGATATGCAAAAGCTTTTTTTTGTTTAATTTGCAATTCACATAAAATTAACTTATTAAAAACTTCTTTTTTCTTCAATCTGTGTTGTTTAATTTTTCAGTTCACCCGTGCGAAGAACGGGTATACCAGCTAGTGCTTTATATTGCTTTAAAAATGTAGTATTTTATCCGTACATGTTTTCCGTTTTCGGTGAATAATTGAACAATGCTCTGAAAGCTTTACAAATATCATAATACATTTTTGATAAAACTATATTTGTGATTTGAAAAATGCATTTAAAAAATGTTTTTCCTTTAAAAAAAATAGATATTAAAAAAAAATCGAATTTTGTAGCGCCATCTAGTGATCATCGCGTTAACTAAAATTAAGGATTGAACTCCTGGTACTTTTTTTTAATTCATCTTTCGCGGTATATCGATTTATGCTCTTTTTCAGAAAGCATTTGCCTTTCTTTATTTCAAAGCAAACGCATACAGATGGACTCAGTATAAAAAAAAAAAATTTTAAATCGGTAATAAAAAAAAATGTTTTTTTTTAGAATGCAGTCATTTTATCTTCTTGACGTGTTACATTACATCTATAATCAATCCATGATGTTTATGATATTATTTTGATAATCAGAGACTATTAATTCAATGCCAATCCGTAGAAGATACATATTGGTAAACCAAAAAAAAATATGAAGGTTTCCTGGAGAGTTTTTAGGCAAGCCGGAATGATACTTAAATGACGGGAAAATAAAAAAAAATAGTGCTGAGGTTCGTCGTCAATACCCTTTATGTGCGTGTGTGTGTGAAAAATTAACTCAAACTCAATCAGTCGTATCCAAACTACCACAACATCTCTGCTAAAAAGTTACAAAAGCTGGTTTCATTAACAAACAACTTCTACTTCTCTCGTTTGACAATTGACTCAAGAACTACATTTAAAAGTCCGCACATTAATCAACAAGCTATCATAACCAGTAACGCTAAGTAGAAACAACACCCGAGGAAACATTTTACTTTCTTTAACTAAAGCTATCCACCCTTCTCGTAATGACACACAGAAAAAATAAGAAAAAGATAAATAAAAGAAGAAAAAACTAAACTAGATAATTTTTAGAATTATCTTGTTGGATCCTGGTTCAACGATAAAACAATCAAATCACCCTCTTTTTTTTTTTTAACTCCTTTCTACGATATGAATATATCATACACATCAAGTGAAAACAACCTTGAAATTGGTTATTATTACATACCCTACATTCGAATCCAGTGAATAGAAAACAGTCTTAACACATCAACCCCAATATATATTCTTTTACTTTTACTATCCCGAGAAGAGACCACCTCCAACACCATTAAGTAATCTCATCAAAAACCAATCAAACTTTCATCTCCACGAAGGAAGAAAAAGTAACCTGTAGGTCCATCGGTTGTGTGGTATTTAACCTTCCCTTCATTCATGATTCTATTTTCTTCCCTCTCCAAACAACAAAAGAGAGAAAGACAAGATCCCATGTATATTATTATGGAGGACAGGGAATGACCATGAATGTAAGTTGAGGGAGGGTGGAAGAGCGGAGGAAGCCGGCGCGGAGTTAATAAAGTGATTTTAGAGGAAGGCTGTGTGCGTGTGGTGGGGTAAGAGCACTGTTATCAACCGCACGGTGAGCACAAGGTTAAGGGCGAAAGATAAAGTTGTTGCGGGAAAGGGCGGGAAGCGCCCGGAGGGTTGCCAGAAACTCGCCAAGGAAAATGTCATTGACAGCGCATTGGCGAATTTTTTTTTTGGATGCTATAGAAATTCTTCTGTTTCGAGAAAACATGGATAACTGGAGAAAGGAGAAAAAAAAATAGTATGGTTGTTGTGGGTGGAAAAAAACACAAAAGGAATTTGAGTTTAAATTGAGTGTGTATGTCTTAACAGAATAGAGATAAATATTTTTTAGATGCAATGCCAACATAGCGAATTAGAATTCCAATTGATAGACAAATTCATTTGTTTGTAAAATCCGAATGCTATAAGACATTTGTTTTCTTTTTAACTGACACAAGATGAAAACACAAAATACAACCATCCATTTTTCCTCATCTGAAAAATATTTTGAAATCACATGACGAGATGATCTAATTTTTTTATCTACACACCATTCGTCGTAGATTTAGATAATAAAAAATGAAATGAATTTATTCTAAATACACGACAAATTTGTGTGTAAGTTTTTTTTACATTATTTTTTTATAAACAAGTCAATTAAGTTCTTAATATTTCTGGTTATTTCAAGAAGCGGTGACGCAAATGATGTGTACAATTAAAATAAATTCGTTTGAAATGCATTAATTGAGACCTGGTTTTCTTCCCTTGGAATCAAATAAACCACATTATTTGATTTTCTAAATAAATCCTGCTTCTATTAAAAATCGCTAATTGATAATTTTTGAGTACGTTAACGAAATTCAATCAACTGCTTTAGATTTTTCTTTCTTTAGTCGCATTTTATTCAAATGTAGATAGTTTCCATTTGACAGAAAAAGAGGGGGCAGGGAAATCCGGCATTCTTGTATACTGCTTTCAGTTTTCTTTTCTGTCCCCCCTTTCGTTATTGATTATGCAACAACTTCTCTTGTGAAAATGTCTCGACTATCGAACTGATGCGATGTCAGGAAATTATTTTAAGAAGTTTTGAATACTAATCTACTCTAATTAACTGAATGAGATTATAATCAGACATTATTTAAAAATGTTGGATTTTTAATTAATTTTATTTCTTAAATTGAAGGATTAAAGTAAATCTATAGATATACTGCAATAAAATTGGGTTAATATAATAATAAAATCTTAATTAAGTACTTGACTAATTTGTTATTAATTAGTTTAATTACAGTAAATGAAATTAATGTAACATAATTAATTATATTCATAATATCGAAAAGTATAATTAAAACTTCACACTATATATATCATTAATTACTTCCATGATGAACATCTAAGTAAGAATAAAAAATAAGTAGTTTGTAAAAAAAATTGATTGATTGAATATTAACGTCGCACTGTTCAGCTACACGAGGGCTTTTGGCGACATACCACGTAATTTTGAACCATGGTCAAGTGACGTGGACGACACCTGAGCTGGCACCCCCTCTCCTAACTACCACACCACACCAACGGGAGGATGTTTCAGCTCTCGACAGATTTAACGTGCATCGCTGCCCTACACGGCGGGTCTTTAGTGGTACTGGGCTCGAACTCGTGACAAGGCAAGCCAAGATCCGATACCTATACCACTCGGCTACCGCGGCCACGTAAAAAAAAAAAATTGAGCTTCATTCAGTCAAAAATATTATTCATAAAAATGAAATAAATAAATAGAAAGGAAAACTTTCAAGTATTCATAAGAAATTTATTTGATGTATTTTTACTCTGGATAAAATAAGTAATTTTTTACAGAGATGTAATATTAATTTGATATGCAAAAATGGAACATTCAAACCAATTATTGTTGACTTGTTTATAAAAAAATTTTCAGAAATTTTTTACGCGAAAACAAGGGAGTGTGCTTGAGAAAAAACACTGGAATTCTTTAGAAATATTTGCTGTATGTGTTTCCTTTAAAGCGTATAATTTAGTTATTTCATAAAATAACTAGGTATTTATTTCATGAAATAACTAGACAAGTCAGTTAAAGTATATAATAGATGAAAAAAATTTTATGCCCTACCTAAATATTCTATGAAATAACTAATGATAGACCGTTAAAATAAAATATATAACAATTTCAAAGTTATTTTACAAATTAACTAACTGGTATAGCTACCCATTTTTGGCACGGGTGAATTGAAAAATAAAGCAATAGAGATTGAAAGAAAAATAAATTTTTTTATGTGTTAAATTTAATGGCAAATTAAACAAAAAAAGGGGAGAGGGTCAGCATATCTCTGCTCAACAAAAAATTAGATAAGGCAAATTTGAAATCTGTAACTGTAATAGTTCAAAAATGGGAATATTTATCCTTAACGCCTATGAAGCCCTTGGGGGTCGATTTTCGGTAAATCCATTCTTAGAGAAACCATTCCATAAAAGGAATTGCCCTATCAAAAATTTCAAACCTGTAGATCTAATATTTCAAAAACGTACATATTTTTTTAATACCCGCCGCAACCTCTACTCTATGAAAAAAAAATCTTCTTGTCAAATTTCAAGACTGTACATCGAATAGTTTAGAAAAGGAAATAATTATTTGTAACGTTCCTTAATTTCCCGCAAAGCCACTTGGGCATCTCTATCGGAAAATAATTTTACTAACTCAGAAACCTTTACGGGCATATGTTCAATCATTCCCCATAGTTTCATCGCGATCAGAAAAATGGTTTAGAATGGCATAAGAGACATACACACACTAACATTCATGTTAATTTATATAAAGAGTGTTTTTTTCCAGGTATAGAAGTTTAAGTTAGCCTTACTTTCCAAGATGGCGACTGATTTAACAGCTGTCAAGTGATTTATTCTCAGTTTGGTTTGGCAATTCATCAAAACGATCATCAAGCAAGGCGTAGATTCGTCGAATGGGCCCAAAACGAGATTGCCGTTGTTCCCGATTTTCATAAGCGAATTTTGTTTAGCGATGAAGCGCACTTCTGGTTGAATGGCTACGTCAACAAACAAAACTGCCGCATTTGGAGTGAAGCTAATCCACAAGTGTATGTCGAAACACCCTTACATCCAGAAAAACTGACTGTTTGGTGCGCTTTATGGGCTGGTGGAATCATTGGTTCGTACTTCTTCAAAAACGATGAAGGCCACAACGTTACAGTCAATGGTGATCGGTATAGAGCCATGATTACTAACTTTTTCATTCCTGAATTGAACAATCATGATGTCCAGGAGCTGTGGTTCCAACAAGACGGCGCAACATGTCACACAGCTCATGCCACAATCGATTTATTGAAAGACACGTTTGGTGACCGCCTAATTTCACGTTTTGGACTTGTGAATTGGCCTCCAAGATCTTGTGATTTAACACCGCTAGACTATTTTCTGCGGGGCTATGTAAAGTCATTGGTCTATGCGGATAAGCCACAAACGCTTGACCATTTGGAAGACAACATTCGCCGTGTTATTGCCGATATACAGCCACAAATGTTGGAAAAAGTCATCGAAAATTGGACGTCCAGATTGGACTACATCCGAGCCAGCCGTGGCAGTCATATGCCAGAAATCATATTTAAAATGTAATGCCACAAGATTATCTTTCGAATAAAAAAAATTCATGTCAATCGAATAATACATCGTTGTTTTATTGTAATTTAAAGTTCTATACCTCTAAAAAAACACCCTTTAGATTGATCATAAATAGCTACATCTCTCAAAAAATACATTTTATCTCTATTGCGGGGATGATTAATTGGTAAGTAATAAGGAAAAGCAGATAATATAATTTATTATTGCTCATATTGCTAACATTAGTTAAACAGGAAGGGGAAAAAAAACTTTTTGTCAGAAATAGTTATATTTAAACGATATAAAAAAATTCATGCTGTGTGGGAATAAAAACTTTTGCTTCATAAAAACATTGTGTAAACTTTTCAGACAAAAATGTAAGAGAACATTGATTTAAATTTTATGAATTCCCCGTCATTTTACTTTTCATTTTTTTTAGAGCAAGGCTTGTTATGATGACACTCTGAATTGTGATTCAAAAAGCAGCTGCCGTGTAGGGGAGCGATGCACGTTAAATATATCGAGAGCTCAAATGTGTCTTATGGTAGTTAGGATGGGGGCTGCTCAGGTGTCATCCTCGTCACTTGACCTGGTTCAAAATTACGAGGTCCGTCGCTAAAAGCCCTCGTGTAGCTGAACAGTGCGACGTTAATATGCACTCACTCAAAAAGCAGCTAGAACCCCAGGGTTCCATGAAACACAGTTTGCATACCACTGTTCCACATGGGGGTCTTCAGGGTCCTCAGGACTCGAAGACACCAGCCACGATGGAATGTTTTACTATATTATACGCATATCATGACTATCTATTATTCATGGAGCTCCGTATATTAGTACCATGTTTTCACCATTAAATTTATTTGAAATCCATTCAAATGATTAATTAATCGGCTACTAATGCTACACTTTGACGAAATCTGAGGGTTACAGGCGACAAATGTCTTAATTTTGACCCAAGTTCAAGGGATGTGGATTGCACCTGAACTCTGTGGTATCCTACTCTCCAAACTTCCAGATCACTCCAACGTGAGAATTTTGAGTCTCAACAGGCCTTACGTTCATAGTCCCCTCTTCACGGCATGTCTTTTGGATTTGCATAAACAACTCTTCCGTAGCAACGTCAGTCATGACTTCCGGGTCATGATGCAAACGTCTTTAGGATAACATATACTCAAATTTTGAGTTTTAAAAATTTAAATGTTGAATCAGAAAATAATTTTAAGAAGAAATTTTTGGATAGTGAAAAATTTTGGTTCATTTTTATTTGGCTGTTACAGAGATAGACATTAAATATTGTTAAATAAATGAAAGTCTATGTATCTAATAAAATGCATGTGTGTGTATGTGTTTTTAAAATATTTCTTTGTAACAATATACTGATAAAACAATTTAAAAAGCAGCATATAAGTAGCTTACAAGTACTGTTTTCGACTATCTTTTTTATAAATTATAACGACAACCAGAACCTTAAGTACATCGACGCCAGAAAATTACCATTCGAAAATGAGCAAGAAAACATTCCTTTTTGGTATCAGAACACGAATTGCCACTAACAGAGGAGATATGGAGAAAAGCAAATCGGCTGGAATCAGGATTAGGAGAACATAAAAATTTATCGTCAATAAATAAAACTAAGGTAAGAGCGATTTTGAAGCAGAAGTATCGAAAGCCAGGTAAAGATTTATTACTTTACGTGACTGGTATATTTTGAGTGTCTCTTGGTGTGTTATATATTTTAAATGATTTACTTATTTGGTTCAAAAGTGTCAAATGCATACACCTGTGTCTCAAGTTCGTGTTTAACTACTGCATTACTTTTTCTTTTTATGTTCTGAAGATATTTTTTTAAAGAAGCTTTTGTCTTTGTAGAATTTTTTTTTTTAAAAAAATGTTTTTAACAGTCAATTATATGACCGACATAAATTTCTCTCTGAGAAAACAGACATGATTTTGCTATCTCTAGGAGGATCAGGATATTATAAAAAAAGAAAATGCAAGGTAAATTAACAAAAATTATGCATTTTATATTATAATGTCCTTTAAGTATTTGTAATATTTTTAGTTGTTGAAGTGTTTTCTTATATAAGCTTCTGTTTATTAAATCAAACATCGTGTTTAAGTGTAATATATTTCTCAATGTGAGTGCCTACAAAAACAAAGTATAAGAACTGTGACGGGCTCACGCGTCTTTTCATTAACATGTCCTTTGGGTTCTTTGAGGCCAGAATTAATGTCAACTCTTTTCCAACCAAACCCAAAAAGTGAAGTGTGAAGGTAAGATGCAAATTAGGAAGCTTTTAAATATTAGAAGTTAGAGTAAGCGGTGTGGCAATTTGAGGAATGTAAAGATAATCCATGTTTCAAGCGTGAAGAGGTTTTGGATACGTAAAGTGGCAGCAAACAGAAATTATACGTGATAGAGAGCCCTTAAGTCAAGGTGCATACCATTGCACTCCAGTAAATACGCAACTTGATCTAGGATTATAGTGATCGCTACTTCAGTCTGCATTAAAGGTAGGAGTAACTGTTTAATATTCGGATCTGTGATAGTCTAGGAATAGGGTTTAGGCGAGTTAGTATATTGATAGTGGTCCGGGTTACGTTATTTCGGTATTATATAAATTGTGTGTTTAGCCACCGTAGATTCTCTTATATATATATATATATATATATATATATATATATATATATATATATATTATTATTATTATTATTATTATTATTATTATTATTATTATTATTATCTAATTTGTAAGACGTTTAAGTTAAAGATCTTAATAAAGTCATATTAGGATCATGACCGCTTAATCGGAAGATCTTAATAAAGTCATATTAGATCATGACTAGTGGCGAAAGATTTTCTTCATTCCTACACCTCTAGCTCACGCTGATAATCACAGAGAAGGGCACCCGAGGGGGGGGCTTACAGAACAAATTAAACGCAGAATATGAAATGCGACTGCCGATAAATTCAATAGACATAGACTTCGACAATTTGTTTGAAAAAAAAGCAAGTACATATCCCAGCTATAAAATATAATTCACGGGTTGGTGACATTGGGATTACAAATTGATATTATTAATGAATAAATTATATTTAAGAGTTAGATTAGAATTTTTAATAGTAAATGCAATACTTCTTTTAATTACCTTTACATAAAATACCTATAGCACATGTTAATCTACTTTAAATACTGGGAATTTCTTTATATGTCAACTGGCTACATGTGATGACCGTCGTCTATGTATAGACCTAGTCCTACCACCATACACTAACATTACTAGGTTTTTACTCCTGTATAACTAATTTATACATTTTTACTGATTCTCTCAATGTACAACATTTCTATTATTGGAAAAGAGTTTAATACATAAATCTTAAGCCAGTCGAATGATTAACTGTAGACACAAATACGGTAAATCATTTCAATAGATAATGTGAGAGGAAAAATGAAATGAAAATAATAATTTTTAGTAGATATAATTATTTTTTTAACGTTTCATGTAACTAAAAGTCGGAAGAGGCGCAACCATCTTTACAAAGAGTCGCATGTGGCTCGCGAGCCATGGTTTGCCGATCCATTGGTTATATCGTAAAAAAAACAACAAGTAAACGAAAGTACGGAGAGTAATTTTTATGCCAAAAACTAAAAATCTGCTTTGGCCTATCCTTGCCTATTTTAAGTGATTAATTTAAAACTGTAATAAAAGATAAACGTATCCATCTCTTTCGATTTTTAGATATTCTGATATTTTACAGATAATAACATGAAAGAGAATTTTATTTTTAGAAAAGATTACAAAAATTTCAGTTGGATCTCATTTTTGAAAATAATATTATAACTGCAAGTTTTTTTTTCAATCTCGGGGTATTACATATTTACTAATTTTAATTGTTCTAACTATTTCAGAATTACCTGAAATAAGGTGTAATCCGCCCTAATAAACATTACTTTAAAACTCTCATTTGCTTTTACGTTTAATTAAAAGTATTTATTTGATATATTTAATAGCATGTTTTAGTTCAAAAAATTGACCCCCTCAAAGAAAAATAGACCTGCATATTCATTCGTCGTATTATAGGTATTTCAAAATAAATTAATTTTTAACATTTAATAAAATATTTAAAAAGAATTATATTCACCTATCAAACATTTTTCCTTTTTCTTTCTGGCCCACTCCTAAAAGTTTTCTTATCACTGAACTATGACTTAGCATTACTCTTATTATTTATTGCAATTATTACAAGCTTTCAGCATTTATGACATTTATTAATAATTATTCGTGTTGTTTCTGAAATTCCATACAAAATTAAGACATCGATATTTTCTAAAGAGTCCTAGATCTTCTTAAAAATTCTTTAAATAATGTTAAAAGAACGTGTGAAATGTAAGAAGTTGTGTAAATTCTCTATTCCGTACTCTTGAAGAGGGCCATACCTATTATTGTACGCAAAAAATATTTATCATGTTTAAATAAAACAGTACTGGTTTATTTATTAAAACGTTAAATAATATTTCTGGAAATCTTGAGGGTTGTACGAAGCTTATTATTTAAGCATAATTTCACGTAATTTCAAATCTCCGTTTAAGGACAAATCTTTTCATAGAACAGCTATTTTCTCTTTGTTTTTCTTTAATTTTCATAAAAACAGAAGATTTCCTTCTATCTTTTATTTTCCAACACCAATTCCTGAAAGTTATTCAACAACGCTGAGTAAGAAAATTTGAGAAAAAACATACCTATTTATTTCAGTCCATCTAACGTACATATAAAAAACTGAACATTCCACAATAAATCTTATTATTATCTACCATAAAGCATAATTACAGGAATTAAACTTGTTGACATCTTTTCTGTTCCTCTCAAATTAATATTTATAAATTCAGAAATCTCGTCCGATGTCTATAATCAACAGAAATTTCTTTTTCTTTTTAAAATTTATTCTAAGGCCGCATCGTAATAAACAGTGGCTTCATCAATATATACCCGTGCACACTAAAGTGTTGTTAAATAATAATAAGCACCTTTTTTAATATCTTTTTTTAAAAAAATATTGCTTTGAGTATTGATGCATTATTAAATTATATACGCCATTACACCTATTACTAAAACGTACAACTTGGAAGAATAGCTTTTATAATAGCTGATTGGTGAATTACAAAATTTGTGCTTTTTAATACCGATCAGCCATCAGCATTTGTTGAATAATAGCATTTAAACAGTTTTCTTTTTTATTTTTGGAATCTTTAATATTTTTGGAATGCCGTGTTAATGTTATACCTTTAGTACAATATGTTTTATAGAATTCAAATGTTTGAAAAATTTCATTTTTAAATCATTTAAACATCCAGCATGTTGTAATATATATATATATATAATTGTGTGATTCATTTTTATCTGCCATCTGTTTGGGAAGATAATGGCGTCTAAAATGACTAAAATATATATATTTCTTAATTACGCCCGCCAACGTCCTCTCGGACATAAGGCGTCTTGCAATCCAATATAAAGCAGATGTCGCTCTAGCAGGAAGGAGAATTCCACAGTTGTCTTGCGAGAGAACATGAAGTAGAGCGGGGCAATCGGATAGATGCTCCCCAGTCATTGGCACGGATTTACAGAGAGGGCAGAGCGGGGAATCAACCAGGCCAATCTTAAGCAGAAGGGCTTGCAGGTAATTATGTCCGGTGATGATTCTGAAACATGCCACTCCCTCCACCCTAGATAGGGCAGAAAGCTGAGCACGTCTTTGGCCATCGAGCAGACAAGACCAAGATTTGCCAACAGCCAGGTCTGTAAGAGTGAAAATTCTCTTCTGTCGCAATTTGTCCCTGAGAAGTCGCTTGGCGTTTCGAAGAGGCATTGGAAGGCAAGGTGGATGCAGCGTCGAAGCCTGTTTGGCCGGCTTGTCGGCTGGTTCATTTCCATGAATGCCTCAATGAGATGGGATCCATTGCAGAACGACTTCTCTTCCGGTGCAAAGAAATGAGTTGATAAGTTGTTTGCACTCGAACTCAAGATTTGATGGGAATAGATTGTTGCCAGATACGGTCTTAATTGCGGCTTGAGAATCTATGAATATTACAATATTTAAGCCAGGTGTAGTACTAATCGCTCTAAAAGCCATAAATATTGTGTAAATCTCACAATCAAAATTGTCTGACCAGGCACTAAGAGGTTCTTTAAGATTAAAGGAGTTGAAGAAAACGACGAAAGCTGTAGCAGAATTAGCGTTACCCAGGGTGCCCCTGGAGGCCTGCTACACTACACCCCATGACTAAAATATGATTTAAGCATTATAATAGCCCACGGGCTGTGGGTATTAAATCTTCATCCACGCGACCTAGGTTTGAGAGGATAAAAGATTGACCACCAAACGTTTCTATAATAAAATTAGTTTATTATTATTCCAATTTATATTCAGCAACACAACACTAGTCTAGGAGGCTTATGATCAGGAGTGATATGACATAGAATACTAACAGCGCAATAAACCACCGAATCTATATTTATAGATGATTTCCTAACTTACTAGAATCCACTCTAGTCTTAAAGCTTAATCTAAACTTTCTAACCACTATTCCACGGCGAACAGCTACGGTCCTTATATCGTCAATATACTCCTTGATCCAACTTGATCCGGCAAATGGTTAATCTTCTGGTTTCGAACTTCACTTTTAACTCTTCTAGCACTCTCCTAGAACTTCACTGGCACTATTAGACCTCCTCATTAGAACTCTCAGGAACCCCTCCTCTTAGAACTCTTCGCGAATACTGAAGCTCCAATATATACACATTCCTAATCTACATAATCGCGTTCTCTTTTTGAGTTGGTTGGGAAGAATTGCCATTCTGGTCCCAAAGTTTTCCCAAGAGGTTTTTTAATAGAAGTCGTGATAAAGCCCGGTCACAGCATGGTACACGAAAACATATCGCTAATCGCTGTGTAGAGGGGGATTTTTTTTTAAACTGACACTATTCCGAAGCACCTGGACCTCGATCTAAGAACCGCAATGACACCAAACTTGATATGGAGAGTAATGATGACATGGAAAGCAAGATTCCGGGGATAAAAATTAGTTCCTGAAATCATCAATAACGGTATTTATGGCGCTGTTGTAGCTTACCAAACCAAAAATCAGCATAAAACACGGGTATGAAAGCAAAATTAAAATTTGCGCTTTCATATGCGACAACTACGCCTATAATTTGGGCTATAAAAGCATGTAGATAGCTCCGATAAATGTTCTCAGCAGAAGTGAGCTAGCTCAAGTGAATATGCAGCTCACATTACCAGAGCATACATTATTCATGAAGTTGTATATCTTAACCATCCACAGCTCTTCGTGAGCTTAGAACCCTACAGAACCTACGCAATTGAGCTTTATGGCTTAATGCTTTGAAATGAATTTTTAAAAGTTCGACTCCCCCCTCTAGCTACACTTACAATTCACCCAGTCAGAGGACATAAACTTGTGTCAGAAGAGGTGATAACAGATGTTGCAATTATAATCATCGACGGATCACAGGGAGCCATTTTTGATATGCAGACAGTGTGGAATATTTTTTGTGACTTATTGTGCACAACCGTAGAAATTGTTGTGCAGGGAATGTACTGTGTAATCTCTGAGAACAGCGTTTATAGTGAATATGGTTGAATTTCTAGAGGGGAAGTGAATGTAGTGAATAAAAAAACATTTCACTGTTATTTTTTGTGCACTGCTTGACAGTTGCTAAAGTAAAGGGATTTATGCAAATTTACGTCTCAGACAGCTGATCAATAAAAGTAAATTCAAGTTCAGAGGGCGTTATCTCTAGGACATGCATTCCAGGACTCGTATCTGTATAAAAGGCAGTGCATACAAGCTTATGATTCATACTATAAGTCATGTTGTTTGACGAAAACAGTGCTGGATGTTGTAATAGTTTTTTCTCAGAAATTCTGTTTGATTCTGGCAGTAATCAAGAGTAAAATGTCAGTAAGGCATCATTTGAGATACTGCGATCATGAACGAGCAGTTGGAGGACTGGAAGTAGGTATAAATGTCACCACTGCAGCGATAGGTGTATAATAGAGTACTATCTCGCGATTAAAGAAAGCCAATGAAGGTGGAAATGCTTTGCGGAAGCGTGCCGGGTGTCGTGATAGAATACCACACCTTTAGAGGATCGCTATGTAGCCCCCGTAGTGAAAAGGAACAGAAATTTCACTCTTGGCCATATAGCTGCAAACCTTGCAACCGCTACTGGTACGCATGTTTCAGCAAGAACCATCTCACAGCAACTAAATCAAGTTGGTTTGTATTTACGGAAGAATGTTCGTAGCACCCCACTTCAACCACGCCATCGTCGAGAGAGATTCCGATGGTATAAGGATGGTTGGGATCACCAAAATTGGTCGAGAGTGATGCTCTCCAACGAATCTCGTTTTAGTGCGACAGGTGATTCTGGGCACCAATTACTGTGGAGAGAGCGTGGAACACGATAAGCACAAAAACTTTTTCGCGAACGGGATCGGTACGGCCCAGGCGGGATGGTGTGGGAAGACATTATGCATAATGGCAGAACACCGTTTCACGTCTTTCAGCGAGGAAGCGTCACATCGTAACGGTATTGCAGACAAATTATTGTGGATCAGGTTCGTATTTCTAGGGGTGCTGTAGGTCTAAACTTTCTATTTATGGACGATAATTCAAGGCCACACAGAAGTGTTGAGGTATCGAACACACTGCAAAGTGAAAATGTTCTCCGTACGCAGTGACCTGCTTAATCTTCAGACCTAAATCCTATTGAATATGCCTGGGATGCTCTTGGAAGACGTGTTGCACAACGAACCATTCCTCCCCGTACAGTGTAAGAGCTCAAAACCACCTTGAGAGAGGAGTGGGACAATATCCCAAAAGGACTCCCTGATAGTTTAGTGAAGAACATGTAGAACAATTGCAAAATGTGCATTAGTGTTCGTGGTCAACACACATCTTACTAAAGTACTAATGGCTGCATCATTCTGACCTGATGATCAATTTTTTGTAACTGTTTGGAAATTATCCTAGGAGCATCTTTTTAATTTTTAAGTTTTTAATTCTTCGATGAGGTGATATCTGTACCATTTTATACAATAATAAATGCAAATCCTCCCTAATAAATAGGTTCCTAGTTTCATTTCTTCAATCATTGCCTATTCTTAATTATTCCGAAAAACGTAACTGATCCTTAGCAATTGTCGAGCAGTGTATGTGTAATTGTTTTTTCTTTTTTTGTAACACTGTATTTTACAGTGCCCTAATATCCCTATCTGTGATTTTTGAAACGAATTTTTTATTCTTTTTTTTACGGAATCCTACCAATGTTATTTGTCTCCCTATCATGTCTGGAGCCGGTTCTTTCGTTAGATCGAGCTACAGTTGACTCTGAAAAAACTGTTGACTGTTTTAAAAAAAATCCCCCTGAATTTATTGCTTCTGTAACTACATTCCCTTATTATATTAGTATTCACGAACAAAATTTTCAAGGTAGATGCATAGTTTCATCTCTCTTTGTATTCATACATTATAAAAAAATGCAATTACAATGAGTAGGACTATGTGTATTCTCACAATCTTTGTGGGTGAAGTGGGTGCGGTAATACACATTAATTTTGTTTTATTATAATTGTCCTCTGTCAAATGTACATATTTATATTCTTTAAAAGTCTTTTCATGGAAATAAAGGCAAGAAACAAAGTTATATTTCATATTTTGTTAAAAAACCGCCCACTAATCACCATTTGTCGTAGGCGTACAAAAAGGTTCAGATCCCTTGTAGAGCATACACTTATAAAAAATTCTATTTAATTTTTTTAAAAAATACTTCTGGCAATGAGAATATATTTACCATTACTCATGTTACTAGAAAGGAAATACACTCATGTCCATAAATTAAGAATAATAAAGTTCAGGCAAAGAAAGAGGCAGAAGCAAAACAAATTTGACTTATTTGTAAAGTCTATATATTAAACAAAAGTTAAAAAGCAAAAAAAAAAAAATGCTATATGTTTGACATAATTAATAAAAATTGCGATTTTTACTCCCTGGAGCAAATTTCAAAAAAGAACCTATTTACAAAAAACAGTATAACATGGTTAGTATGATGGTTAATACGGAGTATGTCTCCCGGACGATGCAATACAGGCCTTACAACGCCTAGGCATACTGAGTATAAAATTATCAATCTGATCTTGGGGAATATTACACCACTCATCAAGCAATGCCCTCCGAAGTTCCGGTAGACAAGTGGGAGGGGGTTGAGGGGCTGCAATTCGTCGGCCAAGCATATCCCCCCCCATGCTCTATTGAATTCAAGTCCGGTGAGTATGCTGGCCAATCCATACGGGTGATATCCTCCGATTGAAGGGATTCGTCTACAATGTTTGCACGGTGAGGACGGGCGTTGTCGTCCATAAACAGAAATTCAGCACCCATGGCGCCCCGAAACAAACGTACATGTTGTTCCAGAATGACATCCCGATAGATGTGGCCTGTTATAATTACACTTTGAACATGCAGGTCATTTCTGGAACCCAGAATAATTCCTCCCCAAACGAGCCAACCTGCACCATCGTAACGGTGTCGTTCAATGGTGTTCTCTTGGTGGTAACAGGTACCTGGCGCTGTCCATATGAAAGTCCGGTGAGAATCAGACTGCAAACTAAACCTGGACTCGTCGGAAAACATCACACAAGACCGCTGTTGGGGTGTCCACAATGCATGCTCTCTACTCCAGGTTAATCGCAGGTGGCAGTGAGTTGCGGTAAGTGGAACATATCTGACAGGCCTACGAGCATTTAGACTAATGTGCCTTAAGCGTCTGTACACGGTCTGCCTTGAAACTGTCGTACCGGTAGCTGAAGAGAGCTGACGAGACAGGTCTGATGGTGTGCTCCGTCTGTTTCTTTTGGCAGTAACTGCCAAATATATATATATATATATATATATATATATATATATATATATATATATATATATATACCGGTCCTCATTCGGCGTTGTAACTCGGGGGCGACCTGTGCTGTAACATCTACTCACATTACCATCATCTAGGAATCGTTGAGAAAGCCTGGAGGTGACACTCTGGGAAATTCGAAGTTCCTCGGATACTTCCAGCTGGGTACGTCCACATTCCAGTCGTCCAATAATTCTACCACGTAAAAAATCATCCAAATGCTTCCTTTGTGCCATAACTATGCGGTTATTGCGCTGAAAGGCTTTTAAAGCACTTGTGAACAATTTTACTTCTTTGCCACCATTCCTTATATACACCCTTCTTACACTCTCGTCATTGTGACGTACTATCCGCGCCATCTGGAGGTTTCCTGTAATTTGCATATTCTTCTTCAAGATGTGATAATTCTACAGGTGAATGTTTTATTTTAGAGTTCAATTTCTGTGTGATTCTGAATTATCCTTAATTTATGGACATGAGTGTATTTTAGTAAGAAATATACACACACAGACACACACATATTAGAACATTATTATCATTTACTTAGTGTTAAATCCTTTTTTTCAATTTTTGTCAAGAAATACATGTTTATTCAGAGAAGAGATGCTTGTCGCTGCTATATGAAGTAAAAGTGAATGGAAATAATTGTATTGCGAGCGTTGATAGTCTTTTCGGATTTGGCAACATTCATAATGCGAACATTTGTTCAATTCATCTCTTGGAATGCAAAGGAAGGAGTTAGGACACTTATTAATTTCAAACGATTGAATTCTAAGTTTTTAAAAATTCGTTTGGTCCGAACATTATTTAATTCTGAAAAAAATAATGTTGTCGAGTGGTTTTATTTTCTAAATAAAGCATTAACAGCAAAATCTTACTGTAATATAGGGATAAATGATATAGAGTTGCAAACAGAAATTTAACAAATGTTATAATTACACGATTATAAATAGTTGCACAAAAATATATATACATGAGCTTAAATTAAGAAGATGCTTCAAATATTCTGAAATATCGGTGTAACTAAAAAGAAAGGGAGAGTTCTAGAACAAAAAAAAGAAATCACACACACACAAAAATATTTTAAGTAGACGAAAAATTCTTCAAAATCATTTCAAAATACATATACGAACAACCAGTGGTGCATTCGGAGGAGGGTCACGTCCCCCAAAGCCCTTGGCGTTTTTTTTCGATTGATTATAATCCTAAAAAATCCTGTGAAATCCCCCTAAAAAATTCCTGTGAATGTCACTGCGAATAATCTTTAACAAAAAAGACAAATCACACACACACACAAAAAATAATAATAACGAAAGAAAGGGATTATCTCAAGAATATTTGAAGGAAAAATAGGTCAGAAAGAGAGTTAGAAATAGAACTGACTAAACTGAATTGACTGAAGAAACTAATTTTAACCTTTCCCTATAACTTGTAATAAATTCTTTTACTTTCAAGAAGCGTCTTCGTTTGAATTATTTTGATTCCATTAATTCAAACTTACCCGTAGATTCTAAAAAAACCCTAGACACCTCGCAAATAACAACCTGTTATCTCAAGAATCTAACTTTTTTTGTTGGAGATTTTGGTTCGACTCGCACATATATGCATGAGAAAACTAAAAAAAAAGGGATAATATATGAACTTTACCCAAGTGAAAAGAAATATTAATTAATTTCTTTTAAAACAGCACTAAAATTCCGAGAAATGTTGATTATTTAGAAAATTATTCTTCCATTTACTAAGAATTTGTAAGTTAATTAAACAAAACACAACATTTCGATAAAGGAGATTTCACTAAATTTTTACAAGTTTGAATTTTGCACAAATATATCGAAAAGAATTAAATCATATACAGGGTATCCCAGGATTATTTGGAGAAGCTTAAAGGAGAGGTAAGGGACACACATCACAAGGATTCAGATTTGAATAGTAACCCAGGGTCTCAGAAACGTCATGTGAAAGTAGTATGATGGGTACAAGAAACTAAGAGATATAGGAATGACATCATCCGAAATATTTATTGGTGAAAGCTGGAACGTGCTGGGAGTTTGAGTCACTCGTGTCCCACCCTTCTATGCGTATTACCTCGTACCAGTGGCGCACACAAGGGGGGGATCCTGGGGGTCCGGACCCCCCAAAGCCTTGATTTTTTTTCCGATTGATTACTGTTCTAAGTATATAGTGCAACAATTTAATTAAGTATCTGTTATTATAATGATTAATTCTATTCAGTAGCGCACACAGGAATTTTTCAAGAGGGGGGTCAGGGTCGAAGTTCACCATTCTTGTATCATAATCCTTTTGATTTTGTCGATTTTCGGGAACAAAACACCGTAAAAAACTAATTATTGAATAAATAATTAGCATTAATTAATAAAAGTAATCATTAATAACAACCAATTGATTAAATTTTATGTACTATATGGTTAGAATTAGAATCAATCGAAAAAAATCAAGGGCTTTCGGGGGGTCCGGACCCCCCAGCCCCCTATGTGCGCCACTGATTCTATTAATTAATGCTAATTATTTATTGAATAATTAGTTTTTTACTGTGTTTTATTCCCGAAAATTGACTAAATCAAAAGCAGCATGATACAAGAATGGTGAACTTCCGACCCTGGACTCCCCCTTGAAAAATTCCTGTGTGCACTACTGCCGCGCACTGATTCATACTACAAAAATTGTGACATCTGGCGGTTCAGTGCATCCTGTGGGTACCTTTCGCAACACAATCTTTCTGCTGCTCGTGCATTTTCTTCTATCAACCCATAAATTAGGTGCATATCTGCCACCTCGGCGTTGATGGCTACTCCAACGACTACGGCAGTGGTCTTCAAATTTTAGCTTTTTGAAGGGGGACGCGATGAAAATTCTGATTGAATATTGGGACGCGAATATTGAAAGTTTGAGAAACACTGCCCTGGGACAACCTGAAGAAATGGAGAGAAAAGGGTTGGCTACTTTCTTTAACTGGAAGATGATGCGTCAAAAATTAGAATTCAGGATATCTGATCACATTTTGTAAACAAGCAGATACATTTTTTGGTATCATACTAATCTCAGTAAGGTTTTCCTTTTTTTTTTATGAACCAAAATATTTTCAACAATAAAATAAAGTTCAAAAAGTTAACAAGCGGATCACGTAGTGAATATTCGGAATCTTTAATAATGAAAAGGCTAAAAATCTTTTCTCAGTCAATCATTAAAAATTACTGATCTATTAATCACGTCGTACAGAGAGCAACATTTAAAGAGCAAATAGCAATTAGGGGAACAGCATCTTTCGTGTGGCGTTCCACGAATTCAGACGTTACGTATCACGTCACGTCTCTATATGTTTTTCACATCATCTGCTTAAATCAATTTTCCTTATCTGGAAGAAAATAACTGCCGCCATCAAACGTTCCAAGAAGCGAATAAAGATAATAAATACTCCAGCCATAAATATCCATGCAGAAAAAAAAAAGAAATGTTTTTAATGATGCGATAAAAACAATGACTTCTTTAAAAAAATAAGTAGAAGTACATTATCTTCTCCAATAATGATTTTAAACGAGCTAGCACCATACTTGATGAATTCTATACTGTTTTGGAAGTGTGGGGGTTACAGTAGCCAAGAGAAGACGGTATCTGTAATTTTACAAAGAATGTAGGACGAAAATCGTATCGTGAATAATAGAGTGAGATATTTCGCTCTGAAATAGTGTAATAAATGTCAAGATGGTTTAAACTGTATAAACGAGAGATGAATAATAACAAGGTAAGTTTGGATTCCTTTTGCAGTAGATATATATAGGCACTTTTAAAGTAATATTGAAAATCTGGCTATTTATCAGAAAAAAGATCATCTGAATGCTGTTTTGAGATTGTATTGTGATACAGATATGATTATTTTCACCTTTTAGATAGCTCTTATTTGTTATTTTAAAAGATATTTTTTGACCTTTATAGATGTGATCAAGGTCACAAACTCGTGAGCAGCGGGTCGTGGGTTCAAGAGTCTTGGTGCCACTGGAGACCCAACGTATAGAGACGTCGTTTTACGTTAAATATATCGTGGCTCAGTCCTCACGTAGCGCGGTGTGAAAGTATGGTGAGTAAGGTGCCAGGGCAGGTGTCGTCTTCTTCACTTGACTGAGGTGCAAAAGTACGAGGTCCGTAGTCATTGCATTGCCTTAGAGCAGTGTTCCGCAACCCTCGATCCGTGGATCAAATACTACCGGTCCGCCTGAGATAAATTATTTCTCTTTTATTTGCTGTGATATATTTTTCTTACGTCTGGGCTTCTTTTTATGAAAAAATCACTTAATATTCATTTTCTGGTGTAGCTATATTTTATTCAGAAGTCACGATTAAATACAATTAAATTAAAATTATTAAGGTATCCGACTACGTTCGGAACCGTGATTTTAAAAAAGCACGTAAATGGATAGTTTTTATGATATTTAGTGTCACTTAGATTATAACACATATATAAAAGACATTTTGACAAAAAAAATTATTTAAATAGAATATTTCGGGAAAAAATTAACTTAAAATAACCTTTTTTTAAAAAATGTTCTTCTTTTGTGAAAAATGCTTCTATTATCATAATATTTTGCCTGTATATAGCTCAAACCTCTGCACAGAGGCTCAACTATGATTTTTGAAAAATGCACATTATTTTCAGAGTTACCACCCATTGAAATAATTATCGGCGTTTTTTTCTTAAAATTTCTCCCCTCTGTAGTCGTAAAACCATGGATAAACCCACTTCTAAGTTATATATTTCAAAAATTCTAGTTGAGCCTCTGTACAGAGATCTGAGCTATATATACGCAAAATATTATTATAATAAAAGCATTTTTCATAAAAGGAAACTGTTTTGAAAATGGGTCATTCTATGCTCATTTTTTGTCAAAATATTGTGCTTAAGTAATTTTTTATTGTAACAATATTCTTAAAACAATTTTATACACGTTTCCTAATTTAAGTGACACTAAATATCTGAAATAGTATCCATTTACACGCTTTAACAAAATCATGGTTCCGAACGTATTCGGATACCTTAAATCAAAAGTCTAAAATATAAACAATCAACATCCCCCCTCAGCGGGCCACGGTAAAATTAACAAACGTTGACTGGTCCGTGGTGATAAAAAGGTTGTGGAGCAATGCTTTAGAGCAGCGATACTCAACCTACGGCCCGCGGGCCGCATGTGACCCGGCGGATTATTCTGAGTGGCCCGCTCATGGCTCATTGCCCTCAAAAAATCAATTATTTAAGATCAATGTGTTAAAAATGTAGAGAGGAATTCAATCAATCAAGCAATCGGATGCATCAATTTTGTTGCCGATGTCGTAAGGGTACGAATTGCAAGATTTTTTTTTTCTTCCTATTTGTAACTGTAGCGGTTATTAATAACAAATAGCAGTGAAGTAGCGAAAGGAACTGGAATTGTGAACACTTTATAGGAAAGACTGAAATTAAATTTTTAACAAATAATACTGATTTCAGTCTGGAATTCAGTCCAAATTCTTCTTTGCCGCCATCCTGCACTTGATAAATTAATATTTGAAATAAAAATAAGAGAAACTTGGTCAAAAGAAAACAATCAAATTTTTTTTATCAAATGGCAGGGCAGCTTTGTTTGTATGACATTAGAATGTATGCTAGGATCTTGGTCACATGGATAAAGGGAAACCGAGAAAGGGAACCGAGCCCATCCCCCCCATATCTCAGTAAAAAATGCATAAAACCGAAACAAATTTAATCGTTGTTTGATAGCGATTAATATAGTATTAAAAGCCAAAAATTAGTTTTTATAATTTGATCAATTTTCCAAGTTTTTTGTGTCCAATATTGCCTTGGTTTTATACTGTTTTTCCATTAATTTTCATGTTGCGGCCCGGTGTATGCCACCCCGCGGGAAAAAATGTTGAGTACCCCTGCTTTAGAGCATTGGTCCTCAAACTTATTCAACTCACGGAACCTCTAGAGCTTGAAAGTGTTTCGTGGAACCCCATTCCATAAACATACTTCGAAGAATACATCTCAAAAAAATATTTAAAGTAAATCAACATGTTATAGGCACTTTATGTACACTTATGTCCATAAATTAAGAATAATGAAGTTCAGGCAAAGAAAGATACAGAAGCAAAGCAAATTTGACTTATTTGTAAAGTCTATTTATTAAACAAAAGGTAAAGAGCAAAAAAGATGCTATATGTTTGACATAATTAATAAAAATTGCGATTTTTACTCCCTGGAGCAAATTTCAAAAAAGAACCTATTTACAAAAAACAGTATAACATGGTTAGTATGATGGTTAATACGGAGTATGTCTCCCGGACGATGCAATACAGGCCTTACAACGCCTAGGCATACTGAGTATCAAATTATCAATCTGATCTTGGGGAATATTACACCACTCATCAAGCAATGCCCTCCGAAGTTCCGGTAGACAGTCGGGAGGGGGTTGACGGGCTGCAATTCGTCGGCCGAGCATATTCCACACATGCATTACTGGATTCAAGTCTGGTGAGTATGCTGGCCAATTCATACGGGTGATATCCTCCGATTGAAGGCATTCGTCTACAATGTTTGCCCGGTGAGGACGGGCGTTGTCATCCATAAACAGAAATTCAGCACCCATGGCGCCCCGAAATAAACGTACATGTTGTTCCAGAATGACATCCCGATAGATGAGGCATGTCATCGTTACACCCTAAACATGCAGGTCATTTCTGGAACCCAGAATAATTCCTCCCCAAACGAGCCAACCTGCACCATCGTAACGGTGTCGTTCAATGGTGTTCTCTTGGTGGTAACAGGTACCTGGCGCTGTCCATATGAAAGTCCGGTGAGAATCAGACTGCAAACTAAACCTGGACTCGTCGGAAAGCATCACACAAGACCACTGTTGGGGTGTCCACAATACATGCTCTCTACTCCAGGTTAATCGCAGGCGACAGTGAGTTGCGGTAAGTGGAACACATCTGACAGGCCTATGAGCATATAGACCAATGTGCCCTAAGCGTCTGTACACGGTCTGCCTTGAAACTGTCGTACCGATAGCTGAAGAGAGCTGACGAGACAGGTCTGATGGTGTGCTCCGTCTGTTTCTTTTGGCAGTAACTGCCAAATATATATATATATATACCGGTCCTCATTCGGCGTTGTAACTCGGGGGCGACCTGTGCTGTAACATCTACTCACATTACCATCATCTTGGAATCGTTGCCAAAGCCTGGAAATGACACTGGTCCAATATTTCTACCACGTAAAAAATCATCCAAATGCTTCCTTTGCGCCATAACTATGCGGTTAACTCTGAAAGGCTTAAAGCACTTCTGAACAATTTTACTTCTTTGCCACCATTCCTTATATACCCCTCTCTTCTCTACACTTTCGTCATTGTGACGTACTATCCGCGCCATCTGATGGTTTCCTGTAATTTGCATATTCTTCTTCAAGATGTGTGTGATAATTCTACAGGTGAATTTTTTCTTTTAGAGTTCAATTTCTGTGTGATTCTGAATTATCCTTAATTTATGGACATCAGTGTAAAAGCAATTATAAAAAAGCTGTTGCATTCATTTTTAAAAATTTCTAATCTTTTTTAACATAAATTACTCATTAAAAATATTAATTTGTTATCCAAGTGTTACCTACCTGTGCTTTATATTTTATAGCTGGGATACATGCTTGCTTTTTTTTCACTTAAACTGTCGAAATCTTGGTCAGTTGAGATTAAATACATTCGCATTACAAACTCTTAGTTTAATTTATTTTTATACTTTGTTTTCGTAGCCACTTACCTAGAGAAATATATTTCACTTAAACACAATATTCTGAATGGCATTAAAATATTTATAGTTGTGTGGGAAATTCCGTGTACTTCGCATGAGAATTTCAAACACCTAAACTTTATAATTTGTTCTTGCTTAAATTTGGACTTTAACATCGAATCTGTTGATATATTGTTTTTTCTCCTTCATTTAGATGTTTTTTCCACAAATGTGAAAAGGCGTATTTTCCATTCGAAAACTATTTAGTTTTGCAAGACATTGCGCTAACTAACGAGTATAAAATTATTTCGCGGAACCTGAGATAGTAAACAATAGAATATTCACAATTTAATAGGATGTATTTATGTAAAGATAAAATACATTTTAATATTCTTTTATTATATTATAATCAAAGTTTAAAAAGTGTTACAAAGTAAAGTTATAATATATGAATAAAACTTTCAATTTTAATGAATGGGGAGGTGGGGATGAGCTTTAAATACTTGTAATTATACAAAGTTCATAGAGAACATGGGAATCCATTTTGCATGGATATTTATTTCTTTTCTATTTTCTTATTCTGACTCGTGGAACCCCTGGTTATGCCTTGTGGAAACCCAGGGATCTGTGGAACACAGTTTGAAAACCCCTGCTTTAGAGTTCAACCTTAACCCCTGAATTGGCTTGCCCGTACACAGCACAGGTTACCAAAAATTGGCCACAACCGGTTTGCCCGTATGCTGTACGGGTTCTGATATTTTCTTCTTTCTATCTTTGATTTGCACATATTTTTAGTTCTTATATTGAGATTATTAATACTAGTGTTTTTAAGAGATATAGTTTGGGTTTATGGTCCTGAAATGTTTTTCATCCGAGATTTTCTTTGTGGTGAACGCGATAATTTTTCTTTGAAGGCAGGAATTTAGATTCTTGAAAATATTCGATAAAGAACGGGGATTGGCAAGGCAATGTGTAATTTGTTGCTTGAGAAGAAATTAAAATGGAAAAATAATCCTAACAAGCCGATATTATCTCTGTTCCCATTGCAGTGTGAGAGTAAGTATTAGAACATGCTTCAAATTGAGTGAGTATATATATATATATGCACACACACAAGAAATCCTCAACCGTTTGAAAAAGAGGTACGAACATGAAATATTTTTGTAAGTATAAGAGATAATTTTTCAATTTATATATTTATCTTGTGGTGGAATTTTCAATAGCTAATAAATACATTTTAAAGTGCTCAATTAAGCTGAAATTTTATTTACATGATTATTTTGGATGACAATTCGGTAATTTAATTATAATTAATAAGAATTAATTGATTAAAACTAATTATTCAAAGAATTACAAATACAGCTACGTTGGCATCATTTTTGGTGACTTGTAACAAAACTTGAAAAGGTTTTTTTTCTCACATTTTAAAGCATTCATTTGAGCTGAAATTTTCCACACACTATTGTTTTGGGTGAAAATACGGTAATTTAATTATGATTAATTAAAATTAATTTAGACGGAAACTAATTATTCAAAGAATTACAGATACAGCTACGTTGGTTTCATTTTTAGTGACTTGGGCAATTTTTTTTTATATTATTTTTGTTTTGGTTGAACATTCTACATAGCACGCAGAGTGTACTTATAAAAAGCAAACATTTAGGGTTTTTTCTGCTTCACACCATTGTAAAATAAAAAAAATAGTGTGAAAACTTTAAAATTGAAAATTAAAGTAAAATTCTTCGATTTTCGCATTCTGTGTGTTAAGTATTATATGCAATTAAAAAAAGTTCCTTTTTCTTTTTTTTAACATTTTGGGCAAAAAAATTAACCGCTTAAGGGGTTTATAAAAAAACAAATCAATTGAAACCCATGTAAGAAAAAGTATTGTGAATGAAATGTTGGGGATTTTTCATTGTAACGCTGTACTCAATCTGCTATATTCGCGCAAATAATCGCATAAGAAAAAAAACTGGGACTAAAACAGAATTTAGTGCATTTCTACATCAGGTACGAAACAAAGATGTATTTATGACACTAAAGCAATTATATAGACGAATCCAATTGATTCATTAGTTTGAATTTACAATTTTTAAAGCAAAATGAGATTGACTGGAATAATTTGTTAACTTTTTGTTTATTAAAGTCGCACTTAAAAGCAATACGAGTGCTATTGGCGTCGGACCTCGTAATTTTAAACTATTTCCAGTAGTTGAAACCGACACCCCATTCTTTAAATTTTCCCATCACACCAACGTTAAGGCCTTGAGCTTTGACAAGTTCACCCCCTCTTCACGAATCCCCAATTCAGCCCTTCTTTATGAAAGGGTCTTAAACTCAAACTCAGTGGCACAACAGCCCATGAGGGCCAGGGTCTACTGGGCCCATTCCAGTATACGTGACCATTGGGCGTTGAGGTGCATGAGCAGATGTTCCGATCAGGTGGTCAGACTGACGCGAGACCCCCAGTGTTTAAATCTCCAAGAAAGTTTGGTACTCGTTTATCGACCCACTGCAGTAGGGATGAAAGGCTTAGTCGATCTTGCCCAGTCCAGGAATAGAACGGGGACCTGTGTTGGGGAAGCGCGATACGCTACCACTTGACCATTGGGCCTATGAAAGAGTCTTAAGTTGCAACATATTCCTGTCATACATATGACTTCATAGAAAAACGCTAGCCATGAATTCACGCCCATAATACTTGGCTACCTTGGTAAGAAAATTATAAAAGAGCATAATATTGAATATTTTGTTTGGATGGTAAAAACATCTCTCTCCTAACTTCCACTCTCCACAAATTAGAGTGACTTCGAAAGCGACTGAATTTAATAACGCAGAAAATGCGAATATTTCATTCTGCGGGTTTCAGTGGTTCAACCTATTATTAAAGCCAGGGGATCATCGCTTGCCAATTAGAGCGTGATTTGCAAACCACAGGCAAACCAAATGCGCCTCATAATTTTGAATCGTGATTAGATGACGAGGCCGACAACTAAATAGGTACTCCCATCTCCACATATTGGCATATCATCAACAGGAGGATTTTGAGACTCGACAGATTTACACCGCATCAACCACTTTACACTGTGGCTCTTTAATGGTACTTGAGCTTTTAATAGGATCAAGAGTCTTAACATATGTTTTGATCGAAAAATAACCAATCATAGGTTCGATGCCTTAACCAATCAGCTATGTCAAGGTATGATTGAGTTAAAACGTAACTAAGACCAGAGATGGCGAACCAATAGCATGCATGTCCCTCATGGTACGCGAGCGAAATTTTGGGCACTCCACCCGTCAAAATAATGAAATTCACTATGAAATATTACGAACAAACGGGTGTGATCTGTTGCGGGGATTGGCGGAGATTTGAATCCAGAACATTTAAGGTATCCGACTGCGTTCGGAACCGTGATTTTGCAAAGCGCATAAATGGATAATTTTCATGATATTTAGTGCCACTTAGATTAGAATATATGCATAAAAATGTTTTAAGGACATTTTGACAAAAAAAACTTATTTAAATATAATATTTTGGCAAAAAATTAACTTAGAATAATCTTTTTTCCAAATGTTCTCCTTTTGTGAAAAATGCTTCCTTTATAATAATATTTTGCCTGTGTATATAGCTCAGACCTCTCTACAGAGGCTCAACTAGAATTTTTGAACTATATAGCTTAGAAGTGGGTTTATTCATATTTTACGACAACAGAGGGGAGCAATTTTAAGAAAAAAACGTCAATAATTATTTCAAATGGTGGTAACTCTGAAAATAATGTGAATTTTTCAAAAATTCTAGTTGAGCCTCTGTAGAAAGGTCTGAGCTATATACAGGCAAAATATTATTATAATAGAACCCTTTTTCACAAAAGGAGAACATTTGGAAAAAAGATTATTCTAAGTTAATTTTTTGCCAAAATATTATATTTAAATAATTTTTTTTTTCTGTGAAAATGTTCTTACAACAATTGTATGCATTTATTCTAATCTGAGTGACACTAAATATCACGAAAATTATTCATTTATGCGTTTTTTTAAATCACGGTTCCGAACGTAGTCCTTAACTATTTGAAGAAGCTGGCTTATGCCATTTTAATCATATTTTCATCTGCCTATGCTTGTGAGTCATTATTTTCAGAGTTGAATAACATGAAAGATCCCCTTAGAAGCCGTTTAACATATGACTCCAATTCAGCATGCATTCTGCTAAAAGTAACATCTTACAATCCTAATTCAAGTTTTGTGTCATCTATAATCTGCAACACAGCAGAGAACTCAGTGTTACTTTAATTTAAATATTACACGTTTTACGAAAACATTTACTACTATACAATGTAAAATGTATTTTTCGTTGTAAATAAAGAATTTTGAGTTGTTAGTATTTAGTTTTACTTTTTTCTCAATAATCACAAGTCAAAATTATTTGAAGGTATGTCTATACCTCATTAAACATTTCTTTAAGAAAAAGGGCACCTTGATTCATAAAGGCTCGTCACCCTTACACTCTAGATTATTATAAGACTATCAAAACACATAACGAGGCAAGAAAAAGAACACATTAAAAATACTTTTATTTCTTCTTTTTTGAGTGAGGAGGAGACATTTTTCTTATTCGAAGGGCTCCAATACGTGGATTGAAAGCTGAATGTAGTGTTAAAAATCTTTAAAAAAGTATAATAGCGTTTGTTATTGTATATGTCATAAATCATCAATAGATCACCAGCTTAAAATTTTTTAAAGGATAATTTGTTGACACCTCAGGAAAACCGTGAATGACAATCAAACAGGTTAGAAGAAAAGTTGAAAAAGGTTTCATGGTCAAAATCAGAATCAACAATCTTATTCACGGAAGTTTTGTTGGTGACACGCCAAACGACAACTAAATTAAACGTTTCGATATCTTATGCCCTTTTTGCTTATAAATTCTTATTAACGAGGATAATTTTTTTCTTATTTATTGTTTTCATAAGTTAAACCCTATGGCAAACAAAATTCTTCTTGCTCTCTCTCTCTCTCATTTGGTACAATAATCCTTGAGTTATATAAAAATCAGATCTCTCTCCTCTGTTTATTAATTTTTTTAAATTTATATATTCTGAAATATTTATAATTTATGTTAAGACCCTTTGACTACATTTTCCACAGTCAGTCCCTTTTCAAAGTTTAGTCTAAATCAGGGATGGTGAACCTTTATGTATCAATGTGCCATTTTTTCTAAAGAAATGTTTAATGAGTGTGATTATTGGGAAATAAATAAAAATAAATAAATACTAACAAATCAAAACTCTTCATTTACTAAGAAAAAATACATTCTTCACTGTATACTAGTAAATATTTTAGTTTTACCGGTGAAATTCAAATTAAAGAAACATTAATGTAATTTCTGTTGTTGCAGATTAGATAACGAATAACTTATATTAGGATTGTAAGATGTTACTTTGAATAGAAGGCATGCTGAATTGGAATCCCTGTCAAATGGTTTTTAAGAGAGTCTTTAATGTTACTCATCTCTGAAAATAATGACGCGCAGACATAGGTAGATGAAAATATGATTAAAATAACATGAGTTAGCTTCTTCAAACAGTTGAATGTATCAGGAATCGAATTCCATGTTTCCAAAATTTCGTTACTCGTATTCTTACTTATATTTCCTGTTAATCTTTATATTTCAATCAATTTCAACTTTTTCCTTTTTTCAATAAACTTTTGAGTCCGTATTGAACTACACTGGAAATCAATCAGAGTAGTATTTCAAATTCTTCGATTTTTAGCCAATCGAATTGGGATACATTCAGGTTATCAAGTGAAGTCACATCAGGGTACGTAATAAACTTGAGCGATTCCGATAACTCTTTGAGCTGAGAAAATCTCGCTACAAAAATTTGATTGAAGAATCAACTGCGGAAATAAATTCTTCAATAACTTTTCCTTCGTCAGGTTTCTCATGTATATTTAAATCTTTGATATTTTTTATTTTGTGATCGGTGGCGTGCCCAAAATATTGTGTCACGTGCCATTGGTTCACCATCCCTGGTCTAAATTGTTTAGATATATTTTAGCGTGTAATTAACCAAACTATTTCTTGCTGCAACGTATCTGAGTGGTCACGAGCTCGCAGCCAGAACTAGTGGTCCTGACTTCACAATAGACCAGCCGTGCAAAAAGATGATACACATTCAATACCAAAATCCGCAAGTTTGCACGATATTTAAGTTTGGAGAGGAGCGTACAGTTCACAGATGTTGTCCTTGACCATGTCTTTAGATACAATTGAGATGTCATTCTTCACCATAGCTCAAAATTGCAGGTTTGGTTGCAGATACTATCGAGTACATCAAATTGGGACATTGATATAAAGTAGACAATAAGTTAATTAGAAATTACTTATTTAGTTTTCTAGCTTTTGAAAAATTTATTACTTTTTTTATTGGTTGTTTGAAATTTAAGTTTGATTATATAAATTTTATATCCCACATTTTTTTAAAAATGTATTTCAATGATTTTTTCTTTTAAAAAAAATTATGTAAAGAATAAATCATCTGAGTCCCCAAATTTCGGTACTTTTACAAATATTTTAGACTATTTATTTTAATATGCTTTTTGAAGATATTATTTTCAAATAATTAGGATTTTAAAAGAATTTTTTTTTATCGTTTACTTGATTATTATTTTAGCTTGCTTTTTTTTAACATTTTTTAAACTTAAAATAAATATTTACAAAACTTGTACAACCATAAAATAAAAAAAATAAAAAAATATTGCTTCGTGAATCACTTTTAGTGTCACAGCTAAACATGATTCACGAAGAAAAATTCAGAAATCCAACTTTTTAACCTTAAAAAAAAATTATAACTTTTAACAAAGCTGCATTCTTTACAAAGTTTCAATCGATAACACCTTGAAAATTTTCTCTCGTTCTATTACCTCAAAAATTACATAAAACACATTCAGCTATTGGTTAGTTTTATAGAGTAATCAGTATTATCAACAGTACGGTCTTGCATGTGTTTCTAATACAGCGTTTCTCAAACTCTGGGGCGCAATCTTCTAAGGGGGTGTGATATATCTACAAGGGGAGGCGAGCTTATTGAAAAGACAAAAATAAAATATTTAAAATAAGTATTAACTTACTGAAAGGAAGTAAAACCAAAAATTCATTCTAACATAATAAAAATTAAATACACATTTGCACTGATATAATATACTCATAAATGTATCAGTACTTCACAAAGCTTGTGATCATTAATTTATCAATATTAAATTAAAAACAAGTTTAATAGTTACTAGTGCCTCTCATGAGCTTGGCATGTGTAAAATTTAACACTTATCTTGATAATTTGTAAAGTTTATAATTAAAGTCGTATTGTAGCTTTAGCATCAAAGTATATTTTTATCGCATTCAATACATTATAATTGTATGGGGAAGGGGAAGTGATGATAATTACGATTGAAAATCGGGCCTTCAAATAATGAAAGTTTGAGAAGCACTGATCTAATAGAGCAGTGTTCCGCAACCCCCGGTCCGCGGATCAAATACTACCGGTCCACTCAAGAAACATTAAATTATTTCTCTTTTATTTACTGTAGTATATTTTCTTAGGTTTGGGCTACTTTTTATAAAAATCACTTTATATTGATTTTTTGGTGTAACTATATTTTATTCAGAGAAGTCACGATTAAATACAATTAAATTAAAATTATTCAATCAAAACAGTCTAAAATATAAACAATCAACATCCTCCCCCTCAGAAGGGCCGTGGTAAAATTAACATTGACCGGTCGGCGGCGATAAAAAAGGTTGCAGAGCACAGTAATAGAGCACTCTAAGACTCATAACCCCAATGCAATTCCTTTCATAACGGTCAAGCGATAAATTTAAAAAAACCAAGCTGCTAATGAAGCGAGAAGGCGCCAAATTCTAGCAACCCCACCCATTTTCTATGAAAATAATTGGTATGCGGTGTAGGTAGTAATCTAGGGCGCCGCCTAATGATAGGGCCGCGGAAAAAGAACGGGGGCCCTTACGAAATCGGCGCCATGTGGGGCCCGGCCCCCCCATCTCGATTTGATATCTCCATCACTCAACCCGTTGGCAGGTCGGATCATTTTTTACATAGTCCTACATGCCACGACTTCGCAACTTGCCGTTTGTTTTTGCTGTGCCTGAACACGTTACACAGGTATGCACCTCGGCCAAATGATCAGGATGGGGCTGGCCGTTGTGGGTTTTCCGGCTGGGGGGATGCGAGAATCCGCAACGTGAATTGGTACTACCCCGCCTTGTGCCTTTTGTGCAGGATACCACTTTAATTGAGTGTTTTCGTCACTGCATTGCCAAGTACTATTTACGCTGTTAAAATCTTAATAATGTTAGGTGGTCTGGAACGTGTACTAAATAAAGATTGACACATTTATCAGATTATTTTTAGATTTTAAAGAGGGTTAGATTGTATTCTTCCCTGTTTCATTCCTGGTTATAATTCTTTCTGTTACTTTTTGAATGAAATTACATTTTCTGAGCAGGAATTTACATTTTTTTTCCCAATTTGAACTCCTTTAACTTGAATAAATGTTTTCTCGGTCTTGGATACAGACATATTTATCTGAAAAACGAGAATAAAGATATTTTCTGATAACTGTAATAAATAAGTAAACTAAGAAATGATGAAGAATATTATAAATAATTTTTTGTTTGAAAACAACTGACTTAGAGGTATATTAACACACAATTTTACTATTTATTAAAAAAGATAACCAATTGTCCACAGTAATGAGCAGATTGGGCTTTTTAATTTTTGATTAAAGAGATAGGTATTAAACGAATCTCTCTTTTTTGAGGTACTGTAAACGTAAAAGTAAAACAATTTAATTTTTTCAAGAAATGATAGTTTTCTTTTTTATTCCCTTCTTTTTGCTTCATTTATTTTAGTTTTAATTCGTTAATATTGAATTAATACTCCAATATTATACATAGTTCCGTATACTTATGTAGAACAAAATGGTAGAAGTATATTTCGGACTACTTAAAAGCTGATTAAAAAAAAATTGTCTTCATTCTTCTCGATCGCTTAAAGATAAATAAAACCGACATTAATATCAATATTTCCACAACAAGAGCAACAGAATTTCTAAATAGTCCGAATACTGTGCATTTTATTTCTACGTACACATCTAATGCATTCGGATTTAATGTTAGTGAAATATTTTTGATATCATATCTGGTCTTATTGAAAGCAACAAACAACATGTGATACTTATTTTGAAACGATATTCATAACAAAGACAAAAAAAAAACGTTCATAAGTCGTCAGTAAATTGTAGAACCAAGACGGACAGCAATATGCGGAGAAAAACGTTTAGGAACCGAGTCAATGAGATTATGGATGGCAACTTGAGAGATAGCTTTCCATGCCTTGTCAACTAAAGGGTGTTTTTTTTAGAGGTATAAAACTTTAAATTGCAATAAAACAACGATGTATTATTCGATTGACATGAATTTTTTTTATTCGAAAGATAATCTTGTGGCATTACATTTTAAATATGATTTCTGGCATAGGACTGCCACGGCTGGCTCGGATGTAGTCCAATCTGGACGTCCAATTTTCGATGACTTTTTCCAACATTTGTGGCCGTATATCGGCAATAACACGGCGAATGTTGTCTTCCAAATGGTCAAGCGTTTGTGGCTTATCCGCATAGACCAATGACTTTACATAGCCCCACAAAAAATAGTCTAGCGGTGTTAAATCACAAGATCTTGGAGGCCAATTCACAGGTCCGAAACGTGAAATTAGGCGGTCACCAAACGTGTCTTTCAATAAATCGATTGTGGCACGAGCTGTGTGACATGTTGCGCCGTCTTGTTGGAATCACAGCTCCTGGACATCATGACTGTTCAATTCAGGAATGAAAAAGTTAGTAATCATGGCTCTATACCGATCACCATTGACTGTAACGTTGTGGCTTTCATCGTTTTTGAAGAAGTACGGACCAATGATTCCACCAGCCCATAAAGCGCACCAAACAGTCAGTTTTTCTGGATATAACGGTGTTTCGACATACACTTGTGGATTAGCTTCACTCCAAATGCGGCAGTTTTGTTTGTTGACGTAGCCATTCAACCAGAAGTGCGCTTCATCGCTAAACAAAATTCGCTTATGAAAATCGACCATTATTTTCGAAATAAAATTGCACAATTTGAAAGCGTTGTTCAGGCGTGAGTCTATTCATGATGAATTGCCAAACCAAACTGAGAATAAATCACTTGACAGCTGTTAAATTGGTCGCCATCTTGGAAAGTAATACCAACTTAAACTTCCATACCTGGAAAAAAAACATTCTGTACTTGCAGGAATTCGTCAACAACTTGCAATGTTAGGGACAGGGCATAGAACTGGCGTTTAATCACGTCTCAGACGTGTTTAATTGATAAGAGATCAAGGAGGATGTGTGGTATCAAGGGCGGCTCTAGGGCCGGACAAACCGGACCTCTATCCGGGGAGACAAATTTTGAAGGCGGCATTTAAATCAAATTTGAAAAATATTTTTTGTTACAAAAAATTTGATATGTTTTCTGAAGTATTATTGGGTGTGAATTCGGAATTTCATTTAATGTACCTTATTTTTTTTTATTTTGTACTCTGTACATATAATGACAGTTTTCTTTTATGTTGAAACTTGAAGGGCTCGAGGTGGGAGTATATATTAAAGCATGAAATTTTAATGTTTACACATCTTTCACTAGTAACTTTCTCTCCATCCCGGAGTGCGGTCACAATGGACATTCCTTTCACTCTTACGATGTCCGGTGTCAGCTATCCAGAAGGGGACAAGGGTAATAAGAGGTTTTATTAGATAAAGAGCAACAGGAGATGTTTTTATTTTAGTCTTGAGTGTAGTTCACTGGCGTAGCTAGCTCTGAGTGGGCTCCATATCAAAACTGTTTCGAGCCCTTTTTTAGAAATGAAAGGCTAGTTAGTGGTACTGTAGTTTACACATGTTAGGACCCCTGTAGCTTGGAGGCCCCGTATCATTTATGAGGCTGATACAGCGGTAGCTATGCTCCTGGTGTGGTTACTACAAGTTGAAACAAATGCTTGTGATCCCCACCATCAGTAAACTATTTTTCGAAGAAATTGGCCTACTTAAATGAACGATCTCTTCGCTTACATTTCACTTGTTTGAAATAATAACAAGTAATTATGTCCTTAATTTCAAATTATTTTGTAAGATTAAAATAACATATATATACAGAAAGAGAGAGGTCCCTAGCTGTTTTTTTGTCCGGGGTGGCAAAACTGCTATAGAGCCGGGCCTGGTGGTATACAGGGAAGCATCTGGACATTGAACACATTGGCTGAAGCGTGCAACGTGCAATTTAATACTGTTCTGCTCTTGCAGATCACTTATCATCTCCCTGATGAAGGAGAAATATACCAGCCACAGCACATCATTCATACGTCTTCAGTCATACGTCATAGTGCCCTGAATACAAACCACAGGTGTCCTCCTATTGTACGCTATAACACTCCAAATCATAATGTCGAATTATCGTAAGGTGGAGCGGTCCATAGATACCGTCGAATTGAACCTGTCACCACATCGGTGCCATACTGGTACAATACGACTGTCATTGAACAAGCAGAAGCGTGACTTGTCTGAAAATCCGGCTTTGTGCTATTTCGTCGTAAACCTTACTCTAACCTGGTACCATTATAAGAGAAGTCGTCTGTGTTGTGAGGGGGTGGACGGGGATAAATAGCAGTTTTCTTAACCGACTCCAGGAATGAAAGCCATTAGCTACCAATTGTAGGATAATGGCTCTGGTTGATACGGAAACATCAAAGTTTTTCTACATATGATGCAAAATGGCTTCATTAGGTCTTCTTGTGACGGATCTATTCGCGTACCTTCCTCTAATCCTCTTGGGAAATCTTTGGGTATTCAATTCGCGTTTATTCACAACCAACCCTTTTGAAGGAGAAACCGTGATATTTTTTTTAAATTAAGTCTACTATATATAGTCAAGGTTTTCTAGCTAGCAATGAGGAGAAGGAGAGAGAGAAAGCCAGAAGTCAGGTGAAATTGCTACTGATAAAGTATCATTCAAATTTGTAGAATATTTCAAATATTAAATAGAAGAAAGATTTAAAGTGACGATTGGTCACTAAAGTTAAATTAACGTTAAGTTAATTGGGATAATAGAATTGACCCTAAAATAAAGAAGTCGATATTTGAAGTCTTCTTATATTCGTGCATCTCGTTGTTGTTCCACGTATATTACTTTAATTGAGACATTCTCTTGAAATTATTTGAACTAAGTTGGTAAATTGATTGATCAATAAATAAGTTGGTTTTGAATATTTCTGGTATTCCTTCCCTTCCTCCCACACATCTAGGCGGGCAAGAGAGAGGGACAATTCCCTCACATTCTTTATTGTTGCACATGTTCTCTGAGACAAGAAAAAATGTTTACAAAATCATTCTCAGGCACAAATAACGGGACTCTGCTCTGAGATGTAGGTTCTTTTCTTTGTGCACCTTTTCTCAACGTGTGCTGGAGAGTTGCACATTTCATATCATTTGCATTATCCAGTGGGCTATCTACACGGAAATTTTCATAACTGTCCACTCCTTCTTGGTGGTGCATTTCTAGTGTTATGTGGGGCATATATAGCAATTGTTCTGTGTTCATATGGATTAACGTTAACGAGTTTAAGCTGTTGTAGTCTAGATGTGACTACGATACATAAGATGTAACCCCGAAATCGATTGATTGATGCATTGCTTCTTTCATGTCGTACTGAGAAGCTGCACGAGTGCTATTGACGATGGATCTCGAAATTCTGATCCACAACCAAGTGATGAGAATGACATCTGAAATGGTACCGCACTTTTCAAACTCACACCACATCAACATGTATCAACCCCTCTATACGTCGGATTTTCCAGATGCGTACGTTTCAGTTATGAAACTTAGTATTTCTGTAAAAAAAATTGCTTTAATATAAGGGGCCACTTCATTATATATACTCCTATTAATTCTTCAATGTTCTTAAATTATAATCAACATTCTTATCACAATTAATTATTTAGTTAAAATTATTTCAATTAATCATTATATTAATATTATAATAGACATTTTATCTGATATTTTTCAGACTTTCGGTTTCGTAAGGTTCAAATTTGAACACAACAATTATTATTTCTTCTCAAGTAATCATTCCGATACGCGTCTCGAAAAAAAAACCTTATTTACACCTTTCAAAAACTGGCTCATCTTACGAATGGAATAATTTCGGATTTGGCAACTCTATTTGCGGTTTTGGTAGATATCTTGGGGTGTGATGAATCATTGAAATAAAAGAAAAATTAGCTTTTGCTTCTTTGAAAAGGGTTCCTCTTCACCTTTTATTTCAGAAAGATATAATTAAAACTGAATACTAACTATTTCACTAAAATCTGAATATTTTATTCTGAAAATCTTGTAGTTTGCTCAGGTTACGCCAGATTAACTTTACCTTTACAATGTGATAATCAAATGGTTCTTTTTAAGAATATTTAGGATTGATACCATTACCAATCTTAGGCTAAGTCATTTGCCTTTACAATCAAATGAAAGCCTAAATCGACTGTCGTCTGAGAAGAGCCATATTACTATGCCTAATGGTTCTCAGTTTATTTTATTGTTGTTGACAATGGAAATAAGCGCTATGCTGTTTTCTTATCAGAGACGCACAACAGATCTCAGGGTATATATAATCCTGGTTTGAAATGCTGGAGGAAAGAAAAAGCTGTTAATAAAAAGAATGAGTCTCAAAAATTAAAACTATTCTAAGAAAGGTTAATTGAAAGCATTTAGTTGGGTAATTGATACACTATTTTGATGTAATTAATTATGTTATGAAACATCACACAGTATTACATGTCATAGACCAAGATTTTTCATCATTATTGATGCATTACTTTATTATGGGCACTCAAAAAAGAAGTTCAAATGCCTCTTTAATCTAATCATATAGTTAATCTTTTTTTTAACTAACTGCAAAATAGAATCGTGTATAAAACAAAAAATTTAAAATATTTAAAATTACCATCAATTATCATCCATATCAGCCAGAATGTTTTCTATTAAGAATGAAAGGAGGAAAAAAAGCATTGCTGACTAGTTTTCACTCTTAATTAACCATGAATAATCGATTAAAGGAAATTATGATCACAAATATTGTTAACAAGCCGTAACCCGACAGAATTCGTGACTGAGAAATGAAATAACAGAATGCTTGTTATAAAAGCAGATGTTTCTTTTTGTAATCCGTTGACTGCATTTCTTACAGAAATGCGGTGCTCAAATAAATTAAAAGCAAACCATAAAAGCAGATGTTTATTTCATGATCGTTTGCTGAAACTACTCTACGAACAATTCGCTCAGTTTATTCTTATGCCATTATTCTAACACGAAAATTTCTTTCCATATGTTATTGAAAAGTTACAGTTTTATGTTATGAAATATTGAAGAATTTTTTGAAAAGTTTTTCCGTGATGTTTTGAATAAAATATCATTACTAAAAAGTAAAATACGGTAAAAAATAATTTACATGGCTCGCATTTGTCTTAGAATGTTTAAGTTCTTAAAACTACTTTCACCAAAAATTTTAATTAAATGCAAAAAAAAAGTATTTAATGGTTATTTTTTATTTAAATTTTAGTAACTTACTTTTAAGAGTATTTAACCATCATATCTCCTAAGGGTGTTAAATCGCACAAGAAGCATGTAAACATTGTGAAACAGATTGAGTAACACTTTCTAGATCTTAAATGATACTAGAGTTTGAAAAACTTGTTGCTGAAAAACAAGCCTAACAAAATCGCATTAAATAAATAAAGGATGTTTTTTTTTAGAGGTATAGAACTTTAAATTGCAATAAAACAACGATGTATTATTCGATTGACATGAATTTTTTTTATTCGAAAGATAATCTTGTGGCATTACATTTTAAATATGATTTCTGGCATAGGACTGCCACGGCTGGCTCGGATGTAGTCCAATCTGGACGTCCAATTTTCGATGACTTTTTCCAACATTTGTGGCCGTATATCGGCAATAACACGGCGAATGTTGTCTTCCAAATGGTCAAGCGTTTGTGGCTTATCCGCATAGACCAATGACTTTACATAGCCCCACAAAAAATAGTCTAGCGGTGTTAAATCACAAGATCTTGGAGGCCAATTCACAGGTCCAAAACGTGAAATTAGGCGGTCACCAAACGTTTCTTTCAATAAATCGATTGTGGCACGAGCTGTGTGACATGTTGCGCCGTCTTGTTGGAACCACAGCTCCTGGACATCATGATTGTTCAATTCAGGAATGAAAAGTTAGTAATCATGGCTCTATACCGATCACCATTGACTGTAACGTTGTGGCCTTCATCGTTTTTGAAGAAGTACGGACCAATGATTCCACCAGCCCATAAAGCGCACCAAACAGTCAGTTTTTCTGGATGTAACGGTGTTTCGACATACACTTGTGGATTAGCTTCACTCCAAATGCGGCAGTTTTGTTTGTTGACGTAGCCATTCAACCAGAAGTGCGCTTCATCGCTAAACAAAATTCGCTTATGAAAATCGACCATTATCTTCGAAATAAAATTGCACTATTCGAAAGCGTTGTTCAGGCGTGAGTCTATTCATGATGAATTGCCAAACCAAACTGAGAATAAATCACTTGACAGCTGTTAAATCGGTCGCCATCTTGGAAAGTAATGCTAACTTAAACTTCTATACCTGGAAAAAAACACTCTATAGTTATTGTGTTGTATCAAACATGTGTATTTAGAAAGGATATGTGGCTCCACGTTTATACTGATGGTCCTGCCTAGAACAGGGAGGGCGAACCATTGGCACGCGTGCCATTGATGGCACGCGGCATAATATTTTGGGCACATCACCAATCAAAACTGAATTGAAGATCAATCGCTATTGATTCTTCAATCAAGGAATTTTCAGTGAGATTTTCTCAGTTCAAAGAATTATCAGAAGCGCTTAAAATTTATTATGTACCCTGATGAAAATTGAAGAATTTGAAATGCAACTGATTGATTTCTAGTCTAGTTCAATATGGATTCAAAAATTTATTGAAACAAGGGAAAAAGTTAGAATTGAATGAAAGAGAAAGATTATAACAAGCAAAATATAAGTAAAAATGACAGCAACGAAATTTTGGAAACATTAAATTCGATTCCAGATACATTTAGCTGTTTTAAGAGAAGCTGGCTTAAGATATTATAACCATATTTTTATCAACCTTTGCCTACGAGTCATTATTTTCAGAGATGAATAACATTAAAGACTCTCTTAAAAACCATTTGACAGGGATTCCAATTCAGCATGTATTCTGCTAAAATTAACATCTTACCCAATCCTAATATAATTTATTTGTTATCTAATCTGCAATAGGAGAGATCACACTAATGTTACTTTATATAATTTGAATTCCACGTTTAATTAAAATATTTACTACTATAAAATACAAGATGTATTTTTCTGTAGTAAATGTGTTTGTGTTGTGTTAGTATTTAGTTTAATTATTTTCCCAATAATCCTAAGTCAAATTTATTTGACGGCACGTCTGTACCTCATTAAGCATTTCTTAAGAAAAAATGGCACGTTGTTTCACAAAGGTTCGCCACCCCTGGCCTAGGATGACGGATCAGCTGGGGATGGCTTCTACTGTGAAAACCATTTTGAAGGCTCTTTGGCAGCAGGCTTCGGTGCTACAAACTTTGATGCAGAGAAAGAGGCTGTGAGATGACCAATATGTCATCTGATCAATTTATCAACTTCCTATAGACGAGATGTTTTGCTTGCAGATTCTCAGTCTGCGATCCTCACTCTCTGCTCCTTACGCAATAATGACTCAATAGAGGTGGAGGAGGTGAGAGAAAAAATTCATGAACTCAAAGGTGTTGACTGGACTATTATCTTTCAATGGATTCCAAGCCATTGCGGCATCCCAGGCAATGAAAAGATGGACTCACTGACCAAACATGGCTGCAATCACCCACAGCCTTCTGGTACCTTGTCATGCAGTCAGTCCTTTTCAAATATTTCCAGATCTGTGGAAAAATACATTCGCCGAATTCAAGAGAATGGTGCTAGAGGACAGATCTGGGAGACCCTGCTCTATAGCCCAGTCCAATTGGATCTTTCTAGACAGATTTTCTCTGCTGTTTTTAGCACATTGACCGGTCATGACATTTTCCAGCAATACATACACCGAATTGGTGTGAAAAACACTACAGAATGCCCCTCTGTATTTTTGTGGAGAGGCTATGTATTTTGTTCACCTGACAGTTTGTGCTTGCCTGACCAACACAGGTTTAGCTTTTCTTCTGTCAACTTTATTGCAAAGGCTGTTTTATATTGGGCTGCTCATAGGGAAATGGCCTATACGACCCATTCCTTGACGTAATTAAAAAAAAACGTTTGTCAAAATTATCTATATTAATAAAAAGAAGTTGGAGGGGAGAGCTATCGTAAAGGACAAAAAACCCAGACAAACAAAATTTAGTCCTCTGAGATTATGAAGAATGGCAACATACATCTCGAAAGCATTTTTTTAAATTAGTGTTTCTTATTTATTAGATTTGTTGTTGTTTAATGTTAAAGCTATTTTGGATATACTTTGCCACCTAGCTCTCGAACGAAATGTTGCAAGATTAACATTACTGTACCTTCTAAAAAATTCAATTTTTTAAAAAAGACATTTTTCGCACATGTAAATTAATTAAGCAATTTTGGTTGACTATTTAAATATGCTGAAGTATACTACAGAAGAGTCAATTTCCAATTTTTTTTATTATTTTTAAATCAGCTCATTCTGAAATCTTTCAATGTGAACAACGTGGTATTTATATGGTATTTAGAAAATACCATGTGATCCTATGGCAGGGGCTCTTAAACCCAGTGCTCGCGGGCGCAAATGTACCCTAAAAGGTATTTTTGTGCCCCCCGCGACTGCCCGCTATACACTATATCAATATCAACCTTGGCCAACCCGTGGCCCACCAGGATTTTTGTGGGGCATCATACTTTTAGAAATAAAATATAAACCGTAAAATTGCTGTTTTGTCTTATTAGTTGTTATTGTAGTTGAAGACCCTTGCGTTGAATGTGTTGCACATTAAGAATTTTCACAGCGATGTAATTTTTAAATCAACGTGATTTAACTTTTAAAAGGAGCTTACAAATTAAAGGGACTTGGTACCCTTTGGGTAAATTTCTTCATTTACGTATTTAAAAATTATATTTTAGCATTTTATACAATGTTTCTATTCAAGAAAATGATACCAGATGAAAATTTTCATTATTATTCACACAATTTTAAAAATTTAAATTTTTTGAAGAAAATTGGGAACATTTTAAAATTTTACTCCTTTTCTAAAAATTAATTTTTTGACCTGAAATTTTTTATAATATTCTTATGGGTGTTCTAAACAACTTTAGGGATCGATTTTAGAATAATTTTATTCGTTTTCGAGAAAAAAAATAAAATGTTGATATACAGGCTAAAAATCAATGAAAAAGCCAACATGTCTTACATTTTTTTTTAAAAAAAGTATTCAGTTTATAGCAAAACGGATTCCTAATTTTATTACATGCTTTATTTTTAACACGCAGGAAAAAAATGGAAGTGATTGGTAAATAATTGTCGAAGGAGTAGCATTTTGAATGCACTAAGGTTTCGAAAAACATAAACTGAGAAAAACCACTTTAAAGTTTATAATTCTGAAAAAATAATTATTATAAGCTTAATTAAACTTAAAATACCACTTTAAGATATTAGTTATACATTTTTCTTTAAAATAATTGCATTTTCTTATTTTTTCAACCCACACATTTTTATAAATGATCAACTTTTAGAGAGTATTAATTGCATAAGAAAATTCAAGAAAAACGTTCAAAAATTCTTTTTTTCTGTCACGGCAGAAATTTTAGCTGTTTTTCTTCTTATAGTATTAAAATATTACATTTGTATGAAAAATATATCAGGAATAAGAACTGAGAGAGAAATTATATAAAATTATTAATATAAAATGCCTTAATTTAAAAATTTTACGTGCACACATTTCACAAAGAAAAAAAATGATTGTATGTATTGCCTCGGAAATATTCTGCTTTATATATTGCACATTTTTTTAACGTTATTATTTCTCTTTATAAATTAGATTTTTTTTTTATCAAAACGCTTTTTTTAGCTTTTTTTTCTAAAGAGGGGGCGTGGCTGAATTGCCTAATTTGTTTTCAAATGAAGTTTTATTCAACTTCTAACTTTCCGATATGCACAAGTGATACATCAATCGAAAGATAATAATGCAAAGAATAAGATTAAATGAAAATAAAAAAAAACGATAGGTCTGTGATTTTTGGGGTACCAAGTCTTCTTAAAATCCTATTTCGGTTCCACATATAATTTATATGTGAATCGTTGTTTTCAACAATGAACACAATTAAATAAACAAGCAGATCTCGACTTAGTGATAGCAATCTCCAAGATGCTGTAATATTAGTTATATTGTCTTATACGCCTAACTTTGAAAAATTAGTGGATAATATTAAGGTGACCAACCGTCCTCCCTTTATAGGTTCTGCCCTTCCTTCAAAAGTGTCCTCTTACTTGTCCTCCTTTTCAATATTTTAAAAAACTGATCGGTTAATCTCTATTTGGAGATGAACCAAACATGTTTCCAATATGTCGAAGAAAGGTCTGAAACAAATATCACAGGAAATAACTGTTTTCAATAGGGTTTTTTGACTTCATCGCAAGTAAATTGCGCAGATATAGAAAATTATGTTGAGTTTTTATCGAAAGAAATTCCTGATATTAAAATCGGTGACAACTGTCTTTTCGAATAAATTAGAAGACTGAATGTATATTTTAATTCTAATAATTGGAAAAATTGGTAAACCAGCATGCTTAAATGAAAAAAAGATGGGTGGAAATACTTAACCATTTCAAAAATGAACACTTTTAATATGATAATTTAGTTATTCTTGTTCGATTTACATTGTGCTGACCTGTAACTAATGCAGAAATTGAAAGAATTTTTTCAGTTTGTAATGATTTTTGTACTAGTGAGAAATCAAGATTGTGTGAATGTTGATACTTAAGCTGTAGCACTTACTGTATAGCTCAATATAAAGGATATTTTTTGCTCCGAAATATCCAATGTATTAGAAAATGATATATTGACAAAAAAAAATAATATTCAATGGGAAAATACTCGTTTAAGTAAATAATTAAAAGGAATGCAAGCGAAATTAGCACATTCTTACTTGAAGTAATAAAATGTTTCATATATTTACGTTGTAACTTTTTCTTAAATTTTACGCGCGCGTCCTCCTTTTCATTGTTAAAAAACTGGTCACCTTAATAATATGCAATACAAAAAATCGCATTAAATGTACTATTTTGAATTCTTTGATTCCTTTTAAGAATAAAATATTGTTTATGATGCTTGTGATTGCAACAAATTAAAGAATTGTTAAGAATCGTTATACTGTTTTTTGAACTGCGCACGCCAGCAATTTCCTGTTTGTCAGATGTGCCCAAATGAGGAATAAGGCTAAGAACCCCTGTACTACGATATAACATTTGGCGCTTTTTTTAAAAATTTTTTTCTTTTTTAAGAATGGGGAAAACTATCAATAAGTGGGTTTTGTGAAAAATTTTAATTACTAAAAAAAATGAGTGAGTTTTCGTCTAAGGAATATTAACGTTTTGCTGCACATATTGTGACACAAGGCATCAAGGTCTATTTTTGGTTCCGACAAATATTTTAGAGCTCATTATATTTAATCATTTGTTTGCTCTTTACTGCAGAATTGTGATTATTTTTCTAAAAAGTCTTTTCACCCTGTTATCTGCTAACTCATTCTTTTGTTGAAGGCTAATTAGTAGTTAATTGAAACTTTTTTGGAGATTATTAAAAGCGGATGGAGGGGAGCTCATCTAAAAAATTATCTTAAATTTTTGCACCGGTCTGAAGAGGATCAAACTCAGAAATATCCTTTCCTGCCATTATTGTGAGGCTGTACACACATTATCATCATCTGCAGCAGTGGTCTTCAAACTTTTTCAACTCACGGAGCCCCAAGAACTTGAAGGTGTTTTCGTGGAACCCCTAGAACTAGACAGTGTTTTCATGGAACTCTTTTCCATATCCAAACTTAGAAGAATATATCTCAAAATAATATTAAAAGTAGATCAACATTTGTAATAGGTACTTTATGTAAAGGCACTTAAAAAATATGGCATTTATTATTAAAAAATTGTAATCTAATTTTTTGAATATAATTTAATGTAATAATAATAATTTGTGATCGCAAAGTGTCCCCTACCAAAGGCATTCTATTTAGTCACTGGGATATGTACTTGCTTTTTTTCCACACAAACTGTTGAAGTCTAGGTCTATTGAGGTTAAATCAGTGGTTCTTAAACTTTCACTACTGGCGACCCAATTTTCAAACATAATTTTTATCGCCCCCCCCCAAAGTAATAATGTATTGAATGCACTTTTTTTTTGGGGGGGGGGCGTGCTAAAGCTGCAATACGATCATAATTATAAGACGTACAAATTAACAAGATAAGTATTAAATTTTGTGTGTATGTTACTTTTAAGTACTCTATATTTTTATTTTTTTACTTTTTATTTCGATTCACTATAAAAGAGCGTTTTTTAGTTTGTTTTTAAACTCTTAATTTATTTTACAATTATTTTTACTATACACGATAAAAATCACAAAATCCCAGTGAATAATTTAATTAAGAGAAAATATACTTTCCTACTTTCAAGGACTTCTAAATTTTTCTTTGATAATTTGAGAAATTCAATAAAACCGAAGAAAATGTTCCAAATGTTCGTGACCTTAATAAAGTTCATAAATCACAGACACTTTTCGCTAACAATACAGGAACGTTATTCTCCAGCAAAACTGTCATATTTTGTTCACGTTATTGTAGTTTCGCTGTCATTTGATGATCTACAAATATCATTTTGAACTTTTTCTTCCTTGTGTCTTTTTGACAAGGTGAAGTGCTACATTTATGGCTTCATAGTTTTCTTCATAGAGCTCTTTAGGCAGCATATTCAACTCAAACGTTTCATGTCTATCGCTTTCCTCATATTTACTTTCGCTATCTTGATTAATATGCATTATTTCAGTAGCTTCTTCAATTGCTTGATCAGTTTCAATTTCCTTCTTTGGAGATCACAGATGCGCATTTTTTATATTCTGCTCATTTACATTTATAAACCATAATAAGTCGTACAACACAGCAATCAAAACCACAACTTGTTCATAAGGGAAAGTGTAGCATGTTCAGAGAAAATAATTTTGAACAAAAGAGGTCGCACAGGGAACTCGATCAAAGCAAGTACCTTGTTTGTAAAAATACGTTCGCCACTCTCAAAAAGAGGCATATTTGCGACAAACTCATTTTAGTTCCCATTAAGACTGTCTAATAGGAGGATACTGTCAAGGTCACTGTTAACGAATAAACAGTTTTCCCAGAATTAACGATTTCGCGAGCTTGGGTTGACTCAGTGCCTCATGCAACCGCTCCCATGTTAAAGTGTATTCAAAAATATCGATGTCAGTTCTAAAAAAATAATTGTGTAAAACGATTTTCATTATGCATTATATGTTTCAGAATACTCATAAAAATACATCTTGGCCAAATAATCCTTCAAAGTGTTTGATACGCTTATCCATATATCATATAACTCATTCACTTGAAAAAAAAGCGACAGAAAAATATTACTTACAACTTTCCTAAAAGAAAAAGAGACGAAGTGAAACATATCAGTAAGTTTGAAGGTCAAATATATGATAATCAAAAGTTGTATTTTTGGGGTTAAAAGAAACATAATAAAAAAATCTCTCATCGTGGGATTGCAGCAAAGCAAACAAACTGTCTTTTTTATTTGGTTATAGGATCAAAGAAAGCTAATGAGCGTTTGAAGTGGAATCTTTTATTTTTGATGATCACCAAATGATATATATAAATTATATCAGTGTAAATGGGTATTTTTTTTGTCAGAAAGCATTTTATTTTACTTCATTCCAAAAATCCTTTAACGAGGGGGGGCGCCCCACAGTTTGAGAAACACTGGGTTAAATGCAATCGCATCACATATTCTGAGTTTAATTTGTTTTTATACTTTGTTTTTGTTGCCACTCATGTTGAGAAATATATTTCACTTAAACACAATGTTCTGAATGGCATTAAATGTTTAAAAATATATGTATGCTGGACAATTAACGGATCACAAATTGCTTTAAAGACATGAGGCCTAGTAGGATAAAATACATTTGCCACAAGACATTAGAATAAAAGAATATTTATTGTTCTGGAAAGTACAAAAGCTTGATCTGCGTACGGAGAAATGGAACAATGCATCTAAAAGAAAGGTATATGTACATATGTCCACTGTGGAGGTGTGATTTCCACACGTCGTACCATACTTTGCACAACATTATCCAGCAAAATTTATCATTTCTGTAAACGGATGAAGGATAGTTTCGACCAGCAACTTGCCTCCCAAAGCATCTCACATTTTCAATGGGGTTTAGATCTGGAGAACGCGCTGGCCAAGACGTTGAATACCCTCGCTGTCTAGACAATCTGAACAGCGAGTGTTCGATGACATGTTGCGTTGTCGTCCATAAAAACAAATTTATCACCGACAGCACCACGGAAAAGGAACGAACATGAGAAGTAGAACTTCATCAATGTATCGTTGGCCCTTCAAATTCGCAGCCACATGTAGGCGCGCACGGCCATTGATCATGATGCCGGCCCACACCATGGTACTGCATGTCGGATATCGGTTTTTCCTGGATATTTTCAGGACATAAAGCAGTACCACTCTCGCGCAGATCGGTTGGCGTCTACAATCCGATGATGAACCTACTCTCATCTGAGAATAGTACGCATTTGTTCAGTTTGTGATTCACGACACCATTGCAAAAAAGTCTGGTCAATGGGACAACACACAACGAGGTCTGCGTGCGTATAGTCCTCCTCCCCCTCAAACGTCTGGCAACAGTTTTCGGGAGATCTGCTTTCCTGAGGCAGAAAAACTGATTTGCCACCTGCTGAGCTTTGCGACTGTTTTTTGCTGATTAGGCGTCACACTTCTAACACGACCTCCCCGTGCCGTCTACTACACATTCCCAGTAGTTTTAAACTTCCACAGCCGTGAAACAACGCTGTGAGCGATGTCGAACTTTGGCAACATCTTGCCCTTCTTCGATCTTTCCAATAATTCGGCCACGCATAAAATCATCTATGTTGATGGCGGGAAGACATGCCAAAATTTTAAGTTCGTCTAAAAACTTTGACTTGAAACAACAACTGTCCACACGCGTCAAAACCTTTAAACACATGTTGATGAATGGCAAAAAATGTTTATCAGCTTTTGCTTCCTTTCATTTTGTGGCTGCTATGATGAAATATCCGTATGTATTTTGCATGAATTTAAAACATAAAATTTAGGAGGTGTTCTTGCTAAAATTTAAACATCGAATCTATTGGTTAGTAGTTTCCTCTCCATTATAGGTGTTTTTTCCCACAAATACAAAAATGTACATTTCTAAATAGAAAACTATTTAGTTTTGTAAGACACTGTGCTAACTAACGAGTATAAAATTATCCCGAGGAATCCGAGATAATAAACAATGGAATATTCACAATCTAGTAGGAGGTATATATATATTTATATATAGAGATAAAACGTTTTAATATTTTTTATTATTTTGCAATAAAAGTTTAAAAAGTGCTACAAAATAAAATTATTGCAAGCAAATGAAATTTTTAGTTTCAATGAATAGGATGAGCTTTAGAGACATGTAACTGTACAAACCTAAGGTATCCGACTACGTTCAGAACCGTGATTTTAAAAAAGCGCATAAATGGATAATTTTCATGATATAAGTAAAAAATTTTAAGAATTTTTTTGCATGAATAGTGTAAATTTATAGTGAGCCCTTTCCTTAATTTCTCTTTATTTTTATATTCATATTATAGGTAAATTAAACCCTTTAGGAACTATCTAATTCAGTGTTTCTTAAACTGTGGGGCGAGCCCCCCTGGGGGCGCGAGCATATCGAAAATAAAAAATTTAAAAAAATTTATTTACTAGAATGAAGTAAAACAAAATACTTTCTAACATAATAAAAAATATACACATTTACACGAAAATAATATATATATACAGTCGACACTCGATAATTCGAAGTTGGAGGGACCAATGAAAAACTTCGAATTATCAAGAGGGTAGGAAAAAAACTCTCAACATGCATGAAGAGAAGTTTTTTCTAACACTTTTAAATTTAAAACTATGTAATAAAGCAACAATTGTACATAATTTTTTAAAGTACATTTTATACAGTTTAAAAATAAAACAGAAGTCAAAAGTCCTATATTAAAAGAATACACTTATGTCTTGAAAACAACTATTAAAAGAATATACATACTATGTATAATTAATCCTTTTTGTCGAAAAAATCTGTTATCTTTTTTTTTGTTTTAAGGCATTCAATCTAACTTTGTCAATAGATTTTTCTAGAACAAATGAAGTCTGTAAAATGTCTGCATCAACATGATTTTGAAGGAGAAAGTTGCGTAGTTTGTTTAGTGACACTTAAGCTTCTGACAGAGTTACCGGAGTCAACTCCTCCTATTCGTCTTCATCACTTTCTGTATTATTGTGATCCAAAGCCACAATTTCAGCGTCAGATAGAGAACCCATACAGCAATGTCCGTGTAAACCAACACGAAGTCGTCAAACGTCAAATCTTGCTCTGGAAGAGCTTCCCAAAAAGAGATGGTGCAGCATTAAATTCAGTGAGTGTATCGTCCACATCAACCAGATTCGGCGAGGGGAAGCCTTTCTTTTTAAAACAGCTGTGAATTGTCAACGGAGTAACAGCTCTCCAAGCCTTGTCAATCATGATTAAAGCTGTTAAAATAGAAATAGTAGCTACATTCTGCTGATTTTTGAGGCTATCCAAAACGCTTTTAATGACTTCACGGCGATAAAAAGTTTTAAAATTATGTATGATGCCTTGGTCGAGTGGCTGAAGTTTAGAGGTTGAGTTTGGAGGGAAAAATTGAAGTTTCACATTTGATAAAGGTGGTGCGTTATTGTGCACAGTACAGTTGTCTAAAAATAAGAGAATATGTCGTTTTTCTCTTTTCATATCCGAGTTCTGTTGGACCAACCATTCATTAAAGAGTTCGGAGGTCATCCATGCCTTCTTGTTTGAGCGGTATTTGGTAGGGAACGAGTTTATGCCCTTGAAACACCGAGGTTTTGCAGATTTTCCTATAGCGAGAGGAGTAATCTTTTCTGAGCCGTCCATGTTTACAGCCAGTAAAATAGTTAACCGCTCCTTGCTATGTTTTCCTCCATGGCATTTTTCTTTTTTGAATGTAAATGTTTTTTCCGATAAACACTTGAAAAAGAGTCCGGTTTCGTCCGGTTTCATCCGTGTTGAAAATGTTACGTGGTTCGTACTCCTTTATTAGATACGAAAGCGAGTTCTGCCACTTAGAACAAACGTTAACGTCGACACTTGAGCTTTCCCCGCACATTTTTTTGAAGACTATCCCATTCCTTTTCTTAAAATTTGTAAGCCATCCCTCGCTAGCCGAAAACTCGGTTGCTAATTCTTTGGCGAATGCTTTAGCCTTTTCCTTCAATAAAGAGCCATTCATCGGAATATCCTGTCGTCGACACTGTATATTATCTGCGATTTTACATCATCAAAAATAAAAGCTTCTATTTCAAAACCTCATTTTTTTAGCTATCTTTGATACTATAACCAAATAAAAAACATTTTATTCGATATTTGCTGTAATCCCATGATGAGATATTTTTTTATTATGTTTTCTTTTCAAAGCGAAAATGCTACTCTTTCAGAGGAAAGACAAAACCCAGACCCATAATCAAAAAAATTTTTAGGAAGATAAAAAGTTCATCACTGTTACATATTATTGCCATCAGCTGTAGGCAGCAGAATGTATTTGCTGCGGTTTGACCATCGAGCTTACTTGTACGTTTAGTTACGTTCCTCCTCTTATGTATTTGTTTTTTCATTTAGGGAAGTTTGAAGGATTACTAAGCCAAGCATAATGAAAAACGTTTTACATCATTTTTTAGAACATCCATATTGTAATAAATACACCTTTAATCCGGGAGCGGTCACGCCGAGCACAGAGTGCACGAAATCGGTAATTCTGGCAAAACTGTTATATTGTTACTAATGGCCCTAACACTATCCTCCTGTTTGACAATCTTAACGTGAACTAAAATATATTTGTCACATATCTCCCTTTTCCTGGGGAGTGACAGACGTTTTTTTAGGATCTTAAGGTACTTGTTTTGTCTGAGTTCCCGGTGTGATAACTTTTTTTCCGAAATATTTTCTGTGTCCTTGAAAGTAGGTGAGTATATTTTATCTCAATTAAATTATTCCCTGGTATTATGATTTTTATTGTGCACTATAAAAATAGTTATAAAAAAAGGATTTGGGTGACTCACAATAACCCCGCTCGACCATTAGTATCGAGTGCACGCCTGCTCCAGGGTTAAAACATGTTGAAGACTTTTGATCTTAAATATTAAAAATAATACAATTATTCTTCATCCGAATTTTTTTTATTGTTCATTATTCAAAATCAATTCTAAATGCTAATTCTGTGAGGCTTAAAATTACAGTTCTCTTAAAACTAATTATAATTTGAGCAATCATTTAAAAAAAATCATTTTACATTTTTGTAAACATTGTCACACACTTGGCTTTACGCTCCTTAAAATTCAGCGATTATGTCAATAATGTTTTATTTTCTTATAAATGTGTGAACTCGTGCAAATAGCGGGTACTTCAGCCGGTATACTTTTAATGTATCAGTGCTGCACAGAGTATTTTATAACTAATTAATTAATGCTAAATTAAGAACAAGTTTAGTAAGTATTAGTGACTTCCATGGGCTTGTCTTACAGAGCAAAGTTTTTCAAAGGAATGCTTGTGATTAGAAATTGACCCTCTGAGTTCTTTTCCTACATTTAGCTGATATCTATATTTTGTCTTCTAAGCAACCACCGCATTTTGCAATATGTTCCAATTTAAAAATTCGAGAAAGGAAAAATAACATAATAATTATCCTATTACTTATTTATTTATTTTTTTTTGCTTAAAAGTAACATATACAAAATTTAATACTTATGTCATGAATTTGTACGGTTTATAATAAAGATTGTTGCTTTAGCGTCAAAGTGCAATATTATTGCATTCAGTACATTATTAATGAATAAGGGGGGGCCCGAGATAAAAATTGTGATTGAAAAGGGGGGCGCCAGTATTGAAAGTTTGAGAAGCACTGATCTAATTGAAATGTATAGTAAAATATAAAATTGCAAGCTTTTTCTCATCGTTTAATAATGTAGAATTCATTCAACTCTTAAAATACCTTTCTTAAAAAGAATTTGTAACTTTAAAACATTTTACAATGCTTTGGTTTCTTTTATTATCTTTCCAATTTTTTTTTAAACAGATAACATTGAATTTTGCAGGAGGAATGCTCTAAGTGGTTATCTCCAAGTAAACTTGTCCTCGTTTCTTTACTTTAATGTTTTTGTATACTTTTGAAAGGTCTATCTCTCTGTGTGTATGTGTTCCGGTATATGTCTAATCGTCTATTAAATGAATAAAACTTATAAACAAATGTAATTTATCTGATAAATATCTATGTGTAAACTTGCTGAAATACAACCACAATCAATATTACCTGACCACTAACGATGATAAATTATACAAATACAGAAAACTAAGTAAACAAAAAAATTAAATCAGTCTTGCAACCCCACCCCGAACAGTCATCATTCTAAATGTGATTGATGGCACCTAAGCAATGTTTTGATGAGACTTTTATCCACAAAATTTCCGAGAGCTAGGAATTAAGTATATTTGAAAAGACTGGTAAAGAGCAGGTTACTCAACTTTCAAATTATATTTTCAATCTCAATTATCCTTCAAATCAAGCGGATCGTGTACATCCGTTGAGCCAACTTCATGTTAGTCATCATTATCTAAATTCATCTTAAACGTTTACACCTTTTATGCTATGAAAATAAATAAATGGAGATACGGAACGATATATGTACTTAATATCATATTTGCATACATCCGGGTAAGCTGAAAAAATGATTTAATTTTTGTAGACATGTTTTCTCCTGTCCATTGAAATTTCATCACTATCTACTAAAAAGATAACGAAGAAACAATGCTATCAATTGATCTTTTACAAAAATTTAATAAAATGGTTAAACGAATTGCAGCAAACAATTATACGGGGAAAAAATCATTCATATATTTGTTTCATATTAAATTGGATGCACAGAACATCGTCATAATAAAAAGGGTGTGAAGTATTAGCAATAGTTAAGCTAATATGTATTTACATTTTTATGAAAAAAAGTATTTTGGTAATATTGCTATGTATGTGAAGCCTTTAATCAAAAACTAGATAAGGCTAGCCCACGCCAACTGCGCCACTTAGATTTCATTTCGCAATTCACCATTAGATACATCCCAGACATTGATAATATGGCAGCGGACGCATTTTCTCGGATATCAGCAATCGTAACACCCAGTACCATAGATTATGAGGAATTTGCACAAATGCAACAGGGTGATGATGAATTAAAAGCACTACTTTCTGCCACGAACCAAACTCTTCAGCTTAAACAGTTACGAATGCCGGGATCAGCTACCGAAATGTATTGTGATATTTCCAGGGGACAGTACGCCCTGACGTGCCACACGCTCTCCGATGAAACGTCTTTCTTGCAGTGCACAACCTCTCGTATCCTGGAACTCGTGCAACCAACAAAGTGACGCAACTGCTTACATGCTCGCCACTAATACGGTACCGTTCGTTCGCCTATTCGCTGAATTATTGGCATGAGGGTATGTGGCGGTGTGATATCTATAAAAACTAGTACCAAACATCACGTGATGACGATCGTTTTGGTGTGGTCGATAAAGTACTTGCGTACAAAACGGAAGGTACTCAGATCGAACCTTCCTTCCTACATATGTATATAGATATATTGATTATCAATTTTTGTATCAATAGCTATTTTTGGTAAAAAGTAATAAGTTCAACCCAAAAATTGCTTTTTATCTCCCAGACTTAAAAACCTAATTATAATTAATATAATAACCAACATTCAGCTGAATATTGCATGTTATAGACGAAAAATTAAGCAGCAATATTCATGATGAAAGAGGTGCTTTTAATTTAACACTATTAATGTTCCGTTCTGGAACAGTAATATTCATATACTAATGTATAAGAATATAATATTTTATAATTTGCAGGCTACCTAATCATTATTTAGTAATTAAAAAATAGTGATAAAACTAATAGCAATAAAAATGTATGAAGTATTATTTAAAAAACGATTATCCCGTTAAATTTCTTCAATCGTACATTTGTATAAATTCGTTGTTAGTTTGATTTCATTTAAATCATTTTATAAATCTTACTTGCTGTACTTGTTCATAGATGTCGCTACCATTAAATTTGTTTTGATAGATATTTAATAATTTTACTAATATTCTTTACGTTTTTATTTTGAAACTTTTCTTTAAAAAATTTTTTTTTAATTTTATCTGTTGTATGCATATTTTCCAAGTACAATTTGTCGCTGATTAACTTACAGAATTTTTACTTGTAATCTCTTATTTCAGCATATGCTGTACAATGATTTTAATTCATGTTTGTTAATATGCTCGTCCTATTCTCGGGCACGTTTGGAGGACGAATTGTGGCAAATGGTAGATAAGAAAATGATCCATTCCTCATGTCCCAATTTGTATTCTCATTCATTCAAATCCATGATGTATCATTTCCTTTATCACTATCTACAGTGAGCTTATAATCTACTGTTGATTTGGTGTTATCACTCCCGAATAGTTCCAACATGTTAAAATAAACTTCATTTATTACCCAACGCTGTTTCTTTCATTATTTATAAATAATTATAGACACTACCTATCAAGAAGTATTTGGACACCAAGGATAGAAAATGAAAACGATATTTACGTGATATAGGTAATGGTATTATCCTCCATGAGTAAGCGATGCTTACTCAATTAGACCTACTATTAAACATCGTTTGCCAGTAAGTCTCGGTACAGAATGTACAAGCTTTGAAACCATGAGTCCTGGTTTCCCTAAGAGAAACTCTCCATATCATTATACCACAACCTCTGAACTTCAATGTCGATACAACACATTCAAGCAGGAGATATTTTCTAGGAAGATGTCAAGCCTAGATCCTGTCATCTGAACTGAAGAAAGTGAACCTTGATTCTTCGCATCAGAGAATCTATTTCCCCTGTTCAACAGCCCACTGACACCAAGTTCAATATGGTAACCGAACCACATTGTTAAACTTCTTAATTAAAGGCTTTTGGGCAGCTACATGATCTTGATAACTAAACAGGTGTGTTTCCTTACGAATGATATTCAGCGAAACAACTGTTTTGAATGCTAATTAAAACTTCTCTGGAATAAAAGCCATTGGTAGGGTGCAATTCTTCTAGATAATTCTGGACAGTACTCTTTAGTCTAGAATGCTCAGTTTTGTGGGTCTGCAGGGTCAGGCCACAATTAAATAGTCACAATTCATCTTGCAGATATGAATCTCGTAGGTCACTGTCGATTCAGGACTCTTCAGCTCGCAGCAGTGTCACGTGGCTTCAACCATTTTTGCCATAGGTGACGATTACACCTTTTTTCGAAACCAGAGAACTCTGAAATGTGTACCATCATGCAGGGGAAGGACTGCAACGTTGCTTCCTACACACGGTAGCGTAGCACTGAACAGCAGATTACCTCATTTGTATGGGAGTGTCCAATTACTTCTTGATTAATGGAATATCTTTTAACATCGTGTGGGATACATTTTGCCAGGCGAAGTGCAGCAACTCGACATGGTATCGACTCATCAGAATATCATTCATCGAAAGTCACGCTGCTTATACATCCATTTATAATTACAAAAATGTTTCAAATGCAAATTTTGTGGACAAAATGAACTACCGATAATGTTCCGTGAATTCCAGACATGAAGTCCATTAGTACTTCATGTCTGGGCTATATAGATGACCAAATCATTCACTGGAATTATCCGGAATGTTCTTTAAACCAATCGTTAATGATAGTGACACGGTGGAGTGGAGCATTCCAAGTCATGTAAAAATTACCCACATAATTATGAACCTATCACCATCTTGCACAGAGTTAGGTTGGCAACTTGGGTTCATGACAGCACTCGAAGCTCACCATCTGCTCATGCCAAATGGAATTGGGACTCATCTAATCAGACACCGATCATCCTATCATATGCTTATGAATCTTACTCAGACGCTAAAGTCGATTGAAGGCTGTATGTGAAGGTATTCGAGTCGATCTTATGTTGTCATATCCTATTAATGTTAAATTTCGATACAGATCGAACACATCGGTTAAATTCGAACACATCGTTTGTATGCTGTACATCAGTTGTAACTATTATCTGATGCAGCAGTATTGCATGTTTAGAAACGCTAATTATTATATATGCAGACTTTACTAGCTTTGGTCACTAAACATATGTGGATGTTTACTGAATTATTCACGGTGGGATATATCTATATTATATATATTCTCTCGGCACTCTCCCTCTCTATCTCTCTATTTATCTTTATATTAAATGTAATCGTCAAATAAGTTGCATGCAGAAAGAATAGTCAAATTAAAATATTTAAAAGTAAATTATAGTCACAAACAACAAGAAATTATTACAAACTGAGCGTGGGTTTAACAAAATTTATTGGTTGAAATACAAAATGACTCATTTCTCATCAGGATGTTCGTCTACTGTTTTTCTAATGCAGTGATTCCCAAAGTGGTCTATATCGACCAATTTCCATATCCATATCCAGGGCTCAATGCAAAGGGTTCACGTCAGAGTAAATGCAACTTGGGGGTCCATGAGGTGTAAATGGGGGTGGGTCTATGATAATGGCTCTCATTAAACCAGAGCATGACTTTAATTTTAAAAGAAAATTTGATCAAATGGAAATCAGATTTTACTTATTTAATAGATATATTTGCTAAAATTAATGATGTTAATTTGAAGCTACAAGGTGACTGTGCATAAATTTTATTAAAACAATGACCATCATTTCAGCGTTTCTTGGAGGCCGTGGTAGCCTTGTAGTCAAGGTGATGAACTCTAGGCTGGCGTGTCATGAGTTCCAGCCTAATATCACTGAAGACCTGGATGGTTATGGAGGCGATGCCCGTTAATAATATCGATACTCAAACGTCTTCCTGTTGGTGTGGTGTGGTAGTTAGGAAAAGAGGTGCCAGCTCAGATGTCATATTCGTCACTTGACCATGGTTCAAAATTACGAGGTTTGTCGACAAAACCCCTTGAGTAGCTGAACAGTGTGACGTTAATACGCACTCAGTGTGTCTAGCCAGAATTTGGCTAAAGGAGTATAATATTGAACGTCGCGAATTTTCCCACTTTCTCAATTGGCCACTGACAATATGCCAGGAAAGTGACGTTTTAACCTGCGATCAACATTTAAATGCCCTTTATTCAAAATTTGAGATTAAGTTTGAGAATGCTTTAACTACGGTAATTACCATAGTAGGCAATGAATTCATACGGTCACATTGAAAAAAAAAGTCATTATTAGAAGAGTAACTGATCGGAATAAGTAGTAACAGATATCTTAAAGTTTAGAAACGGATGTCAGCAATTTTGGCTTTAAAAAGATATACCTGAAAAGATTTACTGAGAACTAGGGAGTATTGTGAGAAAGTTTTTAATTGCTTTTTTCTTAGTGAGATGGAAGTTCAGCTCGGTTGCCAAACTCCAAAATAAAGAGAAATTGAAAGACAGAAAATGACTGGATGCTACTAACCGAGGAGATTTAGGGTTAAACCTGACAAGATTAATACCAAATGTTGAAAATTTGTTATTGAAGCACCAGATTCATTCCTCCCATTTGAGGCATTTGTTTGTTGCTCAGTTATTTTATGTATTAAATAAATTTTAATTTAATCAATTTGTGTTTCTTTAAACACTATACTTCTCTACAGTTAGAAATTTTAAATCTTTTGAAATCAGCAGTCAAAAAGACATTTAAGTTTATAAAGTTTTAAAAATTCAATATTTTGTAAGTAGGCATCTACCCCAGTTTGGGAACCTCTGTTTTAAAAGATTTTTAGTGGCGCAGTGAGTTATTATTTACTGACATCATTGGCACCAACGCGTGTGATACTCAAACATTAGCATATCTAATAGACACGAAATGATCTCTTAATTTTCATTTACGCGTGCCTTGCTTCCTTCTGGGTGCAACGTTTTTTGAAACAGTGAGTTTATAAATACATTTTTCTAGAAAACAAACGCTAATTGGAAAACAAACATTCCTCCTTCTTATCATTTAATTTTCTTTTACGACCGAGTCCCAGACCGTTGATAACCTACTCCCATGCTTTTTTTAGAAGGACCTATCTTCGTGAGCCTCAAAAGTTTTAGTCATTTCTTAGAGGTTGTGATCCATTTATATTCAAAAATTTACTAGGGAAAAAAACATATATACAGGTCCTTAATATCGCCTAGGTTTAAGAAGTGAAAGCAATACACAGAACATCAGCAACATCAAATGAATAACGCAAATTCTATAAATTAGCAACATATTTCATTTACATGCTTCATACTTGCTGTATTTATGAAAGTTAAAATTAATAGCTATTTAAGATCTCAGTTATAATCAGTAGCGAGCACAGACCTCTCTTTTGGAGGGGGGAGAGGGTTGCATTCCAAAGAAACACGTACACAAAATAACCGAAAGGTAATTTCTAAGGTAAAAATTGAAATTGTAGGTCTATAAGGCGATCAACCCCCAAATTTCGATAAGACAAATATGACTTGCCGAAGTTTAAAAAAAATGATGTAGATATTCAAATTCATGTAAATTAATTGTATGTATTCAAGCAGGGCTCTAGAGCCGGACAAACCGGACCCCTGCCCGGGGCAGCAAATTTTAAGGGCGGCATTTGGATCGAATTTGAAAAAAAATATTTTTTTTGTTACAAAATTTTTTATATACGTATTTTCTGAATATTATTGTGTGTGAATTTAGTATTTCATTAAACGTATCCTATTTCCTTATTTTGTACTCTGTTTAATATTAGTTTTCTTTTTTGTTGAAACTTGAAGTTTTCGAGGCGGTAGTATATGTTAAATGATGAAATTGATATGTTTACATATATATATCTTTCACAAGTAACTTTCTCCCCATCCAGGTGTGGGATCACAATGGACTTTCTTTACACCCGTACGATGTCCGGTGCCAGCTATTCATAAGAGGACAGGGGTAATAAGAGTTTTTGGTAGATAAGGAGCCACAGGAGATATTTTATTTTAGTTTTGTGTGTAGTTACTATAAGTTTAAATAAGTGCTTGTGATCTTTCCATCAGTAGAGAGACTCTATCTCAAAAGAATTGGCTTCTTGAAAAAGGCGATTCCTTCTCTTACATTTTGCTCGGTTTAAAAAAAAAAACAAGTAATTATTATGTCCTTAATTTCGAATGGTTTTGTACTTTTTTAATACTTAAAATTACATATATACATATGTAGCGTTGGCACATATCTGTGTGTGTGTGTAGTCTCAGGTAAAAAATCTTCAGAATTTATTTTCAACTTTTTTATTTACACATGCATAACGCAGATAGACAATCACCTTTATATTTCATAGCTATTTGGTAAGAACACGAAAACAGACACATGTAACAGAAGCGACAAACAGCAGCGACATTTCACTGGACGAACACAAAGACAAAGAGAAAGATCACAAAAGATTTTCGCCTTTTATACCCAGCAGTGAAGAATCCCTGACTCCTGTGTAACAAGATCTCTGGTTGATTAAAATGGGCGGCAAAGAGATTTCTGAAATAATAATACTAGTTGATTACGATTAAGATTGGGGCATTAGTTTTGAACTTAAGAATTAAAAGTTTATTTAAATATCGTTAAAAAGAGTTAAGTAAAAGGATGCTAGAGGGATTGTTACATATATATATGTATAAGGATATGACTAAGGATATGTCAATTTTTTCCATGCATGGCTTTGATTTCGAGGACCTTTTTATAATTCTATAGATATTGACGATATGATTAAGGTTCTACAGTTAATTTATGATAAATATGAATTATATACTTCAATGAAAAAAGAAAAATTTGATATTCTTGTTAACCTCGTATTAAAAGAAAATTTCATTGCATTTGATCAGAATCTTTATAAACAGATCAAAGGATTACCTCAGGGTGGTCCAGCTAGTAATTGTTTAGCGAACCTATATTTACATTTTTTTTAAATTGATCATGTTGTAAATGATTCTTACTTGATTTATCGCTATATAGATGATTTAATAATTTTTGGTAAAAATAGTGAATACAGACCAAATATTACGTTCTACCCTGATTATCTCAAGCTCCTTAAAACTAACTTCAACTCTAATATGGTGGAATTCTTGGATTTAGACTTGCATCTTATTAACAATAATGTAGTCAGTAACATTTTTGACAAAAGAGATTCGTTTAAGTTCCATATAATTAAAATTCCTGTATGGAATAGTAACTTGCATATATCAATTTACAGAAATATCATTTTGAATTTTTTATTTAGAAATGATAACTTAACTACCCACAAAATAGATAAATACAATAATATCAAAAAAAATTTCAATGTTGTTTAGATCATGAATACCCTTTTAATTTCTTAAGAACTTATATTCATCACAAATACAATAACCGTCTTGCTACTTCTAATTCCAAAACCACCACACAACAATAGGATTTCAAAGTCAGCATGTTAGTGGTCTTGCTGTGAAGATTATATCATAACACTCATATCACAGTTTACATTTTTTCCACACACATCTTGAACATCTTACACATTGTTGACAACCGAACAAATTAGAGCCTAGCAAATTTACATTTTTGGCAATCAACCAATTCAAATTCTACCATATTTTATTGTCGTCTTTTTTTATATCTGTCTTTGCTGGCTGGTTTAAAAGTTAGCTCAAAAGATGTGTTTATGTTTATGTATATTCGAATTTTTTAACTTGGTGAATAATTGATTTTCATTGATGTCAAGATGCTTGATTCTCTTCGTAAAAGCTCTGTGAGTAAAGAAATTTTGTTAAATTATATTTTGAAAGATACTTATCTTATGTAATTGTTTTAGGATTTTTCTACTTTTCTTACGTATTTGTTTTGCGATTTTTCTGTATTAAGAGTTTGGATGAGTTTGTTACATAATAGTAGTGAGTGGTTTTATCATACTCTCGGAGTTTTTACATACTCTGAATTTTTGTTTATTTTATTTTATTTGGTTTTTCCTACGGAGTTGCAAAGGGGGAAGGTTGGCGCCTTCAAACTAGTTTAACCCCACTTATTCGGTCCTAAGTCCTAAATTGCTTTCTGACTCGCTAGGTTCTTCTTTTCTGTAGTTTCTTTTTTTACTTCTCTATAATTTTGTTCTTCATGTTCAGCTTTTATATTTTTATTACGCTATTTCTAGTTATGTTCATTATCTATTATTTCTTGTTTTTGATATATAATACATATTTCTTTCATATATATATATATATGTGTGTGTGTGTGTGTGTGTGTGTTTGAATGAATTATTCAAGTTTTATAGGTGTTAATATATGTGAACAATTTATCTTTTTTATTTATAACTTTTTGCTTTGGAGAAGGGGCGGCAAATCTGTTAGAGCATACCCTGATTCAAGCTATGGTATAGAAAGTTGTTTCGATACTATATTAGCTATTTTCATTCATACTCAAGACTAATAGTGTTTCTAAATACCTTTTCGTTTATCAACAAGTAAAAAAAGGATGGAAATTAGAATAATAAAAAAAATTCTTTTTAGATTTTATAGATTCGACAAAGAAAAATTTTACAATTGGCATTTTCTTAATTATTAGCGGCAATAAAATTTTAAGATCATTTATACTACACTACTGGTCATGAAAATTGCTACACCGGGAAGAAATACAGAAAACAAAATTATATTTACTGGACAAATATATTATAATAGAAACAAAACACAAAAAAATTTAACGAAAATTCCTATAATCTTTAAATTAATTATTATTTAATCTTCTCTAAATCGGAACTATGAAACCATTTTCATTAATTTATATTAAAATTGAATCATTTTTCGTGCATAAAACAGGATTTAAAACCTATTCAACAAAAAGAAATTTTAGTCTTAAAATTAAATATATGAAAAAAAAATTAATGAAATTACACATGTTATTTCGCCTTTAAGGTATCCGACTACGTTCGGAACCGTGATTTTAAAAAAGCGCATAAATGGATAATTTTCATGATATTTAGTGTCACTCAGATTAGAATACATGCATAAAATTGCTTTAAAGACACTTTCACAAAAAAAATTTATTTAAATGTAATATTTTGGCAAAAAATTAACTTAGAATAATCTTTTTTCCAAATGTTCTCCTTTTGTGAAAAATGCTTCCATTATAATAATATTTTGCCTGTATATAGCTCAGACCTCTCTACAGAGGCTCAACTAGAATTTTTGAAATATATAACTTAGAAGTGGGTTTATTCATATTTTACGACAACAGAGGGGAGAAATTTTAAGAAAAAAACGTCAATAATTATTTCAATGGGTGGTAACTCTGAAAATAATGTGAATTTTTCAAAAGTTCTAGTTGAGCCTCTGTAGAGAGGTCTGAGCTATATACAAGTAAAATATTATTATAATAGAACCCTTTCTTCACAAAAGGAGAACATTTGGAAAAAAGATTATTCTAAGTTAATTTTTTGCCAAAATATTGTATTTAAGTAATTTTTTTTTGTCAAAATGTCCTTAAAACAATTTTATGCATGTATTCTAATATAAGTGACACTAAATATAATGAAAATTACCCATTTATGCGCTTTTGCAAAATCACGGTTCCGAAAGTAGTCGGATACTATAAACATTTATGTCAATTTATCTTATGTACAAGATTATAATACGACAGTTCTATACTTCTCACTGATCCCTTTTATATGTATACTCTTTTCCCGAAATTCGAGTTAGAAATCAATAAAATTATTGAAATTTTTACCGGGAACCAGAAAAAAATGCGTAACTCAGTAGTGTACACCAGGGTGGGGTTTAGGGTTCAAACACCTGCTACAGACCAACAAATTTTTAATTTTTAATATAAAGATTACGTATCAGTATGTTCTCTTCTACATTTATTCTCAAATATAACCTCTCCCATGAAAGTATTCTGAACAGATATTGTATTCTTTTATGTGACGAAATTTGTATTTGTTTTATGAAGAAAGCACAGTTTCAATGATTGGAGATGAAGTTTCACTGTGGGAAACAGGAACTCTGTAACATTCCACGTATATTATGAAGAAAGCAATATAGAGACAAATAATACTGAATATAAAGCTGTAGAATTTTTTTATACATATAGATTTTGAAGTATTACGTTTAACAAACGAAATTTAGAAGCATATTTGATTCTACGTTTTCATAAGGATTGCTATTTGTTAAAATTAAATAAAACAACAAACGTTCTGCTTCACTATTAAATAATTTGGAAAGCATAATACAGTTACAGGACTATCAAAAAATTAAATGTATATTAAAAAAAATTAGTAAAATTTTTATATTAAGAAACTTTCTTTAATCAGGAGAATCTTCTTGTAAATTAAAATAAAAGTTTGGGAACCAGTGGCGCACATAGGAATTTTTCAAGGGGAGGGGGAGGCTCCAGAGTTGAAAGTCCACCATTCTCGTATCATATCCCTATACGCCGTCCAACATATTCCTTTGATTTTGACGATTTTCGGAGGGAAAAAACGGTAAAAAATTAATTATTGAATAAATAATTAGCATTAATTAATAAAATTAATTATTAAAAAATTAAATTTAACGTACTATGTACATAAGAATATAATCAAGCGAAAAAATCAAGGGTTAAGCTCCCCCAGTATGCGCCACTGACGGGAACATATTATTCTTATCCATCAATTTCAATACATCATTTTGTGGAAATTTCTTTCAGCATTTCTGTCGCAAATACTTCTTGATTTCAGGCATTAATTCAAAACTCAGAGGTAGAAAAACATGTATAGAAGCTATGTGTGTGTGTGCTCTAAATTTTGCAATTACCTAATCTACTGCTTCCACTTCAGGTGTCAGATTTTGCCTTTAAAATTTTACAAATTAATTAAATATGTATTTGACGTCAGTTTCCTGGCCCCTCTCCCCGCAATGTGTGGTTTGAAAGGTGTACGTTACGCCACCGTGTAAGTGCACTTACAAAAAATGACGTAATCGTCCAAGTTTAATACAACATAATACGTACTAATATTACGATACATTTTCGCCAATATGAGCGAAAAACATTTTATACTGGTATCTCTTAACAAAACTATCCGCGTACGCCTAAGAAGACGTAACATGACCCCCACAAATCACGGTTTGTGATCTGAATAACCAATCAGAAGCTGCTGCTCACAAATCCTTCCCCCTCGAAAGCAAAAAAAATTTTTTTTTATCCTCCCGTTTTTTAAATGGATCTATCTGTTAACCTCTGACACAGTATGAGGATGTTTTGAGATGCTATTTTCATTTTTATTTTGCTATTTTACTTATTTTCTTCTACTTTTTGTTGGCGTTATTTTAACAGAGCGGATTTTAACTTGACGCTTTTTGCCTTTCACGTTGGAAAGATGGTGCATGCATTTTTTTTCTCCTCTTTTGTTCTTTGTTGTTACTTTTTTGTTTTTAGAAGAGGGGGAGGATAGATTTTTCTGCAATCGCGTAGGACTGAGGCGTAGCAGTAAACACGCTGTGACATAATTTAGGGAAAATCGCTTCTTTTGGTCCAACCAAGTGCATTAAGGGAGCGAAAGAAATTGCTATTTGGAATGGAATATCGCCGGTTCTTATCTATTTACTCGTCAAATATATATTTTTTCTTTTTGTTCTTTTTTTCTCTCTCTCTTTATTATCAGATGCATTAAGGTAATCTTTGTTTTCGGGTAGAAATATGTTTTGTCTACGAATTGCTGCGAAGAAGTTCAGATATATTCATCGTTATTTTTTAGAAATATTTTTAAAAGTTGTGTGTCATTATATACATTCCTCACGACTGTTTTAGATCGAATTCTAAGAACTCCAAGAAGTCGTCATCATAATTATATAGTGGTCATCATAACAATAGAAAGGCATAATGATAACTCTCAAAACTTGACCATAGTTATATTATTTAAAGAAATGAAAGGAATCGGTATGAAACAAAAAAAAATAAAAAGAGAACTAAAGAAAAAATTTCAAATATTTTCTTAAAATATCTTTTTAATATTCCATGCTTTTACTAAAATCTATCGAAAATTCTAAAAAATATGTCATTTCACCCGTATGCAATTCACTATAGCTGAATAATATGCACTATATTTTCACCGTACCGAGCAATGTAAGGAATATTGAATATATTTTGTAGAATTTCAAAACAATAAACATATGCTTGTTCTGTAATTTACAAAAATAAATACAGAAAAGAACAAGTTACAGTCTTTTTGTGCAAAATTTTTCTTTTATTTTCTTCCCCAAACGATAAATAAATAACTTTTACGGTTACCAACATAAAAATTAACACTATTTCTTCTTTTTATTTGTTTTAAAGTGTACCGAAAATATATGAAATCGAATTTAATCAAAAGAAAAACAAAGTATTCTTATATTCTTAAGCATTTCTTACATTATCACAATTATTCAATGTTTTTATTGTACATTAAATAAATTTATAATTTTTATTTTAATATATGCTTAATTAAATTTAATTCAACGGAAACAAAAAAATATTATTTTAAATTAAAATTAAATAATTCGAATCTTTTACGCATTATTTATGAAGGAATGAGGTTTCAAAAAAGTACAAAATGTTTAAAATATAATCATAATTTTAAAAGTTATAAGCATATGAAATTTATAGACATTTCTGTAGTAAATATTAAGTAAATGTTACGTTGTGCCTGCTACTTTCTAAAATAGTAGCCTTTGATGGATAAAACTTTATAGAATTATAAAACCATACTCTTTAAACATCATCTAACTTTAGTATATACCTTTTGTACTACTTCAAAATATTTGAAAATAAAAATAAAAATTTAAATGTAACTTTTTATTTTTAAAAAAATATAATTTACTATTTTATTTATATAAAAGCAGCTACAATGTAATAAGGATATATTTAAATTTATAAATCAACTTATTGTTAGTAATTAGAGGTACTATCTTAGAAAATATGATGCGCAACGTGAAACTTAATCAATATTTCTTACAGAAATGTTTCCTATTCTCATATGCTTACAATTTTTTAAACTTATGATTATTTTTTAAACATTTTACACTCTTTTGAAACATCATTCCTTTATAAATAATCTCTTTATGATTCTCGAATTATTTAATTTTAATTAAAAAAGAATTATATCTATTTGAAAATTGTTTATATTTTCACCCCCAGCCCGAGATGAAGTTAACACCCCTGAAACCCCTTTTAAAAAACCACAAAAATAAAGTGCATTTTTTTTTTTAGCATCTTTTTTTCAACAAAAATAATGTTTAAAATTTTTCTTGTTGTTTTCCGGATTTTAGTTCTGTGTAATTTCTCGTTTATGGTATCAATGATTTATTTAAGACACGTTTCAACAAAAACACGTGGCTTTCTGAGTAAAAATAAGTAGAACAAATTCTTATAAAAAATTTTAAAAACCTAATTTTTTAATCTACATATTTTTATTCGTTTAATTGAAATGACAGCAAATCGATATTTTTTGGTAATAACTTACTACAAACACTTAATGTCAAATGTATGTTTCAATTGTGTACATGTAAGAAGATACCTGTTTATATAGCTTTTATACCTATTCAAAAGTAGCTGAATTGTGAGAACTCTCAATCCTGAAAACTAAAACTCTTTAAGGAAAAGTTTTTTTAAAAAAAAAATATATAATAATGCTGACTGTTTTATATTATTTTCCTTTTTAAAAAAATAAAATCCTGCTCTTTTTTACATTTATTATTGATTAAAACCAAAATTTAAAATCAGACAATAGAAAGAAAAAGAAGGTTCCACCGAGATTTGAACTCGGATCGCTGGATTCAAAGTCCAGAGTGCTAACCATTACACCATGGAACCTAACCTTCCCACGCCGGGAATCGAACCCGGGCCGCCTGGGTGAAAGCCAGGAATCCTAACCACTAGACCACATGGGACTTGCTTAGCTCACGCACGCTGCCAGTTTCAAAAGTAGTTTTTTGCCCTCATTTACATTAAAGTATTTTTGTGTTAAAAATAAATACGATTAACATCATACGTGAGATAAAGTTATTATGTGTGTATTGAAAAAAAAAGGATATTCACTGTTTCTTGGTAATCTTTATTGCGTTTATTTAAATTTTTAAAGTTACAATTCTGCAACCAATATTGTGTGGTGCGTATATTTAAAAAAATCATTGAACTAAAATTCTTTGGTGATGCTGACAATACTTTTTTTATAAATATATATGCAGAACATTTTTTTTAAGCAAGTATGTAGAATGTGATTCCATACTTTATATAAATTACTAAAATTATACTTTTCGAATTACTCTTTGTAACAAAGTTTCCTTCAATAGCTCATTTAAATTATTACATAAATGAAAAATTTAATTAGATCAGAAAAAGCAATATTATAAACATATATTATCTAATTTTTGAATTTAACTATATATGCTTTAAACTTAACGTAATTAAGGTAAAATTAACAACTACCGTATTTACTTAAATTTAAACCACACCCCAAAATCTCAACAAGTCTTTGTGGAAAATGAAAAATAGTGTAAAATAGTTTAGAACCAGTAATTCTCTAATTCGCTATCCAGCGCATTTTGAACTCGATTCTAAGCCGCACCCGATTTTCAGTAACTTTAATATTGAAAAAAAGTGCGGCTTAGATTCTGTAACTAAATATATTTTAATACATTTTACGAAACTGGAAATTTATTGTTTGTTATTATTTGAATCAAAATTAATATGCCTCAGATAATTCGTAAAAAAAATTCAGTTAAAATTAATTTATTATGAGCAAAACGTAAATAACAAAGCATCTTACACTTTAGAAGAAAATACACATGAAAGAGGTATCACCAAAAATATATGTATGAATACTCGTATTAATAAACATAACAGGTTGACACAGCGGGACTACTTGTGTGTAACGGCAAACTAACCATCCATTTGTTCTGTTTATAATAAAGAGAAAAAATCCAATTAATTCAAAATAAATTGAATTGCCATAACTTATAGTAAAAATATAAACTATATATACCGTATAACGTGCACTTTTAACACAAATAAATAGATCCAAATTTACAGGTGCGCGTCATACGCCGGGTATAAAAATGAGGGCTTTAAAAATAAACAGAAGATGAGCATAGAAAAAAATCAAATTTCTACATATATCGAAATACTGTTCGAAATAGCATTCCTTATGAACTTAAAGGGTTGTAATTCTAGAAGTACATTATATTTTACTAAATTTGGAATAATACCTCGAATAAATGACTTTAAAATATAAGAGCATTACGCATGTACATTTCAGGTTTTTTCGTTAAAAGTGGGTGCGTGTTATACAGCGCTGTATCTAAAAACTAAAATTTGCAGCTCTGAAGTATAGGTGCACGTTATACGGCGGTGCGCATTATACGCCGGATTCTACGGTATACACAAAGGGCAAAGAAAAACGCGCACGCGTAAATTGAGTAAATTAACAACAAATGAGCTGCTTTAATTAATTTGAGATAAGCAGAAAACTTTATTTAAAACTTAATTAAAAATGCAGAGAAAAATATTTAAAACATTTTTAAAAGAAAATTTGATACAGTTTATAAATATTTTAAAATTTTATTTTTATATGTGACAACTTTTTTCTTTAAATCATTATTTTAATCATAAGGTCATAGCAATGTTATCTATATTTTAATAAATAAAAGAAAACCCTTTAATTTAAGAAATAAGTTAATTCTAGAAAGTTTTTTGAACTATAAAACATTTGTAAAAAAAAAATTAGTAAGTTATATGTGAACATACTGTTAAAATTATTTTTTGGAATTTTTATGTTAATTATATAAAATGCAATTATGTGCTTTTATGAAATTATATAAATATTGTATTCTATATAGTATTTAAAAAAATTATCACAGTTTTAAATTAATCTTATTTATGTACTCCTAAGCTGTTATTGCGTAAAACATAATTTGGAATTTTGCTTCTACAAATTCGGGAATCTACCTTACTTTTCTAATGAGGAATTTTATTCAATTTTTAAATTATATCTTTTATTTATAATTTAAAAACCTAAAAACTATTTCATTAATGTATGTATTCAAAATTCAAGATAAAAAAAATTATATAATACCGAAGAATTCAAGAAGGATGCTACTGTAGCTTTAAATGTAGCAAGTTGACAACTTCTGTGGGAGGGGAGGGGGACTAGTTACGGCTAGCAAATCTTTTTCCTATGCCTGCATACAGTCCTTGGTAAAATCCATAGAAAATAATAGATAGATTTTCTAAATTCATTATTAATTATTGTATAAAAACATATACCTAAATTGTATTTGAGCAGGCATTTTAGTTAACAAATTGACGAGCAACAAGTTATAGCTAAACAAATCCAAAACTACAAAACATAAAAACCTCATTACAAATCATTTGTTACACTCAAAAAGTAAAATGAATAATGACAAGTTATTATTATTTAAACAATGAATAGATTTATAATTATTTTGAAAAAATATTAGGAAAAATCTACAAGATGATATATTTTATTATTTCTTTGAAATTAAAGGTATCGCCATCTGTGTTTAAAAAAAGAAATGATTTGCTATTGGAAAAAAAAATCAGAAACACATGTGAAAATAATAGTAAATTACTTTGTACAATAACGCCCGAAATAAAAAAAAAGGTAAAATTAATTCAAAAATTTTAAGTATTCTTTGGAAAGATACTTTTTTTGTACATTGTTTTGTTTGGACTTGTGCAGCACCTAACATAAGTTCTAATTATTATTGTCGCTTAGGTGCTATAAATAGTAATTATCATCATAATTTTTATTAACTGATAATTTATATTTGATTGTATATAAATGAACTCAGTGGCGCAACAGGCCATGAGGGCTGAGGCCTACTGTGCCTATCTGAGTTTACGTGACCTTAGGCGCTGGGGTGCATGTGCAGATGTTTCGGTCAAGTGGTCAGTTTGACGCGGATTTTATATATACACATATCATTATATTTACGCTATAAGTCCTTTTTTTGTAATATCTGCCAAATTTAGAAAAAAATATATATTATTGATACTTTTATATATTTATTATATTCATAATTTACCGGAAAATCCGGCGTATAACGTGCACTTTTAACACAAAAAACAAGATCGAAACTTAAGCATGCGCGTTACACGCCAGGTATAAAATTAATAGCTTTAAAAATAGCAAAAAAAAAAAAAATAATAAAATAAGCATAAAAAAATTTACTTCTACACATGTATCGAAATACTATTTAATTAAAAAAAAACGACTTGCCTTTTGAACTAAAAGAGTTGTAGTTCTAGAAGTATACTATTTTTTCAAAGTCTAGGATAATACCCCGAATAAATGTCTTCAAAACATAAGAGCAATGTATACTAATATTTCAGATTTCTTCATAAAAAAGGAGGTGCGCGTTATACGGCGAATATGCCTAAAAATTAAAAATTTAAGCTTGAAAGTATAGGTGCGCGTTATACGCCGGATTTTACGGTAATAATACAGCCTATAAACCAGGGGTGGGCAGACTTTTCCAGGCTACGGGCGACTTCTAATTTTTTCAAGGTGTTGCGCTCCACCCAGGGGCGTAGTTGTAGTGAGCTAAAAAAAAGAAAGTTTACAATACAGTGGGGTCTCCATTTTATGTACTTCTAGTTTCCGAATTTCTCTGTTTAGTGAACTTTTTCCCGGAACCAAGAACATTTTACGATTTTCTTCGTAAAACAACTTCCAAATAGCGAGGAGCAATTTCAATTCAACGAAACTTTCTCTTATGTTACGATTTTTTTCCTCCGTATTTTTTACTCGAATCTTTTCTAATCTACCGTATTACTCGATTCTACCGTATTTACCGCACTTTTTTTCCAAATGTTAATGCTACTGATAATCAGGTGCGGCTTCGATTCGAAGGGAAAAATTTTTTTGGATGGGGTATTTAGAGCAATTGCAGCTTCATGCATGTATTTATAATACTGATAAAATTAATTATTCGCTCCTTTTATTAGTTTTTCTTTTAAATTTATTTTAATTTCGTAAAATTGGTTATCAATAAACCATTTTAGAATATTTTTCAATTTTCGCAAAATCTTATTGCGGCTCAGAATCGATGGTGGCTTAAATTCGAATAAATATGGTATTTCTAGACCTTTGTATGATGTAATGGTTATAAGGTCTTAATGAAGGCGGTCACCCCAAAATGTCTTGGCGATCCACCGGTTGATCGCGATCGACTTAATGCCCACCCCGGCTATAAACGATTATAATTTCTGCATCTCTACTTATACTACGTTTTTAACAAACTTTAAAAATAATTTCGTTTTTGATGTAAAAATAGTTTTCAGCACAGCTTTCAGAAAATAATTTATAATAACCAGTTTTTCAAATAACTACTTACTGTTTATTTTTCTTCGGAAACAGATAAGATAGCCTAACTCTCTAAACGCTCATTTTATCACTACACTACATCAGTGGTCTTCAAACTTTTTCGACTCATGGAACTCTTAGAACTAGAAGGTGATTTTGTGGAACGCCATTCCTCACACACTTAGAATAGGTCTTAAAATAATATTTAAAGTAGATCAAAACATGGTATAAATGTTTTATGAAAAGGCACTTAAAAAACAGTACTGTTATTGTTATTTAAAAACTTTAATCCAATTTCAATATAATTTACTCATTCATAGTATTAAATTTTGATCCAAGTGTCACCTACCCATGCATTATATTTAATAACTGAGAATGTGCTTGCATTTTTCACACAAATTGTCAAAAACTAGGTCTATTGAAATTATTTGCAGTCGTATTTCATATTCTGCGTTTGATTTGTTTTTATACTTTGTTTTTGTTGCAAACCACGTTGGAAAATATTTCACTTCTACATATTATTCTGAATGGTATTAAAATGTTGAAATCGAATCGAAATGAGAGAGAAATCTTGTGCAATTTACAAGAATTTACAACCTAAAATTTAGGAACTGTTGTTCACATAGTTAGATTTTAACGCCAAATCAATCGATAAGTTGTTCCATATCCTTCATTATAGGTGTTTTTTCCCCCACAAATAAAAAAACGATGGATTTTTCATTAGAAAATCATTTAGTTTTGCATAACATTGTACCAACGAGTATAAAATTATTTCGTGAAACCCGGGATATTGTACATAATAGAGTATTCACAATCTAATAGGAAGTACACACAAATAAAGAAAAAACGCTTCAATATTTTTTATTATATCATAACAAAAATTTAAAAATTATTGCAAAATATAATTATAACATAAAAGTAAAATGTTTATTTTTAATGACCGGGGTGAGCGAGTTAGATATTTGTAATTTTAGAAATTTCATAAAGAATGTGAATCCATTTTGCATACACAATTATAATTTTCTTTTCTTTATTGTGGCCCATGGAACCCTTGAGTATGTCTTGTGGAACCCCTGGGTTTCGTGGAATACAGTTTGAAGACCACGGCACTACAGCATGTAGTTTTCTAAATGCGTGTTGGAAAGCACTTGAAGTTCAAATAAAATAATTTATCTTATATTTTTTGTTTTACAAATATGACAGCCTTCAAATAATTCTAAATGTATAGGTATTCCTCTTACTCGACTTAGTCTTCTCTACTTCTTTTAGCTGAACAGCAGAATTAGCACATGTTGTGTTTAAGCTTGAAGAGGGCTAAAAAGGGGTAAAACCTTGTTAGTACCCGGATGTAGAACTCATCTGGAGATACGAGCAATTCCGACATCCACTGTGTTCATAAATCTCAGCTAATTGTCGAGCCCCCGCCTGTGGTTCTGTGTCAGTCGTACTCAATAGTGATTAAAACAGAGATAAAAGTAAAGAACAGTGCCATACATAAAACACAATTACCAAGAAAATGCTGTTGTATCTATCTTTTTAAGTATCTCTTAAGTATTTTGAAGAGTGAAAAAGACTTAAAACGTATAAAAAATAAGAACTTTTCTTTTCCCTTTCCCAGGCTTACCTCAGTTTGTTCGTCACTGGAACACAAAATAAGACAAAAGAACAAGATGAAGTATGAGGGACATAAAACAAATTCTATTGCCCACTCTTTTTGTTTAGCAGCTGTTGAGTATCTTCTGACAGGAGTGGCTCTTTTTCATCGGATAGTTTTTCATTCGCTTTATTTTCGATGAAATATCGCCAATAATCCATCGCCAACCATAGAACAGGGATGAATGACAGTAACATCCGGTTGAGAGATTTGAGAAGATGCGATTTATAAAGGTATCCGACAGTTCTTGTGATGCTAATTCTATTGTGGAATATCCCATTTTCTGTGTGTGTCAAAACGAGAAGGGATTCATGTAAAGCCTTTCAACAATGAAAAAATTAGGCTCGATTGTATCAAAATCCAGCTTAATTTAATCTCTTGTGACAGCTAAAAATATCGCATTATTAGAAATACTTAGAAAGTGGAATGGAAAGAATAATATTGGCGATAAAAAAAGTTATCTTATTAAGAAATATTGTTGAAATGTGAATTAAGCGGTGCCAGTGTCAGTTTTAAAGCGAGTTTAATGAATATTTAAAATAGGATAATTTTTTTAAAAAATAGAATAGGGAAAAAATAGAATAAATTTTTTGTATTCATTTATGCAAGACAACGTGTCAAAGTTCTTTTTTTTATATATTATAGTAAAATTTATTATTGAGAAAGAAGTCCTTGCTTATTAATTCATATTGCTGTAGCAGGGATCCAATTCATTGACAGAAACTTTAGACTAAGAATAAACTTTATATGATGTGGATTTCTATTTGATTAAATAAAAAATAATTGGAACATGCAAAAGAATTCGTAATAAAAATACAAAATAATGACCAAATTCTCAAGAGACAGGTGTAAGCATTGATTTAAAGGAAACAATAGTCAACTAAACGGAAATTATTCATAAATGCAACATAAAAATAAAGTTAATTAAAATGAAAATAAAGTTAAGCCTGATTCTAAACGTGTCACATTTCGAATTAATGAGTGTCAGCTATTATAAAAGGAAATGATGCAGCTATATCACCTGCTCACGATACAAATTTGATTTTATCTATTTTTAACACTCATATTCATGCATTTATTTATAGGTGCAACTTCTGATAAAAGCATTATATTTAAAATTAAAAAAAGCAATTCATTTCGTTCTTAACCTATTCGCATGAACCAATTTCGGATAATGAATGCGGTCTCATTGAAGAAGTAGAATCAATAGAGTGGAAAAAGGAAAACATTCTAAACAGGGACGTCTTAAGGCATGGACCAATTGGGCCCGGGCTCAGAGCCTCATCCTCGGCGGGGGGTGCTCATTTTGTTCTCAAATCTGTCATAATAGGATCATGATCAGGATCATTTGAAGGGTCAAGTATTATTCTCGTACATATTTCCTGAAAGACATGGAATTTCGAACTGCAGGTCAACTGGCAAAAGTGGTAAGACTGTATTATTATGTGACGATCGTTGTCCATGTCTAGGCCTAGGCCCAGTAGCGCACAAAGGAATTTTTCAAGGGGGGATCCAGGGTCAAAAGTCCACCATTCTTGTATCATGCTCCTTTTGATTTTGTCGATTTTCGGAACAAAAATCTAATTATTGAATAAATAATTATCATTAATTAATGAGTTAATCATTAATAACAAATATTTAATTAAGTTTTACATACTATATACTTAGAGTTGTAATTAATCGGAAAAGAAATCAAGGGCTTCGGGGGGGCCAGCCCCCCTCCTTGTGTACGCCACTGACTAGGCCTAATACCAAGAACAATCATTCAATCCCTTTGGTCAAAATGCGATTATTGGTCGATCCGATTTGTGCTTAGGTTTTTTAGATTGTGAGCAGTGCACATTTATTTGTTTCAAATTATCGTTTGAACAAGGATTTGACAATGTATGCTATATGCTGTTTGCTTTGAAAGATCTCAGGTAGAACTTAATTATGCATAGGGGCCCAGGCCTCGAAAAATCTTTTCTCTGGGCCCAGGACCTCGAAGAGTCTTAAGGCGTCCCTGATTCTAAATGGTGCAATAAAAACAATACACACACAGAGATGATTGCAAACTCTCCAAAATTATACTAAAAGAAATGAATTTCTATACATTGACATCTTAAGACTTCTTGAGGCGCTGGGCCCTTATGCAAAAAGTAGGCCCCGCCTGTGAACCTCTTAAATAGACAGTACATAGCATCCATTACCAAATGCATGTACAAATGGTAATTCGTAACAAATAAATGTGCGTGATTCACTTTCACAAACCTAGACACAAACCGACTCGAATGATTACCACAAATATTCAAATGTTTTCATTTCAAACTCGTGGAGCTATTTGTAGAAACGAAAAAACAGAAAGCATGTAAAAAACTGTTCTCAATCATGTAAAGTTTCCATTTAAAAACCGATCAGTTGCCTGATTGCAGTTAGGAATAGGTTTGTATGTGTGAATTACGTATCCTACATTTTATATTAAGAGCCTATAGAATTCAGAATTTGTTTTTCAAAAACATGTTTTCTTCATCATCCCCTTCATTTCCTTCGTATTTATTCATTCATTAAAAATTTTTGTGCTTAAAAAGAAATTAATGATGCATTGTTTTTATAATTCCACAAAACAATTGAAAACTTCATAAGAATGCACTGAAAAAAAAAAGAAAAGGTGAAATGAAAAATACGAGTACAGATAAATTCATTACATTCACAAAAAAATTCCCCCCAATTTTTTTATATTAATTTTTATAAAATGTTTGCATATAATTAGATAAATTATACGTTCTTAATAAAACAAAACAATACACTTGTTTCATAAGCATTAATTTCCGATTTTAAAAAATATATTTTGCTGATACTTCTATACCAGTGGTTGTCAACTGGTGGTCACTGTTGGTCCATGATAAATTTTTAATGGTTCGTAAAAAATAGAATTTACATTTTTACGAAGATTCAGTTTCAAACACGATGAATAGTAAAAGTTATTATGAAATCTGGATTATACTTTTTTAAAAAATTTGGCTACAACTTTTTGTGAAATTTTTTCTGGGTTTAGCGAATTTTTAAGGTAGATGTAATTTTTAGCGCAGATGTATTAAACGACATTGGAAGGTAAGAGTTGGTGGTCATAGTAAATTAACGGCATTGTTGAAATTAATTTGCATTGGCAGTTTGTTCTTGCTTTTCGTGAAACTCATTTTCAGTGGCATGGAAATGTAAATAGAGAAGTAAATAAGTAGAGAAGAGGTCTGTCAAGTATAAGATTATATATTTAGGGATCCATGATGTTTTCTTAAGCTATAAGACTGCTGTTCTATTGCAGGGCCTTATGAACGTTATCAAGTTAATTCTTTTTTTTCTGGCATTTTATCATTAATTAATGGAAAATCTTATTATATGAACTGTATAAGTGAAAATAACTGTTACTATTCGAAGACCTAATCCTATTTTTTTTTTTCTGGAAAAGTGCTTACACATGATCAACAGCGCACACAAGCAGGAGGAGTGGGGTGGGGGGGGCTGGCCCCTTCCATAGCCCTTGGTTTTTTTTCAATTGATTATAATCCTATGCATATAGTACGCAAACTTTAATTGAGTATTAGCTATTAATAATTTATTTCAATTTTATTAATGCTAATTATTTATTCAATAATTAATATTTTTTTTACTGTTTTTTGTTCTCGAAAATCAACAAAATCACAGGAATATGTTAGGCAGTGTATCGGAGTATGACACACGAGAATGGTAGACTTTCGACCCTGAATCTCCCCCCTCCCTTGAAAATTTTCCACTGCACACGATGTTTAGTAAGAGCAATCTTGATTAATTCATGCGATTTTCATCAAAATCATCGCTCCACAGATGAATTCAAGTTCGGAGTTTAAGCTGTTCCTATGAGATATAAATTGTGAATTTCACCACATACATACGGAAGATCACGACATCGATGTAGAATCCAAAAATAGATGTATATCATTCACAAAAAATACAATAAGCAATAAATGAGATCAACTATTATATATATATATATAGAGAGAGAGAGAGAGAGAATTCTTTTAAATTGTTTTAGAGTTTAGTGTCCTGTCACGTGATCTCAAAGATAAGGCATATTTTGTGTGTCTCTCAACATGCATTATTTAAATAGTCATCTCTTTCTCTGATTCTTCCAAAAAAATATTTGATCATGAGAGTTGATTTACCACCTGAAGAATTATCTTATCGTCTATAAGCGACTTTTGTATTTCTGTTCCAGATTACTAAATGCTTATCTTTCATGCAAAAAATACACCGATTACTTCGAAGTCTATATCAAATCGTGATGCTTCAGTAAAAATATTAAACTATATTATTCATTAAAGCAATGCATGATCTTCTTCAATCCATTGTCTTTGCTAAAGTATATAAAAGAATGGTGTCCATATGTTATGCATTGCACGATGTATAACATTACTCACCATCTTGTTGACGAAATGAAATGCGGTATAATTTTTTCAGGATCTCAGCCAGTAAATTCAGCCAACAATAATCTCATTCTCTCATTTAAAGGGTCCTGACTTTTTCATTCGTCATTGTCTTGGTATTGTTCCGACCGCATGAAACTTGAAGATTATTTATGATATTAAAAGACATTTCTCTAACTTACGTAAGATGATATCACACCTTTCATCCATTGTAAGATGTCCATATGAACTCGAATATAAACATTCTTTTTTTAAAAAAAGGCATCTACAACAGGAAGTATATGAAATTTTAAGAAATTGTGTAGTTATATGATTAAAACAAAGATTAAAAAAGGTAAATAAAAGGATTTTAAAACACACAAGTAATATAAAAAAAAATTAAGTCAATTCCTACTTAGATCAACAAAGAAAAATTTTATTTTAGCTACTTTTTATTAAATAGATACAATTAATACAAATATGTATATACATAGGACAGAATCACAACATTAAGTGGTAATTAATTTTTATTAATTATCATTAAAGTATCGTATTGTCATCCAAAACAATCGTGTGTATAAAATCTCAGTTCAACTGAATGCTTTAAAACATGAGAAAAAAACCTTTTCAAATTTTGACACAAGTCGCCAAAAGGCCTGCTAAGTCACCAAAAAGGATGCCAACTGGGCTGTATCTGTAATTCTTTAAATATTTAATTTTAATCAATTAATTTTAATTAATTATAATTAAATTATTGTATTGTCATCCAAAATAATCATGTATATAAAATTTCAGCTCAATTGAGCGCTTCAAAATGTATTTTATTAACTATTGAAAATTCCACGACGATAAATAAATAAATATATAGAGCGTGTGAGCTATAATAGAGAAGAAATTGAAAAAAAAGAGAAAAAATTTCAAGACATCACGTGCCTTTCACAATTTGTCTCATTGTCTGAAAGAAGTAAAATATGTAGAAAACTTAGGTTGCATGTTATTTTGGGAGTTAAACGTGTTTGCATTTTCTCTCTGAAGTAATACCTTTAGAAAGTGGCGCACACAAGGGTAGGGATTCCTCAAGTCCAGTCCCCCCCAAAGTCCTTGCTTTTTTTTCCGATTGATTATAATTCTGTGTAAATAATACGAAAAATTTAATTAAGTATTTGTTATGAATCATTAATTTTATTAGTTAATGCTAATTATTCATTCAATAATTATTTTTTTATAATAATTATTTTTAAGAAGAGAAGCAATTTTCCATTTTATCGTTATTTATTTATGTCTAAAAATAGCCACCAAAATATACAATGCTGGTATGGAATAAGCTGAAATGAAAATAAATTAATCAAGATATTTTAATATAAAATCATATTAATCAGAATATGATAATATCAAAATATATATTAATCAAAATTAATCTCTTGGAGATGTCATATGAGACTGTGGTTCGTATATCGTTGATAAGAATCTCTCATATACTTTTTGGGTGGCCGCAACCTATGGTGGTGAACTTATGACCGGCATTTTTGAGTTGAGGATTCAAATCTTGGTACCCTTAAAGATCCATCATGTACAGGGGCTGATGATCGTTAAATCTTTCAATATTCGAAATCCTCAGGTTGGTACGGTGTAGAAGTTTATGGAACGGTTGCCAGCACAGACGTCCTTGTCATTTGATTGAGATTCAAAATTGCGGGTCCGTCGCCAATAGCTCGCACACAGCTTCAAAATGCGTCGTTAATTTGAAATTAGGTGATTCAAAATAATAGTTCATACTTTTATCTCCTAAGCCCAGTGGCAGTGTTTCGAGCTTCCATGCCACAGTTCCGGGGTTTAAACTCCGGGTTGGGCAAGGTCGACTCAGCCTTTCATCCCTTCAGTGGATCGATTAAATGAGAACCAGGTTTGCATGGAAGCTAAACAATGAGGGTTTCGCGTCAGACTGGCCACCTGACCGGAACATCTGTTCATGCACCTTACCGCCCAAGGCCTCGTAAACTGAGTTGGGCACAGTAGGCCTTAGCGCTTATGGTCTGTTGCGCCACTGAGTTTAGTTTAGTTTTATTTCCTACATTTTGTTTTAATTAGACTGCAAATTACAATCTGTCATACTTTTACCTTTCACACTCTTTTTTTTTTTAAATCAGATTGCAAATTACATTCTCTCGTACTTTCATTTCATATATATATATATATATATTATCAGAATATAGAGTTTATATGCTATTATACTATTTTATCTCATGTGCTTTCACAAATTAGGGAAGAAATTGTATTCTGCAATAATCATAAATCATCTTACATTCTTTTGAATTTTTATTTTCAAGTCCACATACCACAAACGTTTATTTCTTCAGAGAAACAAATATCTGTCAATTTATGATTAATAGAACTTCAATCGAAAAATACATGGTGGCCTCACTACCCACGTGGTTATAGTCAAGAACTCGTGGTCGGCGTTGTCGAGTCGCGAGTTTGGGTCCTAGTGCCACTGAAGTTTCGCAGAGTAGAACGGCACGTTAAATCTGTCAAGGCTCAAAGTCCTCCCGTTAGCGTGGTGGGGAAGTTTAGAGAGGAGGACAGCTAGAGTAGAGGAAGTATTTCCCCCTCGTGATCATATCTTGTAAAAGTTAAGAGCAACTAAATGTGCGTCGACTTTTACCTCTTATTTTCTAAAGAAAGTGCTCAAATAGACAAAATAATTTATTTATTTTAAACGATATTTTGTTATTTTCTGACCCAAACAAAACTTTAAGATATTCGACTACGTTCGTAACCATGATTTTAAAAAGGCGCATGAATGGATCATTTTCATGATATTAAGTGTCATTTAGATTAGAATAAATGTATGAAATTGTTTTAAGGACATTTTGACAAAAAAATTATTTAAATACAATATGTCGGCAAAAAATTAACTTAGAATAATCTTTTTTCAAAATGTTCTCCTTTTGTGAAATGTGCTTCTATAATAATAGTATTTCGCCTGTATATAGCTCAGACCTCTGTACAGAGGCTCAACTATGATTTTTGAAAAATTCACATTATTTTCAGAGTTACAACCATTTGAAATAATTATCGGCGTTTTTTTCTTAAAATTTCTCCCCTCTGTTGTCGTAAAGTATGAATAAACCCACTTCTAAGTTATATATTTCAAAAATTCTAGTTCGACCTCTGTACAGAGGTCTGAGCTATATACAGGCAAAATATTATTATAATGGAAGCATTTTTCACAAAAGGAGAATATTTGGAAAAAAGATTATTCTAAGTTAATTTTTTGCCAAAATATTGTATTTGAGTAAATTTTTTTTGTCAAAATGTCCTTAAAACAATTTTATGCATGTATTCTAATATAAGTGACACTAAATATCATAATTATTTTCCATTTATACGCTTTTGCGAAATCACGGTTCCGAACGCAGTCGGATGCCTTAAACAATAGAATATCTTCGACCTTTAAAATTAAAAATTTGTGCCTAATTCTGGAACTCAAATTAACTTCTCAAAAACATATTAAATATATCACAAAAAAATGCAGCGTAAAATTTCCTCAATGCGTCCCATTAACTCTACATTATTTCTATCTCTCCCCCTCCAAAAAAAATTGCCTAAGGCGCGAATGGGTACCATCTTTACAATTTTCTTTTATTTTAAATTTTTGAAATTTGTGGTTTTAATTGTATTTAATAAAGGTCATTATTAAGTAATAATTCCATATCAAAAATTTCAAATTTATTGCAAAATGTTTGTAAAAATAAAATTAAAAAAAAAATTTTTAAACATTTTTATAAATCCCTAAGGTTTTTTTTTTTAAATATGTATATATTTTCTTTCAATTTTTTTTCGAAGTACCTTATAATATACTACATAAGATTGTGTATGGGGTTTTTTATGCTGTTACTCATTAGTTTTATATTAATTTTTTGTTGCGAAACATACAAAATTTTTTGAAAAAGCAATAATTTTGATTTTGAAATTAAAAAAAAAATTACTACGTATCTAAGAGCTTATTCCATACACAACTTTACAAAACATACCTTTAAGAATATTTATAAAAAATTTCACTTCCCTACTTCAATAATTAAAAAAGCTTTAGGGTTTTAAATGATTGTATACGATCAAAAATTTAACATAGAGAAATATCAGTTTGAATATTTTATTTCATGAATAACATGATATAATATTCATCGAATAATCTGAAACTTTTATGAAATGTTAATTAGCTTATTTAAAACTGCTTACCATAAAAGAATTGCTATAATGTAGAACAATTAATTAGTATACTGGCATAATGAATATATAGAAGAAAACAAATGAAAGATCAATATTTCATAAGACTTGAACTTAATAATTATAAAAAAATAAATACTTACACCTCAGAGCTAATTCCATGCTTAATTTTACAACTTAAATAATGCACATGTACAAAAGATGTTTATGCCCTTATATTTTTATTTCATAATTTTAAAAGCCTTCGCTTGTTAAATATTGTTCACGAATGAAAGCAAAATCAAATAACAACTTATAGGTAAAATATATCAAAATCGAATAATTGCATTTGTGCATTTATTTAAATAACTATCTTAAAATGTTTTAATAATATTTGTGCTGAATTTCATATATATATATTTATCAACCAAAACAAATATATAAAAATGGGAGTGTTTTGCTATTTTTGCGAATTAGATTTTTAACTATCAGAGTTATCAAAATAAGGTTTAGTATTTGTGCTTTTTTGGAGGAATCCGTTTTGAAGTTTTAATTTCATTCATAATAATAACATATAATAACAAGTAATATAATTTTTTAAGTCAATTCCTACTTAGATCAACAAAGAAAATCTTTAGTTTAGCTACTGTATATTAAATAGTTACAGTTAATTTAAATATGTATATACATATGATAGAATCACAACATTAAGAGGTAATCAATTTTCATTAATTATAATTAAATTACTGTATTGTCATCCAAAATAATCCTATACCGTAAAATCCGGCGTATAACACGCACCTAAACTTTCAAGCTATATTTTTTTGGTATAATCGCCGTATAACGCGCACTCCCTTTTTTACGTAAAAAACTTAAAATGTACGTGTGCAATTTTCTTATGTTTTGAAGTCATTATTTATTGGATGAATCATTCCAAACTCTCTTTTGAAAAAATAGTATACTTCTAAAATTATACAATCCTTAATCCTTAAGGGCAAGAAGGAAGGAGGGGAGACCAAATCGGTGTCATGGTAGGATTTTTCCCACGCTTTTCTATAAACATTGATTCCTTTTCCCCCTTTCGTGTGATGTACGAGACGGACGATTAATTTTGAAATAAATTAGAACAAGCCTGAGACTTATTACGCACGCTGTCTGTAGTATATTCAATACTACGAATACTATGAATAATATTAAATACGCTTCAAACAGCGAGCAGTAAAAATGGGCCCTCGTAAACGAAGCAAACACAGTGCCTGTTTCAAGATCAATGCGATTCAATTTGCAAAAGAAAATGGAAATTGTGCTGCAGCAAGGATGTTTGATATTGGTGAAAGCTCCAAAAAAGGGAGTGGGAAAAAATGAAATGACAATAATTAACATGTCAAAGAAGAGAAATGTGCTTTACGAAAAGGAGTAACGAAATGGCCTATTCTAGAAGAAAGTGTTACGAACTGGGTCCTAGAAAATCACCAGAATGGATTAATTGTAACAAGAAACAGTGTACGTTTATTCGCCTTAAAATGGTAAAAAAAGAATGCAAATGAAAGCAAAAATTTTAAAGCAACTTTCAGTTGGTGTAGCCGATTTATGGCACGCAATAATTTAGTTCTGCGAGAAAAAACAAAAGTTTCACAAATGCTTCCTAAAGACGTGGACAACAAATTGATAAGTTTCCAGAAGTATGTCATTGGGTTATGAAAGCAAAAGAAATATTTACTGTCACATATTGGAAACATGGATGAAACTCTAGTGACGTTTGACATGATAGGAAATAAAATAGATATGAAAGGAACAAAAACGATTCACATAAAAACAACAGGGCACGAAAAATCTCTCATTTTACAGTAGTGTGCTCTCCTGTTTAGTGGACGGCACAAAATTAAAACCCATGGTTATTTTTAAAAGAAAAACAGTGCCAAAATCCAATTTCCCGAAAGGTGTTTTTATTCATGTACACGAAAAAGGGTGGATGGAGGAAAATGGATGTGAAATTGTGGATAAAAAAATATTTGGCAAAGGCGTTCAGGGGCCTTACGGAATCCACAAAGTCTATTAGTTTGGTATATGTTCAGATCCCATCTAACTGATAATACGAAAAAATTGCTAACTGAGTGCAATGCAGATATAGCAGTTATTCCTGGAGGATTAACGTCATTAGTTCAGCCATTAGATGTGAGCATCAATAAACCTTTCAAACAAAATTTAAAACGACAGTGGAATACATGGATGCTAGAAGGAGAAAAATCATTTACGAAAGGAGGCCAAATGCTTCATGCCAGTCTGGAAATAGTGTGCGATTGGATAATAAAAGCATGGAATGAAATTAAACCTGACTTAATTCAAAAGTCATTTAAATATGTAGTATATCTAACAGTCTAGATGAAACAGAAGATGATTATTTATTTATGGAGGAGAGTAACAGTGATGGTGAAAATGATACAGATTTCGATGGTGTGCTTGAAGATATAACGGAAGACGAATAGGCCGACCTTTTCATGTTATCCAACAATGAAAGTTCACACACATAATGTATGTTATTTCTTTAAAATAAACAGTATTTCGATGCATATATATATATATATATATATATATATATATATATAGTCTAAATTTTTTTAATATTCCTTTTTTTAAAGCTCTCATTTTTATACCCGGCGTATGACACGCACCCCTAAATTTCGATCTTATTTTTTATGTTAAAAGTGCGCGTTATACGCCGGATTTTACGGTGTATAAAATTTCAGTTCAATTGAGCGCTTTAAAATGTATTTTACTAACGATTGAAAATTCCACGAAGATAAATAAATTGTGATGTACCCAGTCGCATTCCCCTAATTGCTAAGAGGGGACGCCGACAAACGTGGGAAAGATCCGTTCGTTTCCCTAATTGCTGGGAAAAAAGTTTCAAAGTTGGGTGGTCAAAAATTCTGACCATTTTTTCCCAGACCAGTCCAAAAGATGAAAAGAGACACCGGTATAATGAGCTTTCGTTTTCTCATGGATCTGTGACGACAGCGTGTCTGAGGAGATAGAGCTCACACTTTGCGGCCAGACAGACTCCCGCTATAAGCGGCCGACAAACAAGAGATCAAAGGAATAGGCGGTGAGTGACCATGAGAAACGAAAGGTTTAAAAGAGGAAAGCGATGGAGTACCAAGAACGGACTTTTACTTGAGAGAACCCAAGAGGCCTCTCTCGCTAGCGATATACTTCAGAGTCAGTGATACCTGGGAGTCCGCGAATTAAGGTGGACTTCGAACCGAGGAGATTCGAATCAGCAACCGCACGGTGGAGATAGAGCCAACGAGCTCCCCCAAACTCGGCGTGGAATAACCGAAAGTGAATTGTGGATTCTTTGGCATATCACATGTATAGAACTTTTCTCTAAAGGATCACTTTATTTAATTATGTTTATGCGAGCGATGTAAGACATTGCAGCGAAAGAGACTCTACATCTGCGGACTCCTTTTGCAATTAAGTTGTAATGGAATATTTTTTGATGATTTTCATACTGTGTAATAAATAGTTTAACCCAAAGATGTTTGAAGTCATTACAAAATAAATAAATAAACATATAGAGAGTGTGAGCTAATAGTAGGAATTGAAAGAGTACGCACAACTTTTAAATCTTGACCAAATCCATTTGCTCTTCAATAAACAATACACAAACTAAAACTTTTGCATGAATTGCACAATTCTATCTTGAAATGATTTGTTACTGCATACGTAATATTCTACATAAATTAGTCTAAATTACGCGCGTTAAAAAATTAATTAATTAATTTTTACTGGGCACTTTTCTAGCAGATGATCTGAAAAGTGGGCTTGGCAGTTTTGCTTAGTCTGCTGTCCAGCATCAAAAATTGTTCCATAACTTAATAAAAATATGCAGGTAAAGCTTTGAAATTTTGCAGGCATGTTTAGAATGATTCGAGGAATCATATAAGCCAATAGAAAATATCGATAGTTTGATGATTTTTTTTTGGGTACGATGTCGCCTTAACATTAACAATTGATCAGACTCATTCTTTATACTGTATGTATCATATTTTTACTCAATAGGTAATTCTTGTTATTTAATTTCAATGTTAATAAGCCCAGTGGCTGAGTGGTAGTGCGTCACGCTTCCACACCACAGGTTCTAGGTTCAGTCTCCGACCCGGGCAAGGTCAGCCTTTTATCCCTTCAGTGGGTCGATAAATGAGTACCAAGCTTGCTTGAGAACTTAATACTGAACGTTTTCGCGTCAGGCCGACCACCTGACAGAGACAACTGCTCATGCACCTCAGCGTCCAAGGTCATGTATACTGAAATGGGCACAGCAGGCCTTGGCCCTCATGGGCTGTTGTACCACTTCTTTTAATTTTACTAGCACTTGAACCACCAGCACCCTTTTCTCCCCCCAAATGAACTGAGGCTGATATACAGACCAACATTGATTGCTGCTGATTAAGTTATAAATATACGCATCTCTCTCTCTCTCGCTTTGAACATTAAACTTAAGTTACACAAAAAAAAAGTATTAAATATTTCCATACGTCATTCATTTTGTCCAATCGTATAAAGGCGGAGTTTCACAAAACCTTGTTCAAAAAAAGTCAAGTGATCAAAAAGTCAATTAGTTTGAGAAATATGAAAAAAAACCCGCAAGATATTATTAATAAATTAAAAACATTAAACAGAAAAACATTACATAAAACAGAAATTCAATATACCTCACAAATAATTTAAAGTTGGGTTTTTTTTGTTAAAAATATGTATTAAATGCATTTTTATATGATAATTACATATTTAACTAAAAAATGAGCTGTGATCTATCAGTTTTCTTATAAATTGAATACGTCAAAAAATAGTAAAATTGCGAAGGAACTAAAATAGATTAATCTTTACAAAGAGGTTACTTTTTAAAATTCATATAGCTTCTTTCGAATTTATTATTTTTGCTATTGGTAAGCTTTACACCGATAATGAATCATTCTTTCCTGAGGCGCTCACGGGCGTACGGGAGTTAGTCATATTATCACCAATACATTCATAATACGATACCATTTTCTTGTTTGCGCATTCCAGACCAACTGGTGATTGAGAAAGCTTTACTTGAATGATAGCTGTTTAGTTATCTGAAGTAGGTTTGTGCTTTTGCAAAGTATTAGCTATTAGTGCCTCTGCATGTACATTTATTCATTTTCGTTTTCATGGATACATCCTGCTGTTTATATATTGACTCACACAAGGCGGTTTTTGCTATACCTACAGATATCTCACTAACGAAAAAACAGCATCTGATACTAACAGTCGAAGTCAAACAAGCTCATTTATTTTGAGTGTCACGTAGAGGATGAAGATAAAAAATATGCGTCCCCTTATATGGAGCACATAACATATTATTCTAATTTGCTTCACTTAGGGAAAGGTGATAAATAATGATCAATACCACCTTGCAGTTCCTATCCTGGCGTGAGAAAATTATTCATGCAGAAACTTATTTTCGTCTTACTAAAGTAGTTGGAATTTCAAAATAAAATAAACCCTTATATATATAGGTTATCCTAATGTTACTTTTACAAGACGTCTTGATAATATACGGATCTGAACTACGATTGACTTCTCTATTGGAACAACCAACATCTACTGAAGAAATACATGAAGAGACCAAATCCATCCATGTCATTTCGACTATTTCACTGTCCGAAACATGGACATCACACTTAATTTAGCAAGAGACTTAAGCTGCTTAATTGAAGACCTAGATCTTCCTAAACATCAGTTTGAAAATTTTAGTGATATATTCTAGTTAATAAAATTTACTGACGCTAGCTGCTAGAATTTCGTTGTACTGATAGAGACAAAAGCAGAGTTTACAGGATATTTTGCAATGCAAAGATGTATGTCCACATGAATAAATATTGACGTATAATGGCTCTGCATTTGGTTTCTCGAATCTCTCAGAAGTTGAGGCTATTCAGCAAATCTTCCTTCTAAAGGCAATGTTGCCACACAACAATACTAAACCATAAAAACAAATAGCAGAATTAGTGGGAATGAAAGAAGCATGCGAAAATATTCCTGTTTTACTAAATGAAACAGTACTATAAGAACAACAGGAATTTGTATAGAGATTTGAAACGTATAGGCTTGAAACTCGAACACCTTAGAAGGATTTACAAAATAATATATTTCCTTTTATCTATGGGAAAGTAGAGCAACTGACAGCACTATACTGTTAAATATTCACTCAGAATTACGTGTCGGGACAACATAACATTAAATACGCCTTTTGATGCACCGAAAGATATTTCTGCCTTTTTTATATATTATATAAAGTATTCAGTTTGTGCTTAAAGTTTTTATGAAGGCTATGGACAAGAATGGAGGAGGTTTTAAATATATCAAGAATCATTTTCAAACTGTAAGTGATTTTAAACTAAAAGAAGGAATATTCGTAGTCCCCCACAAATTAGAAAATATACAAAAGAATATTTCTATGAAAAATTAGATACTTAGGTGATGGTTAGCTAAAAAATCTTGTTTTAGTGATTTGTCATTTACTGGGGTCTTTTCAAAGCTAAAAACTATCAAAAATTTTGAAATGAACGCCTCTACACAGTTACAAGAGGTTGTTGATTCCGAATATCGTTCAAAATACACTTTCTGACTTTTTCAACTTTTCTCCCTAAAACTTAAAAGCTGTAAACAGAGAACAAGGTAAAAAATTCGAAGATATTATCTTAACCAAGGAAGAAGGAATCCCATTATGATGGGTAATTTTTGTAGATTTCTTTTTAGAAGAAAAACACCGGATAAGAAGAAAAAGTGAAGTTGCTGTGTGCAGAAATGTTCTTCAGACATTCCTCTCTTTGCGCAGGTAAATAATTTTATTAAAATTTTAATTGTTGTGCTATCAAATGTATTATACAGTTTTGTCGTAATTTCTTAAAGTGTGTGCATAGTGTATATTACATACAAACAAATACTTTTGCTTGTAACGTGCTTCAAATTACAGATATTTGTTCAATGTTATTACATTTTTAATCCAGTTTTTAATTTTGCTTAAGTCTTGCAGCATTTAATGGCAAAATGTCGGATAACAGTATATTTAATTTAATTTCTTTTCATAAAAAAAGTGTAAAAAAAAGAACAAAAACAAAATATCTAATATTGCTAACTTATAATGGATCATTGGGACGAAAAAAGTAGATGATATGCACTTTCAACATTTTTATATTCAGCACAGTCTTTCTAATAAGAAACATCCGAAATAATCGCTGTGATAAAAAAAAAGTGTTAAAAACTGTTACCTACAGAAACTTATTTGCTTAAGAGTTCCCCTCTGCTACCATTTTTTTACGCAATTTGTGTGATGAAAGGATCCGACAATATCAGAAATATATTAATCCTATATTCTTTGCTTTGGATTTATTGGATTAAATTTTTAAAAACGATTAATTGTAAATATATTTGTCCTTATTCCTCTCTATTTTAGAGATTTCTTTGAATATAAATTCTAAAGGCACTATACATCTTCTGTAATTTAATTTCGTAAACAATTACAGATAAGGGGAAAAAACCTCGAATAATGATTAATAAAATACTACAACTGTAGCTCCCGCTATATTTCCCAGAATGGAATGTAGGTGTCTCCATGTTATGGACATATGTGTAATACTGGTGAAAACTTGAAACCTACTGCTTTTAACACCAGAGAAAGTCCAGATCCCAATGTGTTAGGATCGCCCACCTCGCTGTCCATTCCTGGACTGTATTTAAACTAAAAATTGCTTTAATTTCTTCCTCTAAATGTTTAATTGTATTCGTGTAGTAATGTTTTGTATAATCGTCCTTTATAATTTTAGGTCATTAAATGCATTATTTTACCCCCTAGATTTTGTTCATTACTTTTAACCTTGTAATAACATTAAGCATTGTTACACAACAGTTTTTAAACCAATTATTTTAAACTTGTTTGGGTTTGTAAGAAATACATTTGTTCATGACAAAATGTTTGATTTAAAAACCTTTAATTAATTTTTTAAGGTATCCGACTACTTGCGACAACTTTTTTTTGAAAAAAAGGAGTTATGGGGATTTTTTTTGTGATTTTTAGATTTATTTAGTGTATTTTAAGGAAAAAAATCGTAAAATTAAAATTAGAAAAAAATGTATTATTATTAAATTGGGAAAAAACTAGGGAAAATGTACAAAAAAATTACATAAACGGGGCTCGCTCTGTACAAAACTCTTCTGAACAAATTTTCAATTTTTCAGTTTTAACGTATTATTTCGTTATTCATGTTTGAAATGACCTTCAGGATAATAGATAATTTAATTTTTACAAAAACTAGAGCACTTTATCTTAGTGACTATATGAAATTGCTTAAAAAAATAGTGATTATATTCACATAAAAAACTGTAAATTTTGAAATAAGACAGTTATTGATAAATCTGAAGATCAAAACACTTCTACTCTTATACGAAACATTCACAAAAAATTTCAGCAAATTATTTTCAAAACTTTTTGAGCAATCGCTGTCCCCGTTTGAGTTTTTCGAAAAAAACCCATTTCGAATGAATCGCATTTTAAAGTTTGACATCTTGTGTAAAGTTATTGTATCTTCTTTTATTAAAACACTTGTAGTTCTTGTTCTAGTGAATAGACATTAAAAAGCTTGGTATTTTTATTAAGCTAATTAGATGGTCTATAAAATAAAGTCATAAAAAAATTTGTCAATTTTTGAAAAAAATCATGATTTTAGGGTAGTCGGAGGATACCTTAATTTGAGTTATATAAGTTTTTCTTCAGTTAGTTTTAATTTATATTTTTATTTTGCAGATATTAAATAATTATATCTGCATAACCTTTGTAAAAAGAAACTATTTTGGTTTCGTTTTGCTGTCGTTTGTATTGCCGAATCCAAGTTTATGCTTATTTACCATTTTAGATCCACTTTCTTCCGAAATTCTTTTAATAATTTCGCCCAAACTTCTATTTGCAACTCTTTAATTGATTATTTAATGAATCAAGCATTCGATTAAACGTATTCACGCATGTAATATCAAGATTAAATAGTATAAGGGATGTATTATAATAGACTTTTTGTCTTTAAATGACAGATAATATCATTAATTGGATTTCATTTTAGTTGTGCTTTAATTTTTACGATTTGTTCAACATTAAAAGAATTAAAGGATTCCTCAGAAATATTTTGTTTCCATTGAATTCTTTTAGAAATTATTTTAATGTTCTCCGTTTGAATATTGATGTAGTTAATATAAATAATTCATAAATTTGTAATCCATTTGACAATAATAGTCTTTAATATTTTACCATTTTGAGAGTTTACGTGGTTATATTTCACTTCATAATTTAGTTACTATTGTCGTCTATGCTAATGATATTGGGACAAAAATTATCAGGAAAATCTTTGGGAGTGTGAGAAATTATCTCTCATTCTAACTTTTTTTTAATTCTATATTACATCCATTATTTGCATAACTAAACAAAGGATTTCTAGTTGATTTTGAAGAAATAAAAAAATTACCACGCGAAACAATTGTACTCTAACTCGTTTTGAGGAGGTATTTCCAGGATGATTTATTAAAAGACGTATTCTATCATAAAATTTTCCTCCCTTGTACATCATACTTTTGTAGAGATGATACAGACTACAATTATGGTCATTTTTACGTATGCAGCTCGTTTTATTAAATTATACTGGAAATTTGTGAACTTTACAGTAACAACAAATGTGTATCAGCTTTATCTCACTTGTGATATGTATTTACATTCGTCGAAACACTATCTCTTTCAAGCTGTCACAGATTTTAAACTATTTACTAAATTCTTACTACCATTTTGTAATTTTATTCCTGCCGTTTCCCTGTAGTTTGGTCAATCACTTCTTTTAGAAACTTTATACCACAACCATACACAATTCTCACTTCCTAGAAAAGTTTTTTTTTTAATGATACTAAAGTAAAAACTTATATTCAGACACATAGTTTCCTTCTGATTCATTTTTCTTAAAAAGATCTATGTTTATGTTAATATTCAAATATAAGCTTTGGTAAAATAACTGCCGCTCTTGGTTTGTCTGATAAACTGTCTTCATTTTGTAAACTAATTTAATTTCAGGGAGACTTTTTGAATTTGTTGCTAGAGTTCAGGTGTTTGAAACTTTTTTTTAGTAATCTACTAACTGTCCCAAGTTTATCTTTGTGATCAGAAAATGAATTTTAAAATAATATAAGAAAATATTTTAGGAAAAAGATTCAAAATTAATTTTAAAAAATTCATATTATGCAATTTGTTGGTAGTATTTTCATATTTAGAATCCATTGTAAAATTTACTAAATATACTTTTTAAATCCAAAACAGTGCCCAGTTACTAAATAATATGCATGAGTATAAGTGATACTTGGAGATCACAGATTAATATCATTAAAAAAGGTAAATTATTTTAAAATTGTATTAATTTTTTTAATATCACATACACAATTCTTGTTTTAATTGTCTTTATGTAAAGCATTTATAATATGTTGATCTACTAAAACTATTATTTTAAGATATATTCTAAGAATTAAAAATAGGGTTCCCCGAAGATGCCTAAATTCTAAGGGTTCCACGAGTAAAAAAAAATGTTTGCTCTATAGTAATTTTCCAAACGCCAGTTTAAATTTATGAAAATTAGAAGGAATTATAATAAAATGAATGTTCAACAAGAGAAATAAATATTTAGTTCGATTATAACAACAGTTTTTTTTCAGTTATGTACTATAACCATAACTAATATTCGTTGGAAAGTGGCAATTTGGATTCATTAAATCAACTTTCTTTGCACTGGCGTAACTAGCTCTGAGGGGGCCCTGTATCAAAATTCTTTCGGGGTCCTTTTTTAGATATGGGAGCCTTGTTAGTGGAACTGTAGTTACACATATTGGAGCCCCTGTAGCTTGGGGACCCCGTATCAATAACACGGCTGTAGCTACGCCTCTGTTTATATGCCTAATTCTAATGTATTTGTTCCGGTTAATGAATTGAGGAATTTGATGTTTGTCTAAAAACGTGAATGTTTAACAAAAAAGAAAATACATTTTCAATCTTCAAATCATATAGAGATGACAAAACAAAACAGGCTCAACTGAAAGTGACTAAAATTGTCACTTAGATTAGAAAACGTACATAAAATTGTTTTAAGAATATTATTACAACAAAAAATTATTTAAGTACAATATTTTGACAAAAAATGAACACAGAAGGACCCATTTTCAAAATATTCTCCTTTCATGGAAAATGATTCTATTATAATAATATTTTGACTGTAAATAGTTCAGACCTCTGTACAGAGGCTGGACTAGAATTATTCGAAATATATAACTTAGAAGTGGATTTATCTAAGTATTTTACTACAACAGAGGAAAGAAATTTAAAGAAAAAAACGCCGATGATTATTTCAATTGGTGGTAACTGAAAATAATGTGAATTTTTCAAAAAATCCTAGTTCAGACTCTCCGGAGAGAAGTCTACTTTATATAAGCAAAATATTATTATTATAGAAGCATTTTTTTATAAAAGGAGAATGTTTTGAAAAAAGGTTATTCTAAGTTTTTTCCAAAATATTGTATTTAAATAATTTTTTTTTACTGTAATGTCCTTGAAACAGTTTTATACATATATTCTAATTTAAGTGACACTAAATACCATGAAAAGTATCCATTTATGCGCTTTTTTCAAAATCGCGGTTCCGAACGTAGTCGGATACCTTAACTCAGAATTCTTCGAGAAGAAACTTTCATTTTCAACGCTCCCTCCCGTCTGAAATACTAATTTCTTCCGAAAAGTTGGTGTGGGACGGAACAAGAAAACAAAAATCCAGGAATAAATTGGAAAAGAAAGAAAAAAAATATTCAACTCTCTTCACGTGTTATTTTTCAAAATCCATCCACTTCTTTTTTGAGAAGGAATGAATGGCAACACAGCCTACGCTTTGTTTTGATTGAGGAAAGGTGGTACAAGAAGGAGGGGATACTCGTCTCTTCCCCCATGCATTCGAAGCAGCTGTTCTTCCGGCGGAACTGCAGACGATAGCGAAAAAATATTTGACGATTTTTGTTCCTGCCATCCAAAAGAAGAATCCCTCTTGGAAAAAAATAGGAGGGGTCTGTCTTCATCTTCATCATCCACTTCCTACCCCCTTTTCAGCAGTTTGACGCTTGGAGGCGCTGTAAGAGGGTTGAAAGTACAGATTCCAATCTCATTTGTCGGTGAAAGGGGTGGAAGATAGTAATCGTTCTGGAAAAGGGGATTGTAGATAAAAGTTAAAATGACACACTTCACCTACCCCCAGTGAACATTCTTAATGTATTGAATGAGTTTTATGTCTTGCGTCGTTTGCATTTAGGGATTCTAATTTTAACATTATGAGGGAATAAAAGGGATTTTCCGCTTCTCTTTTCCCTTCCATATCTCCTCTTAATGTATCTTTTGTGAGATCGGAAAGCCTTTGATCTTTACAAAAGAAATACAGCTAAGGTATATAAAAATATTTTACAAAGGAAATCAATGAATACATTTCTTATATAAGAAATGAATGGACACATTTTCATTTCTCTAAAAAAAATAAATATATATATATATCGATTGTTATTTAGGCTATTGCTTTGAAGGCTGAAATACAAAAAGTTTTTATGTTTCCAATTACGCAAAGAGGAGCTTTTAGGGACCTCAGAAATTTGAGCCTGGGAAATGGCTGATGAGGCATCTGAAGAGGTACATACCTCATTGTCCTGCTTCCACAATACTTAATGTGCATCAATGTTACACATTTAATGCAGTAGCTACCATTATACCACACAAAGAATTTGGGTAGAATCACAAATCGGTTTGAATGAAGCTGGTTTCAAAGCTTAATAGAAAAACAAATAGAAATAAATCACCAACATGTTCGTATGTGTGTGAATGAAAAAGATTTAACAAACATCCGTTAACGCTAAGGTGTACTCTGATGTAAAATAATTTAATGTTAACGAGTGATAATGAAACTAAAATGGATTAAATATATTGTGTTTTTGAAATCATTATATTGTATATTAAAAATTGAGACTCAGTTGGGTTATATAATCTTTGTTTGTATGAAGATATTAGGCGTAGTAAATTTGAAATTGATACAAATTTCGTTAATTCACTAAAGAATCTTTTTACAGTTTATAATACATATATTGGAAATTCCATATACTTTATTTTATAAAAACTATCGGAAAATACAGTTAAAAAGATGTAATTATACGAAAACAGAACTAAAATGAAAAATACATGTTTGTTTTTCACAGAAGGAATACGAACCTTAAATCACAATGATCTTTTATGTAATTTTGATTACTCCTTGTCAAAACTACTCCTGATTTCCACTCTTCAAATATTATTTTTTTAAAAAGAATTTAAAATATATTGTATTTGTAAAAATAAAACAACTGCCTCATTGAGAAAGAAAAGCGTACTATACACATAGAAAACAACGAGATTTAAGTGTTTAAATTAAATATATGCTATAGAAACTTTTAGTTAGTTTAGTTTGGCTTTTTTTTCTTACTGATAATGTAGGTACTTTGTAGATATGTTTGAGTAGTAAATATATTTTTCAAAATTTGTATTTACGCTTTATGCAATAAAATCTGTTACGTTTAGCTTAAATGTCTTTGAATTTTTTCCTCTGACGGAAAAAAGTTAATACGTGAAACTGAATCTACACAAAGGGGGATATTTTCACAAATTTATTTTTTAAGCTTTTTTTTCCTTTGTTTCGTTACATATAAATTTTTGTTTAGATTATCGGTATTTTATTTGCCATAGATTTTTTATTTAAATATAAAAAAAAGTATTTTTTTTGGTGTACAATTATATTTATGTATTTTACTTATTTTTCTTATTTATAATTATTATAGGATAATGGGTTGTGCAATGTATTAGAATGTGAGATTCCCCTAATTCTCTCATATAATTTTAATATATAATTGTATACTCATATATAATAATAAATGGGTTAGGGTTTCTTTCCCGGGAAATCATAACATTTCTGCACTTTTTCTATTCTCGGGAATTATGCATCGTTCCGGGATCTCCCGGGAACCCAAAAAAGATTAAAGTTGTAAAATTATTCAGAAAATCACTTCTCAAGAATGATATTTTATTAAAATATGTTAAAGAAGAATTTGGCTGTGAAAAGATTGTTTGTTTGGATACCAAAACACGCTGGAATAGTTTGTTGGCAATGCTTGAAAGATTTTTAGAAATAATTTTAGCAGTTTTAAAAGCATTAATCGACATTAAAGCAGATCAAATGATGGTTCAATGTGAAACTGTGACTACAATTGCAGCAGACTTAAAGCCTGTAAAAATTGGCTTAGAAAAATTATGCAGTCGAAATGCAACTTTGCTAACTGCAGAAGGTGTATTTTCTTTCGTTATTGTAGAACTGAACGAACAAAATTCAGAATTTGGGGAAAATATGAAATAGTCTCTAATTCAAAGAATTAATGAGAGACGCAACATTAATTTAATAAGGTTAATGCAATACTTGAATTTTGGGAGAAAATACGAAGCAGCTGCAGTTACTGTCGATATTTCGTGATTGCCTGGAAAAAATTGTTTGGTTAAACAAGCCCAAATGAGAGAGAGAGAGAGAGAGAGAGATAGGGACAAAACTTTTATGCGAAGAAGAAGAATCAATATCCAACTCTTCACACTCAGAAGAAGAAAGCATGGAGATTTTGAAAGAAAAACCTCTGACGTTGGCCGAAAAAAATTAGAGAATGCAATTTACTCTAAAACAAAAGTTTTATGTTGTTCAACCAAAAAGAGTACTAATTTCAATAAAATCATGAAACAAGAGATGCAGTTGCTCGACTCAACTGAAAATCCATCACCAAACATTATAAAACTATGTGAGGCTTTGAAAACGATTCCTCCAATCTCAGTTGAAGCTGAGAGAGCATTTTCTGCTGCCGGATTGTTCGTCACAAAGCTTAAAACTAGGCTGAGTGATAAAAGTACAAATTGCTTATGCTTTCTGAAATTCTATATTTTAAAAAAGACTAATCAATTTATTATATATTTTTTGTATTTTTTATATAAATAAGTATTATTTCTGGAATTTGTATGTATCCTTATTTTATATAATTATTATTAATTTTATTTAAAAATAACTTGTTTTTTAAATTTTTTTTTAATGTTGATGTATTTCCGGGAACCCCGGAACGATAATTACGTTCCCGCGAATGGAATAACCCGGGAAATCAGAGACCCTAACCTGGATGTATTGTGAGATCCCCTCTCATTGTCAGTTTTACATTTTGTAAATGGTTTTACTCTATTCAATTGATTCTAATACTTTAAGAGCCCATATTTGTTTCCCTAAGTTACTTTATCAAATATGCAAATATACGCAGTGCTTCATTTCTTGTTAAGTATGTAATGGTATTCTTTGGCGCCATCGTTACACAAAGGATAGATATTATGTGTGTGTGTGTGTGAACTACACTACATCTTAATAAATGGCCACCTAGTTACACACTGTTTTGCATAGCATTATGAATACTTAGCCTTGAACACATCGATTCAAGATAATATCTAGCTTCATGAATTCTTTTTGCAACCCTTTTCCTGTTGAAATACTCTGTTTACTCCAAACTGAAGCTTTCTCTTCCATTAATTCTTAAGTTTCTCTGTAGAATTATGTAATTTAATAAATAGTATTTAGTTTTCATTTTAACTATTGGAGCATTCTATCCTACGAAACCATGGTGTCAGTACCAGTTTATTCATTAGACGCTTGGGGTGGGCTCCCAGGAGACCGGATAAGCCTAAGTTGGTAGTGCCTATTTTTATAATTGCCAATCAGGCTTCATTATATCAAGTAACTGGTAATTAAATTTAAAAAATGAACTCGTATACGATGATTCTCATCATCTTCACAAAAATAAAGCTAGAAAAAATTCCTATATAACTTTTTAATAAAGCTCTTGTCTCTCAATGTTTTCCTCCGGTATTTACTTTACCCAGTAACGTTTTCCTGTCACACAGTTTAAAACTGGGTTTCTTTTCGTGGATAAGATAACCGTGTTCCTATGCACATGTGCACCCTTAAAATATTGCGAGGTCTTGTCTTTGGTCACCTCCCCGGTAACTTTTGACACCGTGAGAACCCCCTATTCTGCCCACGAGCCGGATGTTACTGGAGAATAAAGAGGCCGTCCACTATCATCCAGAGACCCTAGGGAGGGCAGAGAGAAATACGTTGGAAACCTTCGAATAGGACAGATGAAGTGGCGCACTGGAAGCGGGGGTGCCTTAAGGATCCGGACCCCCCATAGCCCTTGATTTTTTTTCGATTGGTTATAATCCTACGTGTTATATATTACGTAAAATTTAATTATGTATTTGTTGTTAATAATTAATTTTATTAATTAATGCTAATTATTTATTCAATGCTTAATTTTGTTTTTGTTCCCGAAAATTGACAAAATCAAAAGAATATGCTGGGTGACGTAATAGAGCATGGTACCAAAATGGTGGACTTACGCCCTTGGACCCACTTCCTTGAAAAAATTTTGTGTGCGCTACTGGACAGATGTCGTCTCCTTCACAAACAACAGAATTTGGACTGTAATGAACTAACCAACCTTTTAATGACTTCAATTTATATGTTGTAATTAATAGCTGGGTCGCAAATAAACCAATTATTTAAATCAATATATATCAAGATAGCATTATTTTTCTCAAACGTCACAACCCGTATTCCTAGGAGTATTTCTAGAAGAGTGAAAATAAACAAACAAACCAGTTACAGGAAGTGAGGAAGTAGCTACCACGAAGCAACGTTTTAAAATGAGTCATTTAAAAAATAAATTTTTAACTGGCAATTGCTCCTTAACTCTCCAAGATTGATTCACTGCAAGGGTCTTTAAGACACTATAAATAAAAGAAAGAAAAAGACTACCACCCGCGATATTTTAAATCAATCTCTCTCCGAGGCCACTTCCAAATTGGCAAAGCTCTTTAACACTCTCCATTGAGCTTATCAAGGTACTTAACAATGTCCTCAGCCGAATATTCTTCAACGAAAGGGACAGGGAATGTCTCCTCTTGGGGAGAGGGGTGGTTGACAGACGTTCGCGCGTGCAGTGTTCTCAAAATAAGCGACGAAAGCCTCTTCTGTCGCTGTGTCTCATCTCCTCCTATAAATAACCTGCCACTTCTCCCGCCCATCAGGACAGATTCCCAGAATTTTTCTGCGGGATTCCGCTCCGAGCAGAAGCAGAGGGTACAGTTATCCGTGGATCACCAGGCGAAAAAATGTCACGGTGATTTATCTTTGAATTACGAAATGACGTGATGGTTTTCAATTTACTTGAATGTTTCAATTTTGAATGATGGGTATCAATGACGTCTTAAGACCTTGGACCCCTGCACAAAAGTAGGTCCCACCCGAGATCCTTTTAAGTAGACAGTACTTAGCATGCATTGTAAAATACTAGTACAAACGGTAGCTCACAAAAAATAAATATGCGTGACTCTCAATCTCGAAGACCTGGGCAGAAGGCGACTCGACCGGCTACTCAATGATTGGTCGAACTTCTCACCTGAACTTCAAAACAAAAAAAAGCTGACCTCTCTGATCAGCCATTCACAGAAGATCCACTCGATATTTAAGTTTTACACCTAAATATTTTTTCTCTTTAACTCGGACTCCTTTTTTGCATCCGGATTGGTTAGGCATCGCTCCACCCACTCTCATCACGAAAAAAAAATTTTTTTTTCAAAGTCAAGATATTTTCATCAATTTATATCTTTGTTTTATTTTATATTTGAAAATTTATTCATATCAAAATAATTTTTTTTATTAATTTTCATTTTAGTTATATATATTTCAAATTTTAAAAATTATTTTTTAAAAATGGAGATTTGAAAGCGTTTTAATGACACCCAAAATATCCTGAAAGGAGATAAAGATTCGGAAGAACTGAGTGCTCCCACACCACCAAACTACAAACTCGACCGACTGTTGCCTTTCGACTAAATGACTAATGATGGTGTACGGGGGTAGGGCTAGGCCTAGACATGGTATGACATAATAATGCACTTATGTCACTCTTGCCAGTTGGCATACAGTTCGAAACTCCCAGTTCTTCGGAGAATAAGCCCTCGAATAACATTTGACGATTAAAAATATTCGGATCATGATCTTATTGAGGCCGAATCGAGAAGGAGATGAGGCCCTGACCGGGACCCATGCCTTAACACGTCGCTGATGAGCATGCGCATTTAAAAAAAACCCCAATTATATTATAGTTAAAAAGGACATGGAAGTCCGCTATATAGGTGAAAATCTATAATCGTTTTCGAATTTGAATCCAGTACGAGGGGTCGTTATTCTGTGTTTATGACACATACAAATTTTGTTTGAAAAATATTAGTAGCTTTCTGAATTATTGAAATTTTTAATGTTTTTCCCGCATATACATTAATATTCTTATATGTTATGTAATGTTTCGAATCATATCTTCATGTAATAGTTCTATATATAATGAAATATAAAATAAAGAGTTTTACACTTATGGATTCTTGAATTGAAATATTAATAGAGAAGGAAAAAAGGAGTTTTTCAATTCAATTCTCTACAGAAAAAAACACTTGTAGATCTTTTTTAGTGTTAAAATTTTTGAATAAATAAACACAATAATTACAAATGTCCATACTGGATTTTTTTTTAATTGTACAGTAAGCAATTCAGTTTTAAAATTTTGTGGATTTCAAGTACAAAAGTAAGTAGTCAGTAATAAACGAAAGTTTGTTCTGAGAAAATGGGATTCAATCAAAAGAACAGGCATTGGAAAATACAAAGCTCCTCAACATAAAAAAAAAAGATATAAGATAATTAGAAATTGCCCTGTATGTGTGAATGAGATTTTTATTGGTAATAACAAGTAATTGTTTTTAATAATTATTCAATTAATTTTTTTCCGCAAATTTAGTTTTGTGCATGTTTGTTTTCGTGTCTCATTAAATTTCAGTAACAATTCCCCACTCCCTTCCTCATCTAAGTTTTAATTCCAAACAATTTGCTTCAACGAAACCGTAGGGATAATTTAATAATGAAACTGTTATTCCATTAACACATATTTTCTTTAAGCTACTTTGAATAATGAGGGAGGGGGGGAGGTGTTGAGAACTACATAATTGTTTCCACTGTGTCCCGCAAAATAGATAAGATTTTTTAAATTCCTTGCTAAAATAAAAAAAACCATGATAAAATAATTTATTAAATCCGGAATTGCCTAAAATCTTTGCTTAAAAATTCGTACTTAAACTGATAGTATTCATTCTGAAAAGATAGTATTCTTTCCCAAAGTCGTTAAAGAATCATAATTTGAAAGGCGGCATGTCCCGAGCTAATTATTTGAAAGAGGTATTTCTTGCAAAAATACTCAACTTCGTCCGGCTTATAAGGTCAGTAAACTCATTCTCTGGCCCAGCAGTTTCTCTGTTGCTTTTAGTTTCGATTTAGAATGTTTTTAAACTTCAAACAACACAACTCGTCGTTTCCCGCCGAAGAAGTGATGACGCATATTCGAAATCTTCTCCACAGAAATTCCTTTTAACGAATCCTCACTCTGTTCTTTCCTAAGGGTTTACATAAACACATGTACGCAATGGAAATAAATTCTCGAGGTTCAAGAGACTTCTTTCCTGTGTCCCGGAACTGTAACCGCGAAAAACAAAGACCCTCGCTGTTCTCGAATACCTCTTGTCTGTCATCTCTTCCCGCAGAGAAGCAAAAGAGGTGCGAAAAAAAAGTCCCTAATGAACTAAACATGGAACACTTCCAGAGATAGATTCTGCAGAGAACAGTAGGAATTGAATCAACCTCTGTCGGAAGAAGACAGTTTTTCGAATTTTCCATTCCTTGTTGGCCTTGTGAGTCAGCCCTTTGAGAAAGAGGATTTATGTTTAACATTTGGTTGATATGGGAACTTAAACACAAAGAGGCTTGTAACACCTTTTTTTCTCCCTCTTACAACGTTTAGTTGAGTATCTCTCAAACGTTTTGTAACACTGTTGAGATAATAAAAAATACCAAAGAAGTTTTTTTTTCAAATATTAAAAGAATAACATAAATATAAAACGGAACAAAGGCACTTAACAATAACATGAAAAATGAAGGCAACGAATATTATTTATTAACTTTTTTACTTTTTTTTACATAAATTTTAGTTTTTCTGAATGTTGTAGCAAAAGACGTTCGATGTTTTATGTATTACAGTAGAACGTCGTTTATCCGAATCAATTGGGACCGGACACCGTTCGGATAACTGAAAACTGAATGCGATCCATACAGTATATGGAACCGGACACTATACGAATATTGAAAATCCTCACATGTGCGGGAAACGGGCTTGAAGAAAAAGCAAAATATGTGCAAATTGTCGCAATTTTACCATTACTGTGGAAAACAATCACTTATTTTTCGCTGTATCATTATACACCTTCGTTTTTTCGCTGCACAAGTTCTCTGATTCTCTTGAGCAGCAGTAGTTGAGTAGGAAAGCACTCTGATTGTTGTTCGTACCACTCTATAACTGTCTCTAACTCAGAAAATGCGTCAGCATTTGATGGACCCTTGCCACTTTTGTTGTTGTTGTTGTCCTCATCTTCATCCGTTTCATCGTCGATTGGGTCGGATTCTTTTTGCACGAAGTTACAATCTCGTCATCATTTAGCATTTGAAATCCACAGTCTTCTGCAACGTATGCCATCCAGGTTTCTACATCTTCTTCATCGCATTCTTGAAATCCTGAGATCGATTGGATAAAGTCGGTAATCTCTTCCCTGTGGTCGCCATTGAAGTCTTTTTCCTTCTAAATCTGGTCACGGCTTATTCCATGCATTTTTCAGGCTCTGTCTGTTAGCGAGCGAGTCCCACGCTTCGGCTAACATGTAGTAGGAGTCCTTTATATTGAGGCCTCACGCGAAATAACTGTTGAGTATTGCACTGTTCGAAAACGTATTCATATACAATACATGTAAATAGTTGACAAAAAACACTGGATCGGATATTTGACGCACCAGATAATAAACGTTCGGATAAAAGACGTTCTACTGTATTATTAATGACTAGTTAGTATCTACAAATTTATACAGTTCTACTAACATTCGAATTAGAATAAATTCACAAGACTTATACTATTTTTTCACTTCTGCAAATGAAACGCGTAATCATGTAAATCTCGAATGAAAACAGTACTCATAGCGTATCTAGGAGCCCTTCGCCTTTGAATTAAAACTAGAGCCCCACATGCCTTTTTGGTCTTTCCTTTTAAAATCCTTCGTTTGTTATATTTATTTTATTGGTTTTTTCTTTGGCATTCTATATGTATGTAACTTTAACAAAAAGTGGTAAAAATACTGGATGAATCCAGAATAATTTTAATAATTATATCGTCGTTAGCAAAAAAAATAACAAATAAAATTGAACCCAATAAAAGCACTTAAAATAAGATGTAACTTTCCTTCGTCTTTTTTTTTTACTGTTAGAAATAAATATTAATAAATGTATACGTATTAATAGATTTTTACAAAACTGATTATTGCCTATTGAAATACAAAGTCAAGTCATGAAGGTGTTTCGAGAAGTAAAGCATGCAGACCTCCTCCTTATGGTGCACAAATTCTCCAAGAAAATAAAATACCCTTGCTTTGACAGCTGAGATAATCATAGCATTCGAACGCCGCCAGTAAATGGAACTAGTTATGAGGTAGCACTAGATGTGTGTGTGGAGGTGTAGACTGAAATCTAGTCGGTGTTTGAAGGAAGAAATGTGATGCAGTTTTCACTTCTGATGAACTTTTCATCTGCTGAAATTAAACATAGCGAGAAAGTGCAGTGTTACGAAAATAGACGTGATTTTAGTGCACGAAATTGAGTTAAGGTAGATCGAATGAGATGAACAATGATGACATTCCTATGAAAACTACTGAAATATCCTCCCTTCAATCCGAACCTCTCATCAAGGAGCTTTCATCACTTTATACTCAACCTGCGGCCCACCGAGCTTTTTTAAGTGGCCCGGCATGTCCCATTGCTCTGAGAGATTTACATATTTAAGAACATTGTATTAAAAACTTGGTGGGAAATTCTTTGTCAATAAAAAAATATATCAATTTTACTTTTTGCTGTCGGTGTCGTACGGGTACGAATTGATATTCTTTTTTTATTTGGAACGGTTACGGTTGCTGATAATAGACAACAGTGGAGTAGAGACAATTTTATGGGTGAAACTAACTTTTAACAATCTTTCACGACTTGCAAGTGAAAAATATTCGAAGAAAATAGATCGTTTCAAGACGATTGGGAGGTTGATTATTTTGTAGTGAAAAACTAATATAGATCAGTAATTATTTGATTTGTCACGAAAGTGCTGAATTTAAAAGATACCAGTAAACAGGAATCATTCAATGACACTTTTCCTCGACGATCTCTTTCAATAGGTGATAAATAGGCTTTCTTGAATAATCTTTGCAACAGCAACGAAGTGTTTTTTGTTAGTGGTAATATCACAACGGGGTAACAGACATCCTATGAAGTTTGTTATATGATTGGTAATCATATGAAATCGTTTACTGACGCTGAAATTGTGAAGAAGTGTTTCTTAATCGCTTCTAATTTAGCGTTAATGACAAAAATAAATAAATAAATAATATTTAAAAAATGCAAAACAGGAGTTATATATATAAAAATGCGGCCCGTGTGAAATAGCTGACATATGTATGCGGCCCCGCAGAAAAAAAGGTTGAGTACCCCTGCCTTGGACCGTTGAAGAATACCTGAGAGTTAGGCATATGAAAACCAATGTCGTGGTTCAGCAATTTATTTTGCTCTTTGCTGCTCGACCTTGAAGCTGATTTCTTTTATCCCAGTTTCGGTATGTTGGTGAAACGCTGAAACAAATGCTTCGACAACCAAGTTAATCATGTAGAAAACAATCTGTGTATCAGTGTCTTACTACATTGCATATCTCTTTGAAATTGTGAATAAAAGTTTTCACCCAGAGTCTTGCTTGTCACCTTACTTTTTGAAAACTTAGACCTCGAACTTTCATAATACAAGTATAAATAACTAAATTGTGAAGCATGAATCATTTCTATATAACGTTACATTTTGATGGTTCTCTACCTTTCGAAAATTGTCTCAATGTGTATCCATTGGAATTATTCCTCTTTCTGCCACGGATGACAAAACTGATGACAGAACCCGTTATCCTGTCAGGAATATATGGTTAATAAACACTAACGTGTTACATTATTATTGAATAACGTGCTGCATTTAAAAAATCATAGGAAAACATATGCATGGTAAACAATAGAACAGTTGAATAAACGGGTTTTGTATAAAAATATATGGGTTCAAAGAACTCGGTGAGTAATAGACTCAGAGACGTCTTTAGACTCTTTGAGGCCCAGAGCCCAGAGAAATCTTTTTTGAAATCCTGTGCCCCTATGCAAAAGTAGCCCCACCTGAGATCTTTAAAAGTAAACAATATATAGCATGTATTGTCAAATACTCCCTCAAATGAAAATTTGACACAAATAAATATGCACGACTTCCAATCTCAAAAACCTTGGCACAAACCGGCTCGACCAATGACATGTGTCTACTAAATGAGTTGAATGATTATTTATGGCATTAGGCCTAGGCCTAGACATGGACAACGATCATCCCATAATAATAGTCTTACCATCTTTGCCAAATTCCATGCAGTTTGAAATTCCTAATTTTCGGAGAATATGTACGAGAATAATATTTGACCTTAAAAGTTATCCAGATCATGATATTATTAAGACAGGACCGAGAACGAAATGAAGCCCCCACCTAGGGCAAGGCCCTGGTCTCGGGCCCAATTGACCCATGACTTAAGACGTCTATGAACAGACACAATAAACAGACATGAAAAGAAAAACATATACACTTACAACATAATTAATAATTGCTTACAGCATCATGACAAGTACTGAAAAGCGATTACTTTTTACGAGGAAGAATCTTCTTATTACCTGATGGCCCACGTTGATTCTTGAGAATCTCGTCAGTTGAAATATCTATTGCCATTGCATGGCAGATATTATATCTGACATCTTTGGGATTGTACGTTAATCACTCTATCGATATTGTCAAGCATATATAACAGTTGTTAAATGCTATTTTGAGTAATTATTTTTGGTAAACATTACTATACAGAAACATAGTTGTCAATCTTGCTGAAATTTGAAGGGGGAAGTGTTTTTTGAGCGTAAATCGCCACAGAAGTAGCGGAAGGTACCTTGAGTGGCGTTAAAGAGATCGTAGTACGTTGGATAGCGGAAAATGGTGGTGTTGAAAGCAACTGTGTGTGCGCGAGCCTTCCACCGATGAGTTTTTGATAGTAACCATTAGTGCCAACACATATGTATGGTTTTGTCCATACAGTGCAGGGGCAGCCTATTACTTGATATGACCATCCAGTTTCAAGTGTTCTGACCATGTGACCGCATTAAAAGTCGTATAATTTGCTATAAGTTCTTTAACAGCATTGCAATTGCTTTATTGGTAACGTCTCCAGAGAACTGTTACGTCAACAACGGGAAAAGAAAAATCATCCGCAATTGTTGCGTGTTTTATACAATGTTAGTAGAACTCAGTTAAGATGAAAGAAATAAACATTTCAATGAATGTTACCTTCTTTCATTGATAATTTAATCATCTGCGCGCTAGATATACAGAAATTTTTTTGCAAAATTTCGAGATGATAGAAAGAATTTTAGGAATTTTTCAAGTTGTTCTTTCCCCAAAGAGTATATATTTTTATTCGCGTCCATTTCTTGTGTTTATGCCTCAATCCAGTACTTGAATCATACATTCAGACAAAAAAAAGTACGTTGTGATATGCTCTACAAACCCTTAGACTGATGTATCAATACAAACATTTTTTACTCTTTCGAAAGGCCAAGCAAACAAAACCTTCTTTGAAAGCTAACGTTAAAAGAAAAGCACTGTAGGTAAATAAATCACTGACGCCCACGTGTGTGACAGATTACACTTCACAATTCAGTAAAGAAGTGGATGGCAATAAAAATGACTTATTTACTGTCAAATGGAAGACGTTTGGAAGCTCGTCTCTTTTATTTGGAACATAATTCTTGAAAACTTATCATTTTCCCGACTCACTGTATCTAAAGAATTTTAAACGTGGGAAGTATGAGTATTTATTCCACAAAGATTGCTTTAACTCTGAACTTAGCTTAGACTGAGATGAACAGAAAAAAAAATACTATCACAAAAAAAAAAAAAATATCTTCCTTAAAATAGTTGATACAAGCATTGAATGCTTTACAAACATTCCCATTACTGAAGTCACACAGAAAAAAGGTAAATGGTAAAGAAATTGAAATTCAAAAATCAATTTTAAAAGAGTATTTTTAGCATATTATGTGTTGTCCTCTTTCTCTGACTGTTTATAAAAGTAGATACAAATTACTGATATGTATAATTTTAATGTATCTGCTTGCGCAATATAATTTTCAAGATTTTTTTGTAGCTTCCTTAATATTTTTACTCTTAAGGCAAAATGAAACGATTTTCAGTTATTTATTGTATGAAAATTATGTATTTAACTTTCAATGTGTCTCTGACGGTAAAATTAACATTACTTTATTTTTTTCTCTCATACTGTATTATTTGTGTTATTGGCTAATTTAGTACGGAATGCATTTGTTTTTTCTTCTTAAAAAGGTAAGACATTAAAGAATTTTAAAATTACTAATCACATATCTCATATAGACTCTGCTTAATTTACACACACAAATACATACATATATATACGTATATACACTCATGATATGAAGAGTACATATAAACAAATGTAAACAAAATTTATTGAATTCATTCGACGTTATATTAGTACAATAGAAACAACTAATATAACTTATGTTTTTTGAAACATAGTTATTAGAATGAGTTCTGAATAACATTCCTCAAAGAAACCTATATAAAAAAATAAAGAAATTGTGGATAGTATGTCATAGAACTGAGATGAATTAATATGGACAGTTCAAAGATTACTTGAAACTGGCTGACTTAAAATTTTTTTAACACAGCTATTAGGGTGGTAATTAATAATTGATCATTAACATGTTGAAAACAGTACTATCATTAATATAAAATGATTATAATTCATAGCACGTATTATACACAGTGATTAAAATTTAGAAATATTCATTTACACTCAATTTTTCTCTTTTATGCTGTTAAATATCCATTTGGTATTACAGAAAAAGAAAAATGGTACCTATGAAAAAATTAATTCATTCAAAGAAAAAATTATGTGATACCTATATAACAGAATACATAATGTGGCTACTTCGCGAGTGGCCACATAATCACAAACTCGTTACCAGCATTGCTTCTGACGAGTCCTGGAGACACCAAATGTAAGGGATGATACACTTTAGATCTGTCAAGACAAGAGGCGTAGCTACCACTGTATCAATGAAACGGGCGCCCCTAAGCTACAGAAGCCCCAACATGTGCAAGAAAATAATCGTAAATTATCAAAAGGTCCCAAATAAGACCCCCCTTTCCCAAGGAATTGCGATACAAGCCCCACTACGCCAGTGGACGAGGCTCAAAGTCCTCAAGTTAGTATGGCGTGGAAGTTAACTGAGGGGGATGTCAGTTTAGATTTCCCCCTCGTCAATTGAACGTGGTTCAAATTAAGAGACCCGTTGCTAATCGACTTCGTGTTGTTTCGTGGTGAGACGTTAATAAATAATCAATCAGTCAGAATATAATTTTAATAATAGTGCATTTTTCCTTCCGAGAAAGAATTCTGAAGTAAGATTTTCACTGAATATGCTTACTACAACTCTAGGTAAAGATAGCTTTAACATAACACTTCAGGTGAATCTTAAGGGGAATAAAGCAATTTTGATTCTCTGTAATAATAATAATATGATGTTATTATATATATTTAGCACTACATATAGTTGCGTACCCAAGGGATGGGGTTCAACACTCATAGAACAATAAATGTTTCATTTTCACCGAAGAGATTAACTCTCAGCTCTTTCGTCTACACCTTTCTTAAAATGTAATCTCCCCCCTTCCCATAAGAGAGGTGTGTGTACGCCACTGGCCCTACAAGGGGACTTAAAACTGTCCTAAAACTTAAGACAAAACAGCGTTTAGTAAAATAACGATTTCCATGAGAAAATATCCCCTTTTTTTAAAAAAAAAATATTTATTTTCTTTTTCTACTATAGTGTCATTTTTAATTCTAAATTCGTTATAACAACCATAACGTACTGCGATCTGATTTTGTCAGCTTTTTTAAAAGCCGTTGCAATATGAATTCATACATCAACCGACGCGAAGTGTACATAAAAAATTACCAGAGAGAAAAAAAAACTCGACAATGTTCCTAGCTCCTTTTATTGGCTTGGGAATCAAATACTGTTCTGAAAAAAACAAAACAAAAGAGAGTTTAAAAAAACGCGCATGTGTTCGGATCTTTCAGAAGTTCGGATACTCTTCGGCCGAGTCACCGAACCAAGGCATCAAAACGCCATCAACGAGTCCACACACAACTAATCTCTTGAAGTAAAACCGTATCAAGTATTCTGAGAAAGACTTAGTGAACAGAAAAAAATGCACTGAAAGGCAAGAAATGTAAAAGAACGAATACTAAAGAATGGGACGGGAAGCGAAAAAACGCTCGAAATAGACGATTTGGGAGAACTTTGGATACGGTTTCGTTTCTTCCAGTCGCTTCTCCTCAGAGATCCATCCTAAATGTGCGTCTTTCATGCGCAGATCGAGTACTTTTCACGCCTAGTTTGACTTCCCGAGCGGTCTTTTTTTCCTCTTACCGAGGCTAAAATTAGAGAAGAAAAGACCAAGAGAGAAACGGCTCGATGACGCGAGGTTGTCGCTCCGGCACAACGAAGTCGTTGAAACGTGCCCCCGACAAGTCACTTTGTCACCCGGGCGCTCCAGTTTAACAGACAGAGCCCGCTTTCTTCTGGCCCGGTTCCACTTGAGGCTCATTAAGTCAAATTTCCCTTTGCGACCTGAAACGGAATTTCCTTTTTGCCCGTGGACACGCGATGCTTTCCATAATCCTTCATTTTGATGGATCGTACCCATTCTGGTTTTTGAGTCCACTGCAGAGGCGCCATTTTCCCGCTCACTTGTGCTACCATCTCTGATCTGAAATCCTGTCCATGAATCTTTTTAAATGAGTCGTGGGGCGAATTTATGAGTACTTAATGTACCCTCTTAGTTCTTAAATTCGAAGTTAGAACGACATTTTCATGTACACCAGTGTTTCTCAAAATGTCGGGCGCACCCCTCCCCCTAAGGGGGTGGTCTAATCCTACGAGGAGGTTGCGAGCCTATTGAAAATTCGAAAACAAAACACTTTTTACATTCTGACATAATAAAAAATAAAATACACTTTTACACTTATAAATATTTCAGCACTGCGTAATGTATTTTATAGTTAATTTAACAATACTAAGTTATGAAAAGGTTCAATAATTCCCAGTAACTCCATGGGCTTGTCAAAAATTAATACTTTGTGTACGGTGTATAATTAATCCCTTAATTTCCGCTTACAAATTACACTATTCGCTCCCCAATGTTACCGTTTAACACGTACATGTGCGTATGTAGTTTATTGGGGTGGGGTAAAAATGGAATACCTCCCACATAATCAAATTCTCTGAATTTAATAAATCCTTCACAAACATTCTCAGGGTAATTTTATTGCATTACAAAGCGTTCCGAATAATTTTACGGATAGCTGTGCACAAAAAAGATCGTATTTCGGAAAGACGTATATATACGTCCGGGACAATTAATGCACTGGCTGAGTGAGACGTTTATATACACCAGTGGCACTTAAAGTCGTATTGTAGGTTCAGAGTCAAAGTATAGTAGTACTCAATACATCGTTATTGCATGGAGGGGGGAGGCGCAATGAAAATTATGATTGAACGTTGGAGCGCAAATATTGAAAGTTTGAAAAGCATTGATGCACTCTACAAATCTAGAGTTTGAATTAATACAGAAGTTCTAAAAATTTGAATTTGGAATAACATGTTTATTTGATTTACAATATTAGTGTTTGAATTACTGCAAAAAGAGTTCTTAAATTCAATATTGAAACAATATTTTTATTCGGGCCGTGAGTAGTGTAGTTGTAAGAGCATCGGACTCCAGACCGGAAGGCCTGGGTTCGATGCTCGATGCCACCAAATACCCTTCGAGCACACACGGAGTACGTGCTCGTTAAATCAATGGGTCCAAAAGTCTTGTGGGCTGAATTACGAGTGCACGGGACTGGAGAGTATTTCCCTCCCCTTCAGTTCCGTTCCTAAATTGTGGAGGTGGAATCGGTGGTGTTGCCATCTATCGTCCTTTCGAAATTTTCTCCGAGCTAAATCGTACTGTCACCTGCATGGTGCTCAAGGCTAAGGCCAACGACAGGTGTACATCCAGCACCTTGCCACGATGAATTTCGTGGGCCTCGATCTGGGTACGTCAGACAGGTGGCATTAGAAACAACAACATATTTTTATTTACATTAAGATTCCAGTGTTTGAAAATTACGAGATCCGTCGCCAATAGTCCTCGTGTAGCTTTATATCGAGACGTTAATAAATACTCAACACAATGTTAGTTCAAAAAGAAAACTATTTTTTCAATTGTGCTACCATCTAGAAAGTAAAAGGTTTTTAAGAAAAGACTTTCAAAAACTTCTTACTGAAAACTTTTATTAAATATACAGTAAAATGTTAAATTAAACTTAAGATCAGCAACGGTTTTCAGGATTTATTTCCTGTTACTAATATACCTTAATACCATTGTGGTCTTTATATCCATTCTGGTCAGTAGCGTATACAGGTTTCTTTTATATGTATATAAGGGGCTTGTTCTAAAATAAAAAATAATTAGTCGAGAAAAAAGCGCTGAGGCTAAAAACCTCTTGAACTAAAAAGTAAAAAATCTCTTGGTGTGGAAAGGGTTTTAACTCACCAACACCCTCATGTGTACGCCACTGGTTAATGGGCGCATTTAAGGTTTTTCTGCTTAATTTTAAGGAATACAGAACGGTGAGAAAGAATTAAAGAAAATATATAGGGAGAATACTGGCATATAGAATTAAGAATTTGAACAATGTATAATACAGCTCCAATACCAAAATATTTTTTCCAACGGAAAAATTTCTCCATTAACCCCTTAATAGGTCAATTTTTTTGCCCAAAATGTTCTAAAAAGAAATACATTTTTTATTGCGTATAACTACGCATAATACTTCACACAGAGAATGTGAAAATGTGGAAGAATTTTATTTTAATTTTTCGTTTTAAAGTTTCCACACTATTTTATATTTTATAATTCTATGTGTTGAAGACAAAAACCCTTCAATGTTTGTTTTTTTTAAAAGTACACTCTGCACAGTGGCGCACACAGGAATCTTTCAAGGGGGGTCCCGGGTCGAAAGTTCACCATTCTTGTATCATGCTCCTTTTGATTTTGTCGATTTTCGGGAACAAAACATAGTAAAAAACTAGTTTTTGAATAAATAATTAGCATTAATTAATAAAATTAATCATTAATAGCAAGTAATTAATTAAATTTTACGTACTATGTACTTAGAATTATAATCAATCGGAAAAAAATCAAGGGCTTTGGGGGGGGTCCGGACCCCAGGATCCCCCCTTGTGTGCGCCACTGAATCTGCATCCTATGAAGAATGTTTCATATATCTTAAAAGAATCTCTTTTATATACTTCCAAAAAATTTCATGTTCGCACTTCTATTACAAACGGTTGAGTATTTTGTGTGTGTGGGCATATATGCAATTTGAAGCATAACGTCATACAAAATCTTACATTGTTATGGGGACAGAGATAAATATCGACGTTTTTGTATTATTTTTCCATTTTCCTTCTCAAGCAACAAATAGCGCATAGCAGTAGCGCACACAGAAATTTTTCAAGGGGGGTGGATCCGGGGTCGAAAGTTCACCATTCTTGTATCATGCTCCTTTTGATTTTGTCGATTTTCGGGAACAAAACTCAGTTAAAAACTAATTATTGAATAAATAATTAGCATTAATTAATAAAACTAATCATTAATAACAAATACTTAATTAAATTTTACATACTATATACTTAGAATTATAATCAATTCGGAAAAAAAAATCAAGTGGATTTGGGGGAGTCCAGACCCCTAGGATCCCCCCCTGTGTGCGCCACTGGCGCATAGCCTTTTCAATCCCTATTCTTTATCGAATATTTTCAAGAATCTAAATTCCTGTCTTCAATGAAAAATTCCCACCTTCACCACAAAGAAAATCCCAGATGAGAAGTATTTCAATTCCATGGACAAACTGCATCTCTTAAAAACACTTACTAATAAACTCTCTTTCAGAATTAAAAATATGTGCAAATAAAAGATAATAAGAAGAAAATATCAATGCTTGTGCAGCTTACGGGTAAACCAGTTAAGGGGTTCTCTCTCTCTCTCTCTCTCTCTCTCAACATTCTAATCTCACTTCGCTATTCTACAACATGCAGCCTATTTTATTATACTATTCACAGTTGTGTCTGAATCAATTCATTTTCTTTTTATACAACACATTCCACAATTCGTCGGAAGCCGTGGAAGTCTAATGGTTATGGTCACGAACCCGTGTCCGGCGTTCGAGTTCTGGTGCCACTGAAGACTCATCGTATAGAGGCAGCCAGTGCACGTTGAATATGTCGATCAAGCAAAGTTTAAATCTTAATCAAGTGGCAAAGGCTGTTCCCCAATCGAGTTAGCTAAAGTTAATAGCTTATTTTCGAGCGGTACCTCTTAGGCAACTACTATAATCAGTAAAAGCTTGATATTATGACGTTGTTGGTGATATTCATAAAAACTATTACTCGTGTTTTGTTTTGGATTGAATCATTGTTATAACACCACAATGATCTCTGTTCATTTTATTATTAACTTATTTTATTATTGTCTTATGTACCCTTTTATAGATTTTTTTTTAAAATTCGTATAAAGAGTTTTGTATTTCAGAAATTAAAAACTCTAGAGATTTCTTTTTATTATATTCTTTGGGAGGATAATGTTGCTTTATTTTTTAGTCTGTTTGAATCCTTCAGAATCCGTTGTTACCGAAATTGAGGAAGAGGGTCGTTATCTTACTAAGTACATGGTTAACGGCACATATGAGACTGCTCTCCAAAACGAGCATAAAACCACCAAAAGTCCTTTTTTTTTTACTTTCAGAGGAGCTATTTTTCTTTCGAACCACTCTGAATCGATCTTCTCGAAATGTTAAAAATTGCATCCTATATTAGAACGAAAAATTAAAAAAATAATATACTAACTCTAACTAATATCTATTTAAAAGATAAAGTCTTAACCTTTTCACACAGGAAATCAGGGTTGCGGGTGACCACGTAGTAAATAAAATTTGTTAGATGCTCATAAGGAGTCTCAGTTTCCAAAATGTTATGAGGATATCACCACTGCATTTAACTAGAAAATAAATGTTTCATTTTACTATGCAACATATATTTCATATCACCAAACTGTAATTCATTAAAAAATTAAGATTTGGATTTTAACCCACTAAGGTTTGGATTTTAAATATAGTTTAATCATGCAATCTTTCAATGCTTTATGAAAATATATTCCAATAGTTTGACTAGATTCACCAGCTGAAGTTGTCAAATGCAGGAAAAACGCCGTAGAATTAGACAGTTTTTCAATAATTCCCCGGATAACTAATAGAAATGCAATTCCAGTTGTATGAACTTGTGATAATCCCCCCCCTTCCTGAGGTGATTATCTCTCTGGGTATCAGCGTGAGCTATAGATGTAGGATTAACGGAAGAACTAGAATCATACATAATCTTAATATAACTTTATTTGGATTTCAACTTAAAGCTTTAACAAATTAGATTATAATAATTTATGTGAGAGAATCTACGATGGCAAAACACACAACACAATATATATATATATATATATATATATATATATATATATATGTATATATATATATATATATATATATATATATATATATATATATATATATATATAATTACAAATTAACCTAACCCGGACCACTATCAATAACTGACTCTCCTAAACTCAATTCCAATATCACCGATACTAATATTAAATAATCAATCCTACCTTGCTGTAGTTTTAAGTATCGATTATAAAACCTAGATGAAGCCGTACAATGACTCAAGTGCAATGGTATGCACCTTGATTGATTCGATAGACTCTTCCCGTATAAATCCTACTATTCGCCACGTAACGTTATCTACAACTTCTTCACTCTTGAACCACGAACTGTTTACATTCCTCAAATTGCTATCCCGCTTACCCTAACTTCTGATATTTAAAAACTTCCTAATTTCACTTCTTGAATTTGGTTGGAAAAGAGTTGCCATTAATTCTGGTCCCAAAGAACCCAAAGGACATGTTAAAGAAAAGACGCGTGAGCCCGTCACAAACTACAACCCGTTTTTTCCCCAAAAGCAACACGACTCAATCAGAACAACACACATGGATATCAACACGATTCAATCAGAAGACGCATGTTTCCAATTCCGTGATTAGACGCTATAGAAATGCTTATGCTATTGATGCGAGTAACTGAACGAAGCATTTTATTCATACACTAGTAACAGTTATGAAAAAAAATACACAAATGTATTTAAAAACAGACCGACACGATCGAAACTACAGATAAATACTCAATCGGGTACGGCCGTTATTATTTCGCAAAAATTAAATTATTATAAATGCATATGCCCAAGAAGGAATGAGCCAACTGGAATCTAGCCATCATTTCGTTCTCGATTCGGTCCCAATAAGACCAAGATCCGAATAATTTTAATCGTCATGTGTTATTGCCGGACGTATTCAGGCGGAAAACTGGGCATTTTGAACTATACACTAACTGGCAATAATGGTAAGACTGCAGAATGATGTCATATCCGTTCGTGTTTACGTTTAGACCTACGACCATTACATCAAAATTTAGGCGAAAGGTAGCTGTCGATCGAGCCAGTTTGGAGCTAGGTTTGTGAGATTGAGAGCTACGCACATTTATTTGTAACAGGTTACCATTTGTCCGACTATTTGTCAACGTATGGTTATTTACGGTCTCCTTAAAAGGGTCGATGGTGGGGCTTACTTTTGTTTTGGGACCTACAGTCTCAAAAAATCTGAAGACGTCGTTGTGTATGACGTACTGTTATCCAAACAAAGTGAATTATTGATTCGGCTTCATAGTTCTGGGTCACTAATACGGTGAAGGTATAGACGATGAATTAAAGCCAAGTGATGATGTTCTGATCTACAATACACTTAAGTCAATGCTTCTCAAACTTTCAATACTGGCGCACCCCTTTTCAATCACAATTTTTATCGCACCCCCCTTATACATGTGGGAGTCCAAATAAAACATTCGAATAAAAATTAGACTCTTCAGAAGCAGGGATTTTAATATTGGCGAGGTGGTTGTCTAGGGGTAAGTATTAAAGGGTTAGTAAAGAATTAATTGAATCAAAGTCATTTAAACGCAGATACTTCATTTAAGTGAAAAAAGGATTTATTTCAAGTTAAAGGGGAAAATTTACAAGGGGAATATTTACAAAGGGAAAGAGGCATGCAGAAATTAGATTAATTGAAAGTTGAGTTATACCTTTAGAAGACGGGGAAATTAATTACCTTTCTCATACTTGGACGCTTGGACTGAAACCGCGCTGGGCGCGAAATGTGTGAAAAACGTGACGTATGGAACCGGCAGTGGTCAGTAGGCCTCTGCCAAAAATCATCGGAGCCAGCGTTCCGAAAGCTCACAAGACGGCGCTGCTTCGGAATGCAGTAATAAACAAAATTGACATTAATAGTCCTCTGAAAAGGATATGACTCAACCTTTTTACAAAATGTTTCAAACGGAAAATCCTACATACATTAATAATGTTATGAATGCAATAATAATGCACTTTAACGCTATAACAACAATCTTCATTATAAGCCGTACAAGTTCATGACATAAGTATTAAATTTTGTACATGTTACTTTTAAGCAAGAATAAATAAATTAAGTAATAGGATAATTATTATGTTATTTTTACTTTCTCTAATTTTTAAATTGGAACATATTGCAAAATGCAGTAATTGCTTAGAAGACAAAATATAGATATCAGCTAAATATAGAAAAAGAACTCAAAGGGTCAGTTTCTAATCATAAGCATTCCTTTGAAAAACTTTGCTCTGAAAGACAAGCCCATGGAAGTCGCTAATACTTATTAAACTTGTTCTTAATTTAGTATTAATTAATTAGTTATAAAATATTCTGTGCTGCACTGATACATTAAAAGTACACCGGCTGAAGTAGCCTCTCTTTGCACGAGTTCATTTATAAGAAAATAAAACATTATTGATATAATCGCTGAATTGTAAGGAGAGTAAAGCCAAGTGCGTGACAATGTTTACAAAAAATGTAAAATTTTTTAAAATGATTGCTCAAATTATAATTAGTTTGAAGCGAACTGTAATTTTAAGCCTCACAGAATTAACATTTAGAATAGATGTTGAATAATGAACAATAAAAAAATTCTGATGAAGAATAATTGTATTATTTTTAATATTTAAAGCGAAAATACTTCAACATGTTTTAATCCTGGAGTAGGTGCACACTCGATACTAATGGTCAAGCGAGATTATTGAATCCCCCAAATCCTTTTTTTATAACTATTCTTATAGTACACAATAAAAATCGTAATTCCAGTGAATAATTTAATTATGAGAAAATACACTCACCTACTTTCGAGGACACAGAAAATATTTCGGAAAAAAAGTTATCATATCGGGAACTCGGTCAAAACAAGTACCTTAAGATTGTAAAAAATCCCCCCCAAAGAGGAGCAAATATATTTGACATATATAAAATATGTGACAAATATATTTTAGTTCACGTTAAGACTGTCAAACAGGAGGATAGTGTGTCAGGGCCATTGGTAACAATGAAACAGTTTTACCAGAATTACCGATTTCGTGCACTCTGTGCTCGGCGTAACCACTCCCGGATTATAAGTGTATTTATTACAATATGGATGTTTTAAAATACACGTGGAATGGTTATAGAGTTCCTGTTTCCGGCAGGAAAATTTCACATCCAATCATTAAAACTGTGGGTGAGCATTGCTTCGGCTTTACCTTAGCCCAGAAATGCATTAATGAGTAGTAAAGTTGAAATAATTTAAGAATATAGTTATAAATATAAGTGCTTTTTTTAGAATTGATGTTCTAAAAAATATGTAAAACATTTTTCATTATGCTTTTTATGTTTGGGAATACTCATAAAAATAAATCTTGGTCAAGTAATCCTTCAAAGTGCTCTCTGTGCTTTTCCAAAAATCATAAAAATATTATACAAGGAAAAAAGCGCAGCAGAAATAGTTTATTTACAACTTCCCTAAATGAAAAAACAAATACATGAGCAGGGACGTAACTAACCGTACAAGTAAGTTCGAAGGTCAAACTGCAGTAGTCATTCTGCTACCTACCGCTGATGACAATAATATATAACAGTGATGAATTTTTCATTTTCCTAAAATTTTTTTTGATTATGGGTTTGGGTTTTTTTTTTCTCTGAATGAGTAGCATTTTCGGTTTGAAAAGAAAACGTAATAAAAAAATCTTTCAACATGGGATTACAGCAAATAAAATATTTTTTTTAATTTGATTATAGTATCAAAAATAGCTAAAAAATGAGGTTTTGAAGTAAAAGCTTTTATTTTTGATGACGTAATATCGCAGATGATGAGGATGATAAGGATGAGTGTTAATTTTAATGGCGCAAGGGCCAACCCTGGCCAAGCTGCGCCAAACACTTGTTAAAAGAATGTCATATATTTGAAAAATATATATGTATAAAAATATATGTACACATGTATATGCACGCATGCATATAATATACTAAAAATATAAAGAAACACACAAATCAAATCATATGTAAAAATCTAATTTTTAAAAGGAAGGCAAAAAGGTTTTGGTGGGGAGTTTCCCCCACCAAGTCAGATAAGGTTAAAACAGATGTATGAAAGAAGGTGATGCGATGACGGTTAAAAACAGGACAATCTATTAAAATATGACAAACTGAATATGGGACCTTGCACGAGGGACATTCTGGGGCATTTTCACCCAACAGAAGGTGTCTGTGCGTGAAACGAGTGTGACCAATGTGAAGCCGAGTCAAACGGACATCATGTCTTCGCACTGGTAGTGCTGCCCAATGAGAAGCGGAAGGATGAATGCTATGCAGTTTGTTGAGGATCTGCTGATCCCAAGTCTCTTGCCATACACGATGGATATAGTTCTGTGTAGAAGTCTTTAAATCTCGGTAACAGACAGGCCGCTGCATGTGATCAGACATGGATCGTGCAGCGGTATCAGCCTGTTCATTACCAAGTATACCCACGTGTCCAGGTACCCAGGAAAAAATTATATGAAAACCTTTTCCCTCCAATTTTCGCAGAAGAACAAGTATTTCAATCACAGTGGGGTGTCGGCGTTCTGTAAAAAAGTGTAAGGATTCTAGAGCACTCATGCTGTCAGTGTACACACAAAAATGACGGTGGTTGGAAATTAATATATGTTGAAGTGCGATAAGAATGGCAGTTAATTCTACACTAAAGACAGACATGGAATTATGTAGGCTAAAACTTAAAATGGTATTATTAAAAACAACACCACACCCAACATGTCCTACAGCCTTCGATCCGTCCGTGTAGACGGGTAGGTACTTTGAATACTTACTGCGATGAAAAGAAAAGAGTTGCTGATAAATAACATCGGCAGTACCTGCTTTGTCATAGCCCGAAAAGGGGTTGTGATAGTTAAAAATTTGGATGTCCCAGGGTGGAAATGCAAGGATATTGTTTTCCTGGATATTTATGTTAATTAAGTGGGCGTCATTTAGAACAGCCTTTGCTCTTTCCGAAAAAGGTTTGATGTTAAATGAACGGGCCGCATAAAGTCGGTTGAGACCAATGGCAAGAGCAAAGGGTTTTAATGGATGAGAAGGAACAGACATAGCACGAATAAAATAATTGGCACATAATTGCCTCCGCCTTAGTTCTAAAGGTGGTTGGTGGCATACCACATACAAGCTGGTAACAGGCGAAGTTCTGAAGGCACCAGAGAGAAGATTCTCAGAGCAGAGTTATATACTGTGTCCAGTCGTTTTAATACAGATGCACGAGCAGAACCGTAAACTACACAACCATAGTCCAAACGTGAAAGTATTAGTGCTTGGTATACTCGGAGTAACGAGACTCTATCCGCTCCCCATAAGGTATTTGATAGTACCTTTAAGATGTTGAGGGATCGTTCACACCTCTTCCGCAAGTAAAGGACATGCGGAAGGAAAGTCAATTTGCAGTCAAAGATTACTCCGAGGAAGCGCACCGCACTGACGACAGGTATTGGAATATGTCCTATATGAATAGAAGGATCTGGGTGTAGATTACGTTTCCTGCAAAAATGGACACAGCTGCTCTTGGATGGAGATATCGTGTGTCCATTCTGATCGCACCACTGAACTAATCGACTGACAGTTGTTTGCAGCTGTCGCTCAATTAGTCGCATATCTGAACCTTGACAAGAGACCTGTAGATCGTCAACATAAAGCATTCCTCGTACTGAAGGTGGAAGTTGATGAAGTATGTTACTCATATGAATATTAAAAAGGGTAACGCTCAAAACGCTACCCTGAGGAACACCTTGATCTTTAATGAATTTATGAGAAGATGAGTGACCAATGCGTACATTAAAATAACGAACAGCTAAAAAGTTAAAAATAAAAATGGGAAGATTTCCCCTTAGGCCAAAATCATACATATTACGGAGAATCCCATAACGCCAAGTTCGGTCGTATGCCTTTTCTATATCGAAGAAAAGGGAAACCAAGTGGTTTCTCCTAACAAAGGCATCCCTGATTTGGGATTCTAAAAAAACAAGGTTATCAAGAGTGGATCGGCCCTTGCGGAATCCACTCTGTAGAGGAGAAATACACTTTTCTGTCTCTAAATCATATACCAATCGAGTATTAACCATACGTTCAAAGGTCTTACAGAAGCAGCTCGTCAGAGCAATGGGACGATAACTCAGATGATCTGTTGCCACCTTGCCCGGCTTAAGGATTGGAATCACAATGGCCTCCCTCCAGCTGGAGGGAAAGCAATGCTCCTTCCAAACTCTGTTGAATAAAAAAAGAATGTTGGCCAGAGAGTTTGGATGTAGATGACGAAGCATTGTGTATGTGATTCCATCCGGTCCAGGGCTTATATTGTGCGCTTGAGTGAGTGCCTTTTGTAACTCAGTCATCGTAAAATCACAGTTATATGGAAAAAAGGAACGAGTGGAAAAGTTAATCGGGGTACGTTCTGCTTGCCTTTTAATTTCGAGAAAACGAGAATTATAAGAGGCTGCACTCGATACACTCTGAAAAGTATCACCGAGAATGTTGGCAATTTCGATTGGGGAAGAAAAGATAGAGTTCGAGGTTTGTAAAATAGGGAAGGAAAATTCCCGATATATCCCGTTAGCAGCCTTAACCTTTTTCCATAATTGTTTACTGGACGTTGACGAAGTGAGTGAGGACACATATCGGATCCAGGATTGCCTCTGACTCCGACGCCTTACTCTGCGAGCATTTGCTTTTGCCTTTTTGAACGCCAAGAGATTCTCCGTAGTGGGATATCTGCGAAAGATTCCCCATAACCTCCGCTGGTTCTTATATGCTGTCTGACAATCAGCATTCCACCAAGGTTTGTAATGTCGGAATGAATGACTTGAACTCTTTGGTATTGAGAAATCAGCAGCAGCAATCAAAACATTGGTGACTTCTTGTACAGCAGTATCAACACTGTCTGTCTTGACCATTACATCAGTTATCACAGCCAACTGCGTGAAAAGGGCCCAGTCTGCACGACTAAAAGAATACGTAGGTAGGAAGGTTTTTCCACCCGGATTAGAATCGTGAGAAAGGATAACAGGGAAGTGGTCACTATTATATAGGTCCTTCTCAACAGACAAATTTAAATGAGGTAAGAGTGATGGTGAGCAGATGGCCAAATCTATTGTGTGAAAGGATCGTGTGGGTTCGTGAAAGTACGCTGGTTCTTCGTGATTAAGCAGACACAGACAGTGATCAGAAAGCACCTGTTCAATCTGTCTGCCACGAGGGTTCGTCTTCGCACTACCCCACAGAGTGCTATGTCCATTGAAGTCACCAAGTATGACAAAGGGTGCTGGCAACTGATTAATCAGGTTGTTCAAGTCATGTTGGTAGATAGCAGTATTTGGTGGCAAGTAAAGACAGCAGACTGTGATTAGGCTCGTGGAGTGGATTCTCACGGCTACAGCCTGCAACGAGGTATGGAGTGGCAGAGCACTAGATGGAACATCGAGGGATGTAAAAATACATACACCTCCGGACACAGAGGGTCCCTCCGTGTCTTTCCGCACACAACCATACCGACGTATCTTTGTCGTGTGACAAGACTTCAAGAAAGTCTCTTGAAGTGCTACGCATACTGGATGGTACTGACGTATGATGTCTTTTACGTTATCTGTATGCGATCTATAGCCACGACAGTTCCAAGAAACCAGGGAAGTTATTTTTTGAGCGAACTTTGCGAAAGAGGCCCTTTCTAGGGATTATCTGCCACTTGTGTAAAATCAGCCTCTAAAAAGCTCTCATCTTCCTCGGTTGCCAGACCTGTGACGTAATCCGTGTCAGAAGGATTAGCGTCTGTCTCCATGGCATCCGAGATTTTTTGGAGACGGGAGATGTTTCATTGGGGGAATCTTGTTCCCTCGCAATCTTTACGGATGTGTTTTTTTCGGTATTTTTCTTTAAATTGGATGGAGGTTTTATGCGCATTAAGTCTATTTTTATGTTATCTTTTCGGGGACGATGTAATTGAGATGGTTGTTCTTTAATTTTCCCTTTTGTCTTAGATATGGGAGTTGGTGGCTGAGGATCCGATGTTGTAGATGTTTTTGAAGAGATGGAGGGTAAGAGATGCGTTTGGGCTGAGGATGATGTGGTAACAGCAGTAGGAATATTTGTTCTTTGTTTGGATGATAGTGGTGCAAGTAATTTCAAAGGTGGACATTTTATTTTAGTTATATTTTCATCTGTTTGGGTAGAATGATTTAAAGTAGAGGATTTAGCAGCTTGAGCGTAAGTTTGAGATAACTGTGGGACTATTAATTTACTTGCTTCTGGGTAAGAAATATTTTTAGTTGTTTTTATTTCCTGTATTTGTTTCTCTATTTTCCATTTAGGGCATATTTTGGAATCTGGTGGATGAGGTTGTAAACAATTAACACATTTTGGCTCTAGATTGCAATCTGTGGAAGCATGTCCAACAGATGCACATCTAGAGCAAGTAAGTTGACCGCGGCAGGAAGTTTGAGAGTGACCGAACCTCTGGCACTTAAAGCAGCGCAGAGGATTCGGTATGTATGGGCGTATTCTACAGTTAAGGTATCCAGCTTTGATATTTGCCGGTAGTATTGGGCTAATGAAAGTTAAAATTAAATGTTTAGTTGGAATACGTGTAGAGTCTTTTTTAATGGTAATTCTTCTGACCTGAATAACACCCTGACTGGAAAAACCCTCGAGGATTTCCCCGTCAGGGGTGACCAATAGGTCAGTTTCAGAAATGGTACCACGGCAGGAATTAAGAGTTTTGTGTGGACTAATTGTAACAGGACTATTGAGGAAATGCTTCGCAAGTAAAAAGGATTTGGTTTGAAGAGCAGAGTTTGTTTCAACAAGCAGATCCCCGGAACGTAATCTTTTTACGGATTTCGGTTCACCACCTATTCCGATGAGAGCTTTTTGTATGGCAAAGGGTGATACTTTTGACATTTCATTGTGAGTAAGAGAAATGATTAAAAATCTTGTATGGAGTGAAAGTTTGTCAACGTCGAGGTCTGGTAACATGAGGCCTTTACCCGGACTTTGATTTAAAGAAGCCATGGGCTGAGCATCATGAGTTGGATTAAGTGGGTTGGGGGTTTTAATAGATGCGTTTTGAGTTTTTTCCTTATTTGGATTTATTTTGATTTTTTTTAGAAAGGAGGAGGAGAATCCCTTGTGATTTTCAGAGGACCAGTTTGGCAGGGCTAGCCCTAGATTCAGCAACCAGTAGTGGCCTCGGGAGAGCCCCCCCGCTCTGCAATGCAGGACCCCATCCAGGCACCACCTGGAGCTACAAGACAGGCGGGATTATACACCAGCTGATAGAGCAGCCAGGACATGCTGGTTAGGCTGTCCCGGGCTCCTGTACTATCTGGCGGCCTGAGACGCAAAACTCAGCTTTTCTCCTGTACCCTCTACATGGTCGCTTCCTCCAAGACCCCACCTCACCAGTCCAAAGATCCTCAGAAGTTCAAAACCCCGCTCCAAGTGCCAGTTTTCCCAGGGAGTAGTCCGTTGTGTCATCATACCAAAAGTGAAAAACCATCAGACACAACTTCACTCCACTCAGTCCTGGTCTGCCACAGGACTTCGTGGCAGAAAAACAAAGACAATAAGCTGAACACAAAAAAATCAATAATCGAACATAAAAGAAGCAACAAAATCAAAATATTGAAAGAAATATAAGAAAATCAAATGAAAAGAACATAATATAAAATGTAAACCATAATACGGTAGTAAAAAATATCAAATTTTTTACCAGAAAAAAACAAAGATGGAACAAAGTACATTGTTGAATGTAGATCTGTGGTCTGGACGTGAAAAGAAGAAAAGGGAAATTGGAATGGCAAGAAAAAGGGCCGAAAATAGAGAAAGATCACTAGGGTTCCCCGGGTTCGTGAAGCCCGTGTTTACCAAAGACAGTAAACCCCTAGGGAGAAGGAAAAGATCACTAGGGCACCTCGGGAGCGTGAAACTCGTACTCACCTAAAGAAGGTGAGCCCCCTGAGGGGATATCGCAGATGATTATGTATAAATTTTATCAGTGCAAATGTGTATTTTTTTATTATGTCAGAAAGTATTTTGTTTTACTTTATTCCAGTAAATATTTTTTTAATCTTTTATTTTTGATATGCTCGCGCCCCCCTCTCCTTGTAGGTTTATCGCGCCCCTCCAAGGGGGCGCGCCCCACAGTTTAAGAAACACTGACCTAAGTGACTAGTACCTAGTATGACGTACTGGACTGGTAGCGTGATAATAACGTCACAGCAAAATGTAGTTATAACAGACAAATTTATTTTCTCAACAAATTAATTATCAGTGATACAATAAGGTAAAGTCTCTGCGCCAAGCCGGTGCATTCAGTCTCTTCCACGGGGGAGATCAATCATTTCACAGCATTGCTTTGTCCGAAGGAGACTTGCCCATATTTCTAAGAAGTTCGTTCGATAACTTCTACAACGCCACCGGCGCGTTCATTCTCTTTTCTTTCTCCAAGAAAATCTGCTATTCACTCTCCGTCTCATCATCTCCTTTCTGATTTCCATACACACACAATTTACGTCTCTCTCCTCCCTAGTCTCCTCCCTCTGTTCTCTAATCTCTTCTGGTCTCTGTTTCCATTTTCTTCCCTTTTCCCTGCTAAAAAACCCTTTTCAACACCAGGGCGTTTTCACAACACGCCCCTCGTCACTTATCATTGGCAGGTCACAAAAGTCTGTCCACGGCCCTCGACCTCATTAGTGTCCCATTCGTGCGGAACTCACAATCACACACTCTAGATCATAGGTACTTAACCTTTTTTTCACTCCTGCCACATACATATGATAGCTATTTCACGCGAGCCGCAACATGAGGATTAACGGGGGAGAAGGGGACGCTATAAGAACAAAGATATTTAAAAGGCAAAAATTGATCAAAATATTAACAGTTTTGGATTTCATTTTAAAACTGTATTAAACTTCATCAAACTCAACTCACAGATAAAAATAAGGTTTGATGTATTTTTTTACAGCATTATGGGGTAATTTCGATTTCCTTTCATCAATGATCCCAAATTCCCCATCCCCGAATATTTTGTTGCTGAAGAAAAGGAGGCATTGAAAGATTTAAACTTAGCGGTATAGTGACGAGCAAAATTATAATTTTTAAATATTGCATTTTCACGACAAATTGAACAAGGTCTATACTTGTTTTTCTACGAAACAGTCAAGATCCCAATCGTCGTGAAATAACAAATATTCGCTAGATATTTTTCGCTTCGAAGGCATGAGGGTTAATTAAAAATTAGTATCACACAAAAATAGTCACTATTCTACTGTTATTTGTTAACCGTTGCAATTACAAAAGAAAAAAAGTTATTCCGCAATTCTTACAGCACCACATCCACAGTAAAATCGATGTATGGGGTTGCTTTGATTGATAGAATTTCTCACTAAATTTTTTATACATTGTTTTTAAATAATTGAATTTGTTAGTGAAATGGAGCATGGCTGGGCCACTCAAAATGGTCCAGCGGGCCACATGTGGCCCGCGGGCTGTAGGTTGAATATCGCTGCTCTAACCCGCCTGGAATGCACTGACACCAGATTTCTCGTCCAACATCTGGTCACTTGTCCACCACGCCACCTTTGTTTCTTAAATTTATTCTCTCACCATCTACCTAAGCAACAGTGTTCTCCGTTAGACAGGCTTCAACAATTGTCACCCGGTGGGCACTCCTATGTTCATTATGACTTTCAATCCGAGTGTTTTCGCGGCTACGAGGCCAAACAATGAACAATGACCCCATGGCCACTTGCACTGGTCTCTTAGCTACCTGCACTGAGCCATAAAACTTGGCGTGAATGGAAGGGTGGGGTTCGCACCAAGCGAAGACGTTACACTAGTTTAGGTTATGAATGCATCAGGGGCGTAGTTACAGGCATATCAATGATACGGGACCCCCAAACAACAGGGGTCCCGACTTGAGTAAGTACAAAATTGTAAAATGTTATCAATAGTTCCATTTACAAAGCTTCTATTTCGAAAAGGTTATCCCGAAGGAATTTTGATACAGGGCCCACTCAAGACTTGCTGAATGATTTACAAGATGATGCTTGCTGAATGATGACAAGAATGATTTAAAGACAGAGCTGGATTATCCATTGGGTGCTTGGGGTGGGCGCCCAGGTACCGGGGCCCAGATAGTCTGGACGTAACCAGATTTTCTGGTTATAAATTTTGATCCTCCGGTGCCAAGGGGTGCTGTAATTCTTCTGCACCTAGAGCCCGAAATGAGCTTAAATCGGCACTGTTTAAAGATGCAGCGCTTAGCACACTACACAACTTCTTTATTTAACATTTCTAAAAGATAAAAACAAAAGTGAAGCAAATAAATTGGTATGGCTCCGAAATGGGAGCCAGCCGCAAAAATTAAATGCAATGTTAAATGTATGCCACAAAATAATTTCCACGAAAATGTACATAAATTTGGAGACAGAGGCGACCTTGATGCGCCTATATTCCCCTGACAAGTGCTTAAGTTATTAAGTCGTTCGTGTAATTTTAATGCATCGTTAATTATTTAAAATAATCAAATTAATTACATCACAACCTTTAATGTACTGTTTACAAAAACCCTTTTTGGAAAAAAAATTCGAAAAATCATAATTTACCCAGTCTTATTTGGTCATCTTTGCTTAGAAATTAACAGTATAGTTTGGCATGGTAAAAAATTTATAAATACAAGCAATTAAAGTATCAAGTTAACACACACAATTCTCCTTTTTTTACAAAAGTTTTTTAAAAACTCTGCTTAAGTGGGGGGAGCACTTAAGGAATTGAAAAAAGAATAGATTTATGCCTCACACTTTTTAACACGCTTTTATTAGCTTCACCCGTATGTAACGGAATCTTTGAACTCGGTTTTTACCCACTTTAAAAGGTCAAAATAATTCAAAACTCTGCACACTTGTCAAGGACCGATGACAATACAATAATTTAATAATTTTGTTCCATTGACCTAATCAGGATCAACAGGATTAACTATTTCCCAATTCCAGATTTGGTGACTAAAAGATTAAGTTACAACCCTAATGTGAAAACGCTCATGGTTAATGCAAATACAACAAACAAACAAAAGTGTTTTTATGTAAAAAAAAAAGGTGAGGATATGTGGGCACGCGTCAGAGCAATTTCTTAGTTCAATTTCCGATAAAAGCTTGTTTTTTTTTTAGTTTTTTAAACTATCATTTATTTCAGTAAAAAAATGCAATGCATAAACTATTTTTTTTTAAAATTTAGACAAAACATTATTTGCAAATAAGGGATGCAAGCTCGATTTAAAGACTTCTTAAGTTTATTCTTTTCCAGGTAATGAAGAGTCTCAGAATAATTTTTTCAGATGGAAAAATCACTCAGCATAGATATAAATTCCTATGGTCTTAAGCCATATAACTCTTTTGATATTGTGTCCTTAAAATTTAGTAATATTCAATAAACAAATAATTGTTGGTGCTAGTGAAAATGAGGTTTTTTTAAATCCTTATGCGTTAAAATATAGAAGATGAACTATGAAGCATAATGCATTCACAAATACAATTATTCTCAAAAGAAAAAAAAACAGGAATGTTTAATATTCTCCTCCATATTTATTTTGAAGTATTATTGTTGAAATATTTTATTGCCTCGAACAAAAATGTAAATTTGACTGCGATTCTTTAAATATTAGACAAAAAAACATCCTTAAATATATCACAAGTGCTGTAAAATTACTCCAACAGCCACTCCTTTTTCTTTTTAATTCTGAACAAATTCTAAGCTTTCAAAAACCCGAGAAGACGGATTTTCTGAGCCTTCCTTAGAAATAACAAATCACACCACTCAAAATCATCCCACATTTTTCGAGAAACTCCATCACATATCCCAGTGACCGCCTACGTGTATTTAAACATCAATTTCTTCATTAAATATACATAGGCTTCTATCTAATCTCAGTTTAATGGAGGGCCGCATAATAATGACTTCCACATTCTAATCTGCTTCTAGCCTATGTCTTAATTGATTTGTAAGACACATAATTACAGTCCGGCAATAAGGAATTCCATCCGAGAGCCCCTCCCATAGTTGTCAGGCACAGGATTTATGTCTTTCTCGACTACGACCTTGAACCTTAAGTGGTGCAGCCTTAATTCCAAAGCTGGCCGCTCGCAAATTGTATAATAACGCAGCGAAGCCGAGAGTCTCCGTAATACCGATAGGGCCGATGGTTATCAGAGCTGATAAATTTACTTGTTTTTCTGGGATACAAATTGGCTCTTGTTTTTGTGTGCGTCTTATAATTTGATCGATTAATTTCGGAACTCAACTGCAGCAGTTGATAGCAGGATAGCTTTGCATTTTCTTTTATTCTTGTCGGGTTTTTTATATATATATTTTTTTTTATCGTCGTTGTAAGGAAGGAATGAAATAAAGGGCGATAACAATAATTGATGACTCACCCCATCACGTAAACTGGTTGTTAAGTTTTGTTACGTCAAGCGCGATTTCACGGGAATAATGTTATTGAGAGCATAGGGTGAATGTATGATGTGTGCGATGTTTTGGTAGCTACCGGTAGAAGGTGTTAAAAGTTGTCTTCGGTTAATGTTAAAGAATAAGACCCAAATTCGGAACATTTTTTCAGATATAAGAGAAATGAAAAATTAATAAGATATTCTGGCTTCATTATCCTTTAGAGAGCAGCATTTTTTTTTTATCATACATCGCATTTTTAACCGAGCTGATCCATTTTTTCTGGTATGAAATGTGTTTCGCGTATTTTCTCCTATACCTGGAGCGTAGCTACCGCCGTATCAATGATACAGGGGCCCCCAGGGTATAGGGCCTCCAACATGCAACATTTTGGCACTTTAAAATAAGTTTTATTAATGCGGTCATTTTTATCTATTTTCAAAAAAAAAAAACCCACCAGAAATTTTGATACAGGGCTAGCTACGCCAGTGTCCTATACCGTAATGTTAAATGAGCTATCCCAGCACGTTTTTTTTTTGAAAAAAGTATTTATTGAATATTTTTAAATTTTTAAAAACACTATATTGTGTTAACATATGTATGAGTTATAATGTGTTGAAAAGCGTTGTATAGAACGCGCTGCTTTATAACACGAAATTTTTTTTTGTTAACGGTAAGAGCTCAGTAGCAGGTGAGCTACCGTTTTGTATAGTAGTAAGCTGTAATTGAAGGGTCGGTTGCCCTAATACAAACTAAGCTTTAAACATATATGTTTCTTACGTGTTACTTAATTTCCGTGTCGTCCCGTAAATAAAGTGTTCTAAAAGACAAAATAGGAGTTGTCTTTAACTGACTGACTGAACCTCACCAGATGTTCCAAATTTCCTCGGAAACTGAGGCATTTTTTTTGTCTGAAAATGTGTTTCGCGTTTGGTTCAAGCTCTCGAACTTTTGCCGAAGACAGCCTTAAAGGAATTTGGAATGCTAAGAATTAGTTTTTTGTTTCTTTTATTGAGAGAGGTAATTAGGGGTGTAACGACAGCGCATTGATACGCTTCACACCCGTCCATTCATGTCGAGTTTGAGAGATTAGAGCAGGTGGATCGCTTTTGGCTCGGAGACAGCGCACGTGACTTTGGGGTCATTGTATATTGTTTAGCCTCGGGTCCACGACGACAGTATGTCTGGAAGTCATAATAAACATAACAGTACCCCCACCGTTTGACAATTGATGGAGCCTATCTGACTTAGCAGACTGACGAGGATGGTAACAGGTTTCTTCAATAAAATGAATGGAGAAGTGGTGGACGAAGAATCCAGATGTTCGAACGAGCCGTCTCGCGCCGGTGCATTTAAGAAGGACCAGAGAGAACGAGTCCGAGGGCCGCGTGCAGACTTTTGTGGACCAGCCAATGAGAAATGACGAGGGGCATGTAGTGGACCCGCTCCTGGACTTTAAAAGGATCATTTTTGGTGAGAAGGGATCGGAGATCGAGATCGGATCGAGATGAGAGCTGATTGTTTTTGCAAACAGAAGGAAACGGGAGGAAAGGCTCTTCATGTGTTGGTTGGATCGTGATGTTGAGAACGAGCGGAGTCTTCTAGAGCAGTGGTCTCCAACCCCCGGGGTCCATGGATCAAATACTACCGATACGCACAAGAAACATTAAATTATTTCCCTTTTATTTACTGTGATATATTTTTCTTGGGTTTCGAATACTTTTTATGAAAATCACTTTATATTTCTTGTTAAATCCCTTTTTTTTCATATTTTGGTGTAGCTATATTTTATTCTGAAGTCACGATTTAATACAAATAAATTAAACTGATTAAATCAAAACGGTCCAAAATACAAACAATCAACGTCCTCCCCCTCAAAGAGCCGCGGTAAAATTAACAAACATTGATCGGTCCTTGGCGATGAAAAGGTTGGGGAACACTGTTCGAGAGCAGTGCTCCGCAACCTTTTCATCGCTGGGGACCTGTCAACGTTTGATAATTTTATCTCAGCCCGTTGAGGGAGGGATACGTTCATTGTTTATATTTTAGATTGTTTTGATTTAATAATTTTAATTAAGTTACACATTTAAATATGCCTTCAGAACAAAATATAGTTACACCCAAAATGAATAAAAGTGATTTAACGTGGACAGTTGCGCAAATACGAGAGAAATGCACCACTTTAAAAAAAAAATGGCAATAGTTTAATGTTCTTTAGGCGACCCGGCACCGGTACGCGGACCGGGGGTTGCGGACCACTGTTCTAGAGCAGTGCTCCGCAACCTTTTTATCGCCGCGGACCGGTCAACGTTTCATAATTTTACCGCAGCCCGTTGAGGAGGGGACGTGTTGATCGTTATATTTTAAATTGTTTCGATTTAACAATTTAAAGTTAGTTACATTTAAATATGCCTTCAGAATAAAATACAATTACACCAAAAATGAATAAAAGTGATTTAATGTGGAATATAAAATGAGAGATTTCCTTGGAAAGTTGCGCAAATCCGAGAGAAATGCACCACTTTAAACAAAATGACAATAGTTTGATGTTATTTAGGCGGCCCGGCACCATTTGATCCACGGACCGGGGGTTGCGGATCACTGTTCTAGAGGATCTTGTGATGAGGAGGAACTGCGTAGGGAAAACACCCTCCAGAGAAACAACTACCCGACGGTTGTTCAACGGTTAGGTAACCGCGAAGCCAATTCAACACGGGACCGTATTTTGTTATCCTTACGTGCAAACAAGGGACTAATCAGTCTACAATTTACATTATACTGCTTGAATGGAAATAATATTGACGAAGAATATGAATAAAGTAAATTCTTTTTATGTCTTGCTGTGTGACTAAAAACGCTATCCCGTCACTACTTTACAGTGGACTATTGCCATTCTTTATTTTATATTGTTCAGTGTCTATAATGGTACCAACCATTTTGAACTGCTGTCTTGTTTGCGCTCTTGACTGGGCGATTTGAATTAGTCTCTCTCGATACCACACAAGAGCCACAGGCCTCCAATCAAGTCTAAAACCTCATAACGATGCAATACAATCATATGACGAGGATGGCACATCTAAAATATTACCATACTTACCCTTACTTCTTCAAACTAATCATGCAAACTTTGATGCTGAACTGAACAAAGCGCGTCAGTAAATTTGAATTATTCCACGTAAAATTTATTGATCGATCTAAGCCCATGGTTTGACTGGAATACCCACTGGCGGTGTGGTTCGTGAAAACATGAAACAACTGGGTCTTGATCTCAGTAGAGGGTCGTGTCTTTTTCTCGATTCGAAATCAATAAACTCCTGATCCGAATAAATTTAATCATCAAATGCTATTCGTGCACATATTCTCCTAAAAACTAGGAATTTAGAACTATATGTCAACTGGCAACACTGCATTATTATGTTATGTCCGTATCTAGGCCTAGGGCTACCACGATACAACATCATTTAGTTAAAAGGTGGCAGTTAGTCGAGTTGGTGTGAGCTAAGGTTTGTGAAATTGTAAGCCATGCACATTTATTTAGTACGGTTTACTGCTTGTACAAGTACTTGACAACGTATGCTACATACTATCTGCTGTAACGGGTCGCAATTGGGGCCTACTCTTACATTGGGGGTCCAAGGCCTCTAGAAATCTTAAGACGTCACTGCTCATAAACCATGGTTTCTGTTCTGTACCAAAATTTGTTAGAGTAATTTTTGAAAATGATTTTGATAAAAAAAATTCAATTTTTATTGCTTTATATAAACTTCTTAAACTTTATCATTAAATTAACTCACATTTTAAAACCACAAAATTATATTTTTATGCCCTCGAATACTTTTGAATTTAAATTGATTTGACCAAATACTCTGTTTAAATTATGTAAGATTCAGTTATCTACTCGTTTTATTGAAATGCAATTTTCCTTCAAAGCACGATTTCTCGTATTTAGAGGACAATAAATAAAAACTGATTTTTGCTTATCTTTCTATTTAAGAAAGTCTATCGTATAGAATAGAAGATTGAAATTCATTACTTTTTCATCATTCAGAGTTTATAATAGTTTTACTTCTCTAAATTTGTTAATATGGTTTATTCTAACCTAACAAAAATAAAAGATTAAAAAAAAAACAGGTGTTATGAGATTAACTTTCTAGTGACTTGTTGTGGTTATTTTTTTCCGAAATTTATTCCAAATTTTAAAAGTGTAATCATTTTATGTATAAGTTTGAGAATATATATTTGAAGAGTATCACCTACGAAAGAACAAATAATAAAAATAGTGAAGAGAGATATTCATAGATGGCAGCACAAACATGTTACAATGTGATTCGAGAACAGATAGTGAATTCAGAGATAACTGCATATTGTTCTGCAGAAAATTTCAAGCCAGTATATCAGCTGGAGCATATTGAAATACATCAGACTAGATTTTAATTAAGAAACTCTTCTTTAAAAATTCAAATCATTCGTAAAATCATAAAAATAATCAACAGTTGATTATCCCCAAAGTTTTAGCTTATTTCACACACTTTCTATTTTAAAATTTAATAATAATTAAATTCAAAAAAGAAAAATTTTGCAACATTTATTGACACTGAATTTTACAAGAGCCATTTTAGTGGATAAAATGAATCGTTTGTTGGTTTCATTGAACGATGTACAATAATATATGTATTATATTCGGGAAGATACCAAATCATAGATGGCAGCACGACACAATTTAACGCAATCAAGAACAAGCTCAAATTTCGAAATGCTTGTATGTGTTGAAGCAGTGGTCCCCAATCCCCGATCTGAGACCGGTACTGTTTAGTGGATCAAATGGTACCAAGCTGCCCAAAGAACATTAAATTATTTCTATTTTGTTTACTGTGGTGGTTTTCTCTGGGGTTTGTGCGACTTTCTATGGAAATCACTTTACATTCATTTTTTTAGTGTAGCTGTATTTTATTTTGAGGGCATATTTAAATACAATTAAATTAAAATTATTAGTACAAAACAATCTAAAACATAAACAATCAACATCCTCCCCCTCAGAGGACCGCAGTAAAATTATCAAACGTAGACCAGTCAGATGCGATAAAAAGGTTGGGCAGCACTGTTTGTTTGTATATAAATATTGTATATGTATTAACTTAATTAATTACTTAAAATTCTAAAATATTTTCTCTCTCTAAATCTTAATTTCGAATACCCTATTTCAATACGGATTTCATTCCACCTCTCATTGAAGGATTAAAATTTGTCTTTTGACAGATTTATTAGGAATCGTAAAAAGGATTAGACCTTGAATTTTGGACAGATTTATGGGCGATTCGAATGGCTTACACGTGCTTTGCTAACCGTCTGAAATTTTTTTTATAAACCACTGATGTTGTTTCAAAAGTAATTAAAATTCCCTTCACTTGAATACATGTTTTTATTTATATATTTTATTTTTACCTGTTTTTCTTTGCATATTTAAATGTAAAAATTGTGAATAGTTCTCTCTCCAATATTTTTGCTCTTGAGCGAAGCGCACTCTCAAAAAAAATCTCTTGAAGTTAAAATTAAATAAACGATGATGTGATTTATATTAAAAAACTCTGTTACTGCCACAACCACAATTAACAAAATGAATACCATCTCATTGACTCACACACATATACATACTTAAATATTATATAAAAGAATACGACACACTTCTTTTTTCCTCCTGTCATAATTTTAACATCGTATTTCGACTTTATTTTCATACGGAAAAACATCCTATTTTAGTATATCCATTTATACTATTTTATCATCTATAATATGTTATCCTATTTAGTACTCATTTCTCTTCTCATACGTTTTTTTCATATTTTTTTTCTTCAACGTGTTTAGTATTTTGTCACCAAATACACTTTTAATCTTAAAGTTTGAAAGAAAGAAAACTGTGTTTATTTATAGAAATTTTTAAAATTTTTTTTATATATGATAAATGGAAATATATATATATATATCAGTGGCGCACACAAGGGGGGAGGGTCCTGAGGGTCCAGACCCCTCCAAAAAGCCCTTGATTTTTTTTCCGATTGATTATAGTTTTAAGTTTATAGAACGCAAAATTTAATTAAGTATTTGTTATTAATGATTAATTTTATTAATTAATGCTTATTATTTATTCAATAATTAGTTTTTTTACTGTGTTTTGTTCCCTAATATCGGTAAAATCAAAAGCATGATACAAGAATGGTTAACTTTCGACCCCGGACCCCCTTGAAAAATTCCTGTATGCGCTACTGATATATATATAACGTAATAATATTAGCTTATATCTGGGCATTTTTCGTTCTAAAAATTTGTTCTGAGCTCACGAAACTAAAGTAGAACGTCGTTTATCTGAACTTCAATTATCCGGAGCGTCAAATATCCGAACCAGTTTTTTTTTTTTTCTTTTTTTTTTGTCAATTTAAAAGCCGAAAAAGACTACCACAGGGGTGAGATTACCGACTTTGTCCAATAGATCCCCGGATTTCAAGAATGCGATGCAGATATAGAAACCTTGATGGCAATCGATGCAGAAGACTTAGTGGATTTCAAATGCTAAATGATGACGAGATTGTAACTTCCATGCAAGTAGAATCCGACGCTGCCGACGATGAAACGGATGAAGACAAGGACAACAACAACGAAAGTAGCAAAGGTCCAACAAATGCTGGCGCGTTTTCTGCGTTAGAGACAGCTATGGAGTGGTACGAACAGCAATCAGAGTGCTGTCCTGCTCAACTAATACTGCTCAAGAGAGAGACCTTGCAGCGAAAAAACGGAGGTGTACAATGGTACCGCGAAAAATAAGTGATTATTTCCCGCATGTGTTGATTTTCAATATTCGCATAGTGTCCGGTTTCATATACTGCATGGATGGCATTCAGTGTTCGGTTATCCGAACGGTGTCCGGTCCCAAATGATTCGGATAAACGACGTTCTACTGTAGTTTGTACAGCAGGCGAAGACACTCTCACAAATTAAAGGCTGAATAAATTCACACCGTTTTTAAAAAATCATGAACATTTCCTATAATTTATTTTAGTTGCCATTATCATGTTTAATTGAAATACACTCGGATACCGATTTAGCAAATTCATCAGGACCGTTAAATCGGGGTTGTTCGTTATATTGGGGTCCAAACAAAATACAAATTTTTCGCTCTTACCGTTTGGAAATTCTGTTATAAGCAACGACACAAAAAATACCCACACTTAAAAATTACACCCTTTTTATTCAACAGTTAAAAATACTATTAGTGAATTATTATGCCCCAGTTAATTGGAAATTTTAAAATGCTGACTAACACATGTTTGAAAATCTTTTTGATTTCTGACTTTTTTCGACTTTGTGCATGGATGAAAATAATGCGTCATTTGCATCTTGTTGCATAAAGTATATTTTAAGTTCCCAAACAATGTAAAATATTAGAAAACGTAAAATTTTTTATAATAGTTTCATGATCAATTTCTTTCTGCACCACAATCGCTATTAATTGGGGCTCCGACAAATCTACTATTTCCTGAGCTTTAGTTGTATGTGTGCACAGAAAAGCATCCCGCCATCAAATGTAACATAATGGTTAAAATCTTAAGATGCCTCCTGCGTTGTGGAGTGGGATGCAGGGGTAGCTCTCTCAAATTTTAAGGGCGGCATTTGGATCGAATTTGGAAAATATTTTTTCTTACGTTACAAAAAACTTGATATATTTTTTGAAGTATTGGGTGTGAATTATACATTTCATTTCACGTATCTTCTTTCCTTATTTTGTACTCTGTACAGTGCGCACACAAGGGGGTGTCATAGGGGTCCGGAACCCCCCTCCATAGCCCTAGATTTTTTTTTCGATTGGTTATAATGCTATGTATACATTACGTAAAATTTAACTATGCATTTGTTATTTAATAATTGATTTTATTAAATAGTGCTAATTATTTATTCAATAATTAATTTTGTATTGTTTTTGTTCCCCAAAATAGTCAAAATCAAAAGAATATGTTGGGCGGCGTATTAGAGCATGCTAAAAATTCTTGTGTGCTCTACTGACTCTGTATGTTTAACGTTAATTTCAGCTGTCAGTTGTTGGAACTTGAAGGATTTGAGGCGGAAGTATATGTAAAATCATGAAATTTGATCTGTTTACACATCTTTCACTGGTAACTTTCTCCCCATCCAGGAGTGAGGTTGTGACAAATCTATACGGAACTTTATCACTAACCTTCTGAGACGTCTTTTTTAGGGAAATTTAATTCCCTACCTATTTCCAATCGACTCCCAAAAGAGGACAGGGATTCCTTATTATATGCAGATTAGATAAAGTATTTAAGTCAAACGGAATAGTAAAGTGAGAGGCAGTAGGAGAGAGAGATTGAAGCAGGAAGTTATAATAGTGAAGTTAGAGATTTATTATTGAAGATTTCTAGGTGGATAAATTAATCTCAGGAAGAGCTGAGATTCAGTGTGGTAAATATTGATTTATAATTAAAGTCTCATTAAAGTTTTATATTAGGAGTGAGATTAAAGTTAAATGTTCAATGGGAACATTATTGAATATAATTCTGGGATCTCTTATTGCGGTAATCTCTGCGTGATCGATATTCTAATTGTTAATTAATTGGATCATTAAATATTTAAGTTAATATAAAGGAAAGTCCCTTTTAAACCTCATAAAGCTATTTTGATTTATTTGTTATTAAAAGTCTTTGATTCTATTTGGCAAAGATAACCAAATAAAGTTATTTATAAAAATGGCTACTGGTTCTTCTTTAACTCAAAATTATTCTCGTTCTCAAAGTGAGATCCAAGGGGATCTTCACAAGGTCACAACGGACATTCCTTTCACCCGACATTCCTTTCACCTTGTCCTGTGTCAACTATCCAAAAGGGGAAAGGGGTAATAAGAATTTTTAGTAGATAAAGAGCCACAGGAGATGTTTTATTTTAGTCTTGTGTGTAGTTATTATAAGTTAAAATAAACGCTTGTGATCCCCACCATTAGTAGACTCTTTTTCGAAGAAATAGGTCTGCTGAAATGGGCTATTTCTTCTCTTACATTTTATCCGCTTGAAATAACAACAGGTAATTATGCGTTTAATTTCGAATTATTTTGTATTTTTTAAGACTTTATATTTATATATATGCTGCTTTTTTGTTCTCAAGGATTATTCAAGTTTTACAGGTGTGTATCTGTGCGGACAATTGATCTTTTATAATTATATTTTTTTGGTTTAGAAAGAGGGGCGGCATTTTCCATTTTTGTCCGGGGCGGCAAAATTGCTAGAGCCAGCCCTGTTGGGATGAGATATAAGAAACGTGTTTCCAGTCCTATTCAAGACTCACATTATTGGTTGCACGCATGACGCTTCTGCACCTGTAAAGTCTTATAACACTTTGCGCCCTTTTCCGTCGAAATTTTCTACTTACCAAGACAAAACTTTTTTACTTTTCCAGACAAAATGGATGTCATTTGAAAAAAAAACTAATCTTTTCCTAACACAAACTAATAAAAAAAAAGATTTCAGTTGTTGAATAATTCGTTTATTCGGGGTTTATTATTCGTTAAATTGGGGTTTTTGCTTGTATTTTAATCGGGGAAAGAGAAAAGTTCATTAAATCGCGAAATTCGTTAAATTGGGGTTCGATTGTAAAAGAATTAATAAAGAGTTTAATCTGCTGCGTGAGTTATATTTATTTAAAGATTACTTTTATGCGGACATGATTTTTGTAATATTCAATGATCGAATTAGTTTTATGCTGCTTTCTTTGATCAGACATTTTACTTACTAGGCTGTTTATATTTATACGATAATATTTTCCAAAGATTGTTTAGTTGATCCAAACATACTCGTGCCTTCGCAATAATTTATCCAGCAAAGCAGTGGCGTAACGTACACCTCCGCATTCTGGGGGAGCTCAAGGTCCTAGAGGGCCCAAAACCTAACTGACGCCAAATATATACCCTTTGTAAGATCCAGCTTGGGGGTCCAAAACCTAACTTTGCGGGGGGCCTTAGTCATCTCCCTTCCGTCACTGCATCAAAGCATAATTTATTACCTTTTTATCGATGGAACTATTTGATTTTAATAAAATATTTATCTGAAATATTTTGTCACATTTTCATTGTTTCATATGGGGTTGAGTTAAGGCTGTAATGGGACTCGAAATCGTTCCGAAAATTTACTAAACAAATCAGATCTTTTCAGCATTCAGTAAATGATTGATTTTATGGTACACTTCCGCGTGTTCGACTGTGGCTCAAATTTATGAAAACTCTCAACACTAGCATGTTGTCCAGATCTAGAAGGACATTAATTCAAAACCTATAAACAATTTCTGATAACTCAATGATAATGGACGGTAACGTCTTTTTTCATAGGATGGCTGCGGTAGTCTAGTGGTCAAGGTAACGGACTTATGGCCGGGGTGTCACGGTTTAGAGCCAAGTACCGCTGAAGACCCGCCGTGTAGGGAAGCGATGCGTATTAAATCTGTCGAGAGCTCAAACGTCCTCCCATTAGTGTGGTGTGGAAGTTAAGAGATGGCGATGCCAGTTCAGGTGTCGTCCTCGTCACTTGACTTTGGTTCAAAATTACGAGGATCGTCGCCAAAAGCCCTCGAGTAGCTAAAATGTGTGACGTTAGTATTCATTCACTTTTTCTTCATAGGTTCGCATGTTTTCATTATGTTCAAAACTATCACATGAAATAATAGGAAAAGCTATGTGTAAGAATATTAAAATCAAGACACTTCAAATGATGTGGTGTGAATTTTTAGAGAGTAATCTTAACTCTTAACCATTCTTACCAAATAAAGTTATTCCAACTTAGGAAATCCAGAGCGTTTGAAATATTGCTAACAGCAGGGAAGTTTGATGAGACTCGTACAGCCATCTAATGAGGAAAAACTCAACAAATGTTGCCCCACTTATATTCTGCTCTCATGCGGTTCTGCTACTTAAATATGAGGCTTATTATTCAAAAGATCAAGAACAGAAAATCAGTACACACACACAAAATTGCTAGCATACGATCAAAGTCTACCAAAAACATTAAAAAAAAACCTAAACAAGAGACAAAAGTTCTCACATTTTGAACTAGCAATTTCTTATTTGTATAGATTTAAGAAAATAATCATGCATTGAAAACAGGGTAAAATTATGTATATAAGTTGACTTGTGGAGACCCCCCTGGGTCTCACCCTGGACACCAAGATTAATTTGAGGCAAAGAATCACTAAGAGCCATTTTGTATAATAATAACTTGCACATTTATTGTATCAATTCTCAAAAAAAAAAAAAAAAAAAACCCTCTAATAACATATTACTATGTTACGTCAAATAAAAGGGATTTACCTTTTATATTAAATTAAATTACGAATTATGAAATTAATTAATAATTATGCTTAAGATCAAGTAAGGTTTACCGAAATAGGAGGTCCGAGAAATACACGTACTCGAATTATTAGCTTTCATTAACTTTAACTAATTTTACTAAACTAACGCTTATTTCAAGCGTACATAAATTATATTTACCACTGGTATATCAGTTTTCAAGTTCTTCCGTATAATAGCAGCAATAAGTCTTCACTAACGTAATCTCCTGGAATCCTCTAAATTTGAGGTTACTGTTGCTGGCTCAATAGCCTTCATCCCTGCTAGCCTACAATGCTCGACTTAAATACCCTGTCTACTTTGCATATCCCGTTCACCTTTTGGAGTTGATTGGAAATATACGCGAATTTATAATCCCCAAAAAGACGCCTAAGAATATTAGTGGAAAGGTTCCGTACAGATTCGTCACAGACTATCGATACTTATTGAAAAGCAATCTGGAATCCTGAGATTAATTTAGTTACTCGAGACAAAAGGATTTTTTTAAAGTATAAGTACGTGAAAAGTTAATTGTTTCAAGGATTTTACGGATGTTGAATTTTTATTTATTCAAGTTCAGAATATTCAATAAGTATCAAGTAATTTTTTCTGTTTACCTTAATATTTTTCAAAATTGTTATTATTTTTAAATTTTCAAAAAAAAAGAGAGAGAGGAGGGGTAATCATTTTCTTTTAATAACAACAATAGTTTTATGTTAGTCATTTTATAGTCTATCAATAAGCTTGTATAAAAATAAATGTCTTAAATAGTTGCCTACGATAGCTTAGTAGTCAAGGATGCAAGCTTTGTGGTAGGCGATGTTTAAGCCTAACTGTGACATCAAGTCAGAGGCGTAGTTATCACCGTACCTAGGGACGTCTTAAGACGTTTTAAGGCCCTGGGCCTAGAGAAATCTTAAGACTTTTGAGGCCATGGGCCCTTATAAAAAGTAGGCCCTACATGAGATCTTTAAAAGTAGACAGTATATAGCATGCATTGTCAAATACTCGTTCAAAAGGTAATTTTACACAACTAAATGCACACGACTCACAATCTCAAAAACCTAAGCACAAACCGGCTTGACCTATGGCCGCATTTCGACTAAATGAGTTGAATGATTGTTTGTGGTATTAGGCTAAGCATATACATGGACAACGGTCATCACATAATAATGCAGTCTTACCACTTTTACTAGTTGACAGGCAGTTTAAAATTCTCTGTTTTTCGGAGATATGTACGGAAATAATATTGGACTATGAAAATTATCTGGATCATGATATTATTAAGACAAAGTCTAGAAAGAAATGAGGCCCCCACTTAGGGCGAGGCCCTAGGCCCGGGCTCAGTTGGCCCATGCCTTAAGACGTCGCTGGCCACATCATTGATAAGGGGTGCTGTGAAAATAGCCCTGCTTTGAATGGTTCTAGGGTGGAGTGACGTCCGCCCCCCCCCTATGATGTAATGCCCTTTTTCGGGCACTCCGAACTTAGCAGGCAGAGAGTTAGGTCATTGCTCTACTGTCTTGCAGTGTAAATAAATCATTTTTAACGGACCTCTCTGGAACTCTTTTGAGAAACCAACAGCACCCAGCAACGGGTAGATGCAGTCCACACACTTTTGAGTTCGAACTTGAATGTATGTTACACTCATACGTAACACGGGGTCTTCAAACTACATGGGCTCCAACACGTGTGAGCAAAAAATTCGTAGAATATCATCAATAGTCTTATTAACAGAGCTCTTACGTTTCTGTTTAAAAATGGTGTTACTGATTTTAAATGGATACAAATTTTTCGTGAACTCTTCATCTCTGTTTCAACGATTAGAAATCTTTAAAAGTAGATATTGTTTTATTCAAAATAATGTGAAGAAGGGGTGGAATAGACTCCGAAAAAACTAAGAAATTCCAGTTCAAAACGACTAACAGGGCCGGCGCTAGCAGTTTCGCCGTCCCGGACAAAGAGGTAAAATGCCGCCCCCCGTTTGTAACAAGAATTAAATGATATAACCTAAACCCTTCCCATGCTTAATGGTAAAATGAAACGTGAGCAAAAAAATTGCTATCAATAATGTTGAAGTTTTGATTAACAAAAAAAAATTATTAATTTATATTTTTGGCACTAAATTAAAATAAATTAGGGTTGCATAGAAAAAAAGAAAAGAGTCATTTCTAGTGTATAATTATAAAATACAGGTATTAAAAAATATTAAAACAAATTATAGAACCACTAAATATTAAAACTTAATTACATATTAAAAATACATTTAAAACGAGAGTTAAACTTCCAGAGAGCAGCCTCTAAGCTCTCAGTCATGCCAAAAAACCTCGAAAATTTCCCCTCCCGACGAAGCACGTTAGCCACCCCTCCCAGATTCCATCGTCCAACCAATTGCCGCCATGCCACTCAGCAGAATGAAAATATCCACTTTCGTCAAGCCCCACATCAAAGTTTTATCAAGACATGGGATTGAGGACTGTGTTATAGTCCGGATGCCCAAAAGAAAACGCCTATTCAAGAGTTAAACTTAAAAGTGTTTCGTTTTCACTTTTAATTCTGAGAATTTTTTTATAATTTCTTTAACACTAATTTCTTCACCAAGTTCTTGTTCAATGGCTATTGTTGTCTAGCCGTTATCCGATCCTTGGTAGTTGTGGAGCGTAAAATTTTTTTAATTCATTTTAATTTGGAGAAACTCCTTTCTCCCTTTTCCACACTTATTGCGAGAGTAAGCAATATCCTTAAGTCTATACCGAGATTTGGAGCAAAATCCAGGTTCGATATGAATTTTAAAATCTCGATTTTAAAATTTATTTAGCAAAGCCTAAACCGCTACTATCTCGTCTGCCAGGTCCAGCGCGTTTATATCTGGTGAATTCCCATCAGTGTTAACACTGTTTCTAGATCTTTACAATACTTTAGTTCGTCATTTTGAGGAGTATATTTTAAATCACAAATATTGTATAAAAATTGGAAATAGTTGCTGTGGGTACTGATCAAATCAAACCTGGATTCAAGTGCATTTATAGCTTTATCTAATGAGAAAAAATAAAACACTGCCTTATATTTCAAAGTAGGATCATCTATTGGATCACCTCGTGCTTCATAATCGAAATTAACATTCTTTCTTCGAACTCTATGGCACTTTAAATCTGTCGAGAACTGAAACGTCTTCCCGCTGGTGTGTTGTCACAGTTAGGAGAGGGGTATGCCAGCTCAGGTGTCTTTCACGACACTTGGCCATGGTTAAAAATTACGTGGTCCGTCACCAAAAGCCCTCGTGCAGCTGAACAGTGCGACGATAATATTCACTCACTCGAACTCTATGACGTGGCTTGGGAAGCTCAAAATTAGCCGGTATGTCAGTTTCGTTGGCGAGTTCTCAAGCATCGCAAAGCATTTCATTAAAGGCTGTGTCCGATCTAAGATCCTTGAAAAAATCTTTACAACTTTTCAAGAGCTCAATAGCAGATGGTAAATCATAGTCTTTTATCTGCTTACTTATAGGATTGATAAAATTTAAGATTTTGTACCAAATTACAATGCAGCATAAGAGCTTAAATCAGGTGTACTCAACCTTTGTTACCGACGAGCTGCAAAGACATGATAGGTATTTTACGCGGGCCGCATACACATGACAGTTATTTCATGCGGGTTGCAACATGCGGATAATGGAAAAGACACACTATAAAGTCAAAGCAACTTTAACAAAATTTGTAAAACTATTTTTTGGCTTTTATGTTAATACTACACTCACATGTCCATAAATTAAGGATAATGCAGAATCACACAGAAATTGAACTCTAAAATAAAAATTTCACATGTGTAGAATATCACACACATCTTGAAGAAGACTATGCAAATTACAGGAAACCACCAGATGGCGCGGATAGTACGTCACAATGACGAGAGTGTAAGAGAGGGGTATATAAGTAATGGTGGCAAAGAAGTAAAATTGTTCACAAGCACTTTAAAAGCCTTTCAGTGCAATAACCGCATAGTTATGGCACAAAGGAAGCATTTGGATGATTTTTTACATGGTAGAATTATTGGACGACTGGAATGTGGACGTACCCAGCTGGAAGTATCCAAGGAGCTTGGAATCGCCCAGAATGCTCCAGGCTTTGGCAACGATTCCAAGATGATGGTAATGTGAGTAGATGTTACAGTACAGGTCACCCCCGAGTTACAACGCCGTATGAGGACCGGTATATATATTTGGCAGTTACTGCCAAAAGAAACAGACGGAGCACAGCATCAGACCTGTCTCGTCAGCTCTCTTCAGATAACGGTACGACAGTTTCAAGGCAGACCGTGTACAGACGCTTAGGGCACATTGGTCTATATGCACGTAGGCCTGTCAGATGTGTTTCACTTACCGCAACTCACTGTCGCCTGCGATTAACCTGGAGTAGAGAACATGCATTGTGGACACCGCAACAGTGGTTTTGTGTGATGTTTTCCGACGAGTCCAGGTTTAGTTTGCAGTCTGATTCTTGCTGGACTTTCCTATGGAGAGCGCCAGGTACCCGTTACCACCAAGAGAACACCATTGAACGACACCGTTACGGTGGTGCAGGATGGCTCGTTTGGGGAGGAATTATTCTTGGTTCCAGAACTGACCTGCATGTTCAGAGTGTAACGATGACAGACCACATCTATCGGAAGGTCATTCTGGAACAACATGTACGTTTGTTTCGGGGTGCCATGGGTGCTGAATTTCTGTTTATGGATGACAACGCCCGTCCTCACCGTGCAAACATTGTAGACGAATGCCTTCAATAGGAGGATATCACCCGTATGGATTGGCCAGCATACTCACAGGATTTGAATCCAATAGAGAATGTGTGGGATATGCTTGGCCGACGAATTGCAGCCCGTCAACCCCCTCCCACTTGTCTACCGGAACATCGGAGGGCATAGCTTGATGAGTGGTGTAATATTCCCCAAGAACAGATTGATAATTTGATACACAGCATGCCTAGGCGTTGTAAGGCCTGTATTGCATCGTCCGGGAGACATACTCCGTATTAACCATCATACTAACCATGTTATACTATTTTTTGTAATTAGGTTCTTTTTTGAAATTTGCTCCAGGCAGTAAAAATCGCAATTTTTATTAATTATGTCAAACATATAGCATCTGTTTTGCTCTTCACCTTTTGTTTAATAAATAGACTTTACAAATAAGTCAAATTTGTTTGGCTTCTGTTTCTTTCTTTGTCTGAACTTCATCATCCTTAATTTATGGACATGAGTGTTTATTAACTTTTCTATCAAACACGCACATACAAACATTTATTTTTATGAATTTTTTAGAGTTGTATGGGATAATTTCTATTTTCTCTTACTTACATTTTACTATTAAAAAAACAGATTACAAAATCGATATATTTAATTGCTTGATTAAAAGAATTCCTTGTTTAATTTTTAGCACATTGTTTGCTAACATTGAATTTATAAGTGCAATGAGCCATGACCGGGCCACTCAGAAAAGACCGGCGGGCCACAGGTTGAGTATCACTGGCTAAAATTGTTTAACACGCTTTAATAATCCAGAAGCCTTAATAAAGTTATCAATCCCCGAGTTATTACAAACAGCAAATAAAGCATCGTATATCCCTCCTACTTGATACCTTAGTGGTTTTAATGCATTTATTCGGCTTTTCCAGCGATTTTGTTTGAAATCGCGTATCTACTTTATAAATTGTGTTCATATTTTTATTTCTGTGATGCACATTTGGATTTCTCTTTAATTAAATTGTTTTATACTAGGAACAAGCAAAAAAAATAGCACCTATATTCTTTCACATTAATTATTGTTCTGTAACAATTAAAGTTCAATTAAATCCTTTTTCTGTTGCTTTTATTTTTGCCATATAATTTTGACATCCTTTTGTTGCCTTTTTTTTTAAAGATTTTAAATATTGCTATAGATTGGAACTTATATTATTACTAGATTTTTTTTCTTAAATATACATACTAATGCTTTTTTTTTAAAACCTTTTCACAATCACGAAAAATACATTTTAAAGCAGGGGTGGGCAGACTTTTCCAGGGTACGGGCTACTTCTAATTTTTTCAAGGTGTTGCAGTCCACCCAATATCAGTGGCACACAGAAAGGGGGGAGGCTCCACGGGTCCAGACCCTCCTCTATAGCTCAAGAATTTTTCCCGATCGATTATAATCCCATGTATACAGTACGTAAATTTAATTAAGTATTTATTATTAATACTAAATGTTATTAATTAATGCTAAATTCTTATTCTATAATTTATTTCTTACTGTTCTTTGTCTCTGGCAAACTGCAAAATGAAAAAAAAAAAAGTGTTTGGCTGCGTATTGGGGTAGGATATGAGAATGGGAAACATTCGACCCTTAGAGCGCCGCGTCCCCTTTGTGAAATTCACGAGTGCGCCCTCTTCCCAGTGTCGTAGGTGTGATGAGATAAGGAAAAGGTCTCAACACAATATTTATTATACCTTAATAATAAATACGGAATATGTACTTATCTACGTAAATAGAATAAAGACCTCACTTTTTTTGATACCGCGTTTAAAGCAAAACGCAAAATACAAACATAATAATAATAACCACAAATATAATAAGATCAAATGATGCATTTATAATCAAACAATTCAAAATACATTAAAAAAATAAAACATTTTAATGTAAAGTTAGTTCTCGTAACTATACCTGCAGTCTAGAAGACTTAGTTTGGGTACTATCAGCCCATCTTGAATATTTCCGTTTATAATTATCAACTAATAATCTTCAGGCGGTCACTTCAAATTGTCTTGGCGGTCCAGCAATCGATCGCGATCGACATAATGCCCACCCCGGTTTTAAAAGATTTTTGAGAAATATTATAGTAAAATGAAACAGTAAATATATAAAAACTATTGCAAACTGAAACAACCGACTTTTTAATTTGCAGTGCACCATTGTTCTACGGAACACTGATTAAGAGCTTCTCGTTTCTGTATTGGATGAGTGATTATGTTCTGAAACTTTTTTGATACATTGAAATAGGAATTCCAAGTATTTTGTATTTGTATTAGTTGCAATTAAACGATTGAGATTTAACGCCTTTATGTATTAATAACACAAATAAAACATATTTTAATAAGATTGAAACTTAATTTTAAAATTGCTTTGGAAGTTATTTAGGCTTAAAGTCATTGTTGTTTGCTTATTAAGGCTGCCAATTCTATGTCATTTTGACATCACTACATATTCAAATTAATTATCTATTTAATAATTATATTTTGAAATTTAAAATTCACGCCTGAAATTTTGCAATTTATCTAAAGGATGTTTTTGCATTAAATGTTTTTATTTTTTAAAAAATATTGGTATTTTTTTTTGTTTTAAAATCTCAGTCTTTTAAATATTTTCTTAAAATTTCTTCATATTAAACTGCAGATCATTTATAAACTTAATTTTTAAATTTTTCGAAATATGCATTTTGATGAACTTTATTAGTATTATACAGAATGTTTTACAATATTTTAAAGATATTATACATTTTTTATGTATTTTTATAATTAGTTGTACACATAATATATATAATTAATTATGCACATAATTATACACGTGATTAATTATATACGTAACATATATATAATTAATTACTCACATAATTAATTATTGGACTGCATTAAATATTCCTTCAAATTGTCCGTGTAAAACAGAAGTTCCCAAACTTTTTTGTCTCATAGACCCCTTGCCATGTTTTTCGGTTTGGGGTAGACCCCTGCTTAATTAATATTGAATTTTTGCAAATGTATCAACTTAAATGTCTTTTTGATAGCTATTACTACTACTAGTACTTTAAAAGAATTCAATTTATAACTAATGAAGTATAGAGTCAATGTTAATGAATTAAATTAAAAGTTAATTAATATATAAAATAACTGTTTAATAAAATAACCAAACGACACACAATTGATTTTAAGGAGAGGGATGAATCTGGAGCTACAATAACAAATTTTCAACATTTAGTATCAATCTTGTCAGGTTTAACCTTAAATCTCCTCTGTTAGTAGTGTCCAGTTTCTATTTTTTTGTTTTGTTTTGGAGATTGGCAACTGCGCTGAAACTCCTTCTTACGAGAAAAAATAATTAAAAACTTTCTCACGATATTCCATAATTCGGGAGGCCGCGTTAGCCGAGTGGTATAGGTATCGGACTGTAGCTTGCTTTGTCACAGGATCGAGCCCAGTACCACTAAAGACCCGCCGTGTAGGGCAGCGATGCACGTTAAATCTGTCGAGAGCTGAAACGTCCTCCCGTTGGTGTGGTGTGGTAGTTAGGAGAGGGGGGTGCCAGCTCAGGTGTCGTCCACGTCACTTGACCATGGTTCAAAATTACGTGGTCCGTCGCCAAAAGCCCTCGTGTAGCTGAACACTGCGACGTTAATATTCAATCAATCAATCAATCCATAATTCGGGACAAATAACAGGTTTGCCCTTTTAAAGCCAAAATTACTGTCATCCGTTTCTAAACTTTAAAATCTTCATTGGTGCACAGCACGATCAGTTCCTGTTGTCATGTGACATTTTTTTTCAATGTGACCATATAAATTCAATACCTACTGTGGTATTACCATAGTCAAAGCATTCTCAAACCTGGTTTCAAAACCTGAATAAGAGGCAGTTAAATGTTGAACGTAGGTTAAAACGTGCTGACAGATTGTTTGGGTTAATTTGAGAAAATTCCAAACCTCCAGTATTATACTTCTTTAGTTTAACTCTGGAAAGAAATGCTGAAATGGTTCCTGCTTTAAAAAATTATTCTGTCACCTTGTACGGTCAAATTAACCTCATTAAATTTAGTAAATAAATCTGCTAAATAAGTAAAATTTGGTTTCCACTTAATTAAATAATTTTAAAAAAAATTAAAGTCATGATCTAGTTTAATGAGAGTCAATATCACATAGACCCCACTTACACCTCATTGCCCCCCAAGTTGTTTTTTTTATTTTTTTTGCTGACGTGAACCCCTTGGAGGTTATCATAGACCACTTTGGGAATCACTGGTGTAAAAGATCTTAATATTAAAAGGTATCGTGCAAAAATTCCTCTTAAAATGGCAATAATATGAAAAATATATATATTATTCAAGCTTTTAAAATTTGATCTTACAAAATAATGGCTATCTTAACAGTCTTAGAATATATTAGAAAAATTATATGTTTATTTCACATGTTACATTCAATAAAAAGAAAAAAAAGTGTCTATATAAGCAAAATTAACTTTTATTTCCTTTGAAAATTCTTTTAACAGTTTGAAGCAATATGAATTAAATATTTAGCAATTATAGACTAGTTCATTTATTACTAAACAAAATGATCACAATATATTACGATTACAAAACAAAATCGTAATAAATATAACTAAGTTGTATTTCAATTTCAAGCTATTGATGTTAGGATTCTTTATGAATGGTAAATAATTAATGAATGTACTCAAAAGCTCATTAATGTTTTGCATTTTAAATGACCTACTATCGTCCTTTATAAGCGACTAAAGAAGTTATTTTTATACGAGAGGCAAATATAATATCTTTTCATTTGAATAACAGTGTCAATCGAAAATGTTTTAAGACGATTATGGTACATTCAAGCTACGAAAACACACATAAAAATGTTAATCAACATGAAAACATTCTACGAAACTGATGACATTTATATTTTTGTATGTAAAACGAGGAATAAATAAATAAAATAGAAAAATCACAAATGCAGCAAAATAATTTTTTTTCACTTTATCTTACGCAAAGATTAAAATTCCTGGGCATTAAACCTTAAAAATTTAAAAGAGAATTTGAAAATGAAAATATTGTTATCTTTTTTATTGTCCGACTTTGATTTTTCTGCATAAGAAGAGGAAGCTAAAAGAATTAGTTCGGAAGTCAAATTGACACAAGATTCCCTCAGTTTTCTTTGAAAAAGGGCCTTTTTCTCATTGTCATTCTGCCCCTCTTTCCATTCATAAAACATGACAGTGCTTTTCATCACTTTTGTTGAGACTAATCTCTGCCAAAATCTATCTCTTTCAATAGTACCCGAATTCACGCATACAAACAACAAGAGTTGTACGAAATTAGTTGAAAGAGAAGGAACCTGATGCCAAAATTCTTCTTTGTCGCCTCCTCCCCCTTCCCCCATGGGACCAGCGTTGGGAAATATGGCTTTAAATACTAATGAATACTCGTTAAAAAAATAAAAAACTCTAGGATTCCATAGAAAACGTGAATATTTTACATACATATTTTTAATTTTTTTCTTCGAATTTTTATTTTGACTCTTAGAACCCTTAGATATTTTTGGTTTATTTTCTTCATGAACTAGTTAATTTTACAGCTAATTTGCCGCCTCCTAAGATCGCCGACCCGGGCAGGGTCCCGGCTTGCTCACCCCTAGCGTCGGCCCTGCGACTAGTCAGGAAGAACACGCGCGCGGGTTCGAAGTAAAATACAGATAACAATTAAAATGGAAAAAATCCATACCAAAATGTTATTTGCTTGTAAATGACATTCCTTCGTCTGTTGATTGATTGGCTGGAGATAAACGTAACTCTTAGAAGCTACACGAAGCCTTGGCCGTTAGTCAAAAATAGCATGCCTGCTATTTTCGACACTTCTCGCCACAACTGCAACAGCCCAAAGAAGTTTCTATATATGCTAAAAATTATCTTAGAACTTCCATAGGACAAGATCAGCTGTCGGTCTTAGTAATACTGTGGACAGAAACAATAGAATTTGAAAAAACTGAAATCCTCTTCTGCTATGGATGTTATTATGCGTTTTCCGGAAAAAGATCGCGATAAGTACCCGTTAATCAACTAGCCTAATTTTTAAGTAATAAAAGCTTTTAATACATACACCGTATACTTATTTTGACACTTTAATTAAGTTTTATAAATTCGATCCTTTTTATTTATTTTCTGAAAAAAAGCGTCCAAGGAATTTTGATACAGTGACCACTCAGGGCTGGCTAAGCTAGTGGCTCAAGACCTTAATTTATCAGATAACCGTGGAGTGAACAATAGAAGTTGTTAAATATTGAACTGAAATTTTTAAAATTATCATGGGGTATAAAGGTTAGGAGAGTAAGATAGTAATTTAGATCTATGTATATGCCCTATTTTCACGTGAATGAGATCCAAATTGTTAAGTCCATCAATAATTGCTTTCGAGAAATTTTAGAACAATATTAAAACAACCTGAGTTTAATTTTATTGATTTTTGTTTAAATTTCTAAGTACTGAAAAAATTTAGTGTGTTTTATATGTGCTGAATACATTATGCTTATTTTTCCATCTGCTTTCTTTCACATTTAATGATGTGAAAAAACTATATAGCTATCAAGTACATCATTGCATTAGACAATTCATTGTCATTACTACAACCCATGAATATAATCTAATAATCGGGGAAATAGGTGCTAGGATAAATCATTCAATGGATTCAATCATGCATTGATTGTTTTAGATGCAATGGATTTTATCTTTTGTTGGTATCTGTAGAATATGTTAGCATTTCTTTTAGTTGCCAAACCTAAAACTTAAATAAATTGGATCCGCAAAATTATGAATACAGAAGTAGATAGTAAAAGTAGGCAGTGGCGCACAAAGGGGGGTCCTGGGGATCCGGACCTCCCCCCCAAAGCCCTTGATGTTTTTTCTGATTGATTATAACTTTAAGTATATCGTAGAATTTTGAAGTGCGTATATTTTTGTAAAACTTGTAAATAGAAAATTGTTTTTCTTCTTCCGTTAAATCCTTATTATGTAGAATGTTTTTCATGCGTTGATCAAGTTTCAATAAGTGTTCCGTTACTTGAACTCTTCCTTCGGGTACCAGTACAAATTTTTTGCTAAATTGCATTTTGAATTAAAGAACTGATGACGGAAATAGCCACAGTTAATAAAATAGATAGGAATCCTTCCCCTTTTTGAATTAAAATTTTCTCTTTCTCGTAAAGAGGTTTTTTTTTAGAAAGCTTTCTTAAGCTTTCTTTATAGGGAGATAAGCGATTTTTTAAAATTTTAGTCAATGATATGTTACCACATAAAACATTCAGCACACACTCGCACAAAGTTTTTAATTCTTTCTTTGAACACTTTTTCAAAATAGATTTTGAGTTTTTTGTTTTAGAAATTAGTTTTAAGAGCTCTAAAGTTTGTTCAGAACACACTGGCATCTTGTGAACTAATGAATATTCATTGAACAATTTGAATCTATTTATTTGTTTCAAAGTAATGGGTTATCAAGGTTTATATACATAAAAAAACATCTCCTGGATACATACCTGTGCGCACACGCAAGGATTAATCAGTTTCAGGTTGTAAATCAATAAGTAAGTATCCGTACGGTTTTTATGGGGCATTTACGTAACATTCTTGAAAAAATTTCACTTCGAGGATATAATTGGCGGCCTAAATGTGTAATTTGGGATTGATCTCTTCGATTCTTAAATAATACAAGATAATGAGTGTTTAAGGAAATTTCTCTAATTTCTTTCCCTTCATGAAAAATATTCTGTACCACAAAAATTATACTTAAATTTCTGTGATGCGAAAATTTTACAAATAATTTTGTTAATTGGGGATCATTTCCTAACTCACCCATAAGATCGTCCATAACAATTAACGCATCCGAATACTGGTGCAAATTAGAGGGGATACTTTCATGAAAGAAAATATTCGGCATTTCTTCATACAACGTTTGGTAAACTCCATAACACCAAACTATTTTTTTAGGAAAAGGTTTAATCATTTTATTTTCGATTAATTTTTTAACGAACTGACTTTTACCGCTACCAGATGGCCCAGCCAAGATTAAAGTAAATGAGTGAACTAATTTGAAAGAATCCATGATTAAACTAAATAATTTTTATGAATGATGTTGCTATTTATACTACGAGTCATTTAATTCTATAAATTTTATTTCTGGGTGATAACGAAAGAAAAATTCATAAATTCTTTCCCTATCCGTAATCATATCATGTTGTATCATGCATTTTCCTGTCTTGATTCGTTACCAGATAAAAGGGAAATCATGATATACATTCAGTCAAATATTTGCTCATAGTATTGTAACGACGTCGCATTGATACGGACCACTCCCCTCTATACATGTCTAGTTTGATGGATTAGAGAAGATGGGGTTGGAGACATTGTTCATTGTTTGGATTTTCGTCCTCGACGTCAATGTATCTGTAGTCTTAATGGGCTGGACTGCTTATCCTTTGACCGAGTTCATCTGACTCGACACACTGGAGCCTCAAAAACGGCGGGCGAAAAGGGGGGAAGGTGTTCGGGCGGACCTTGTGTCGTCAGTGAGAGTGAGAAGGATCAGAGAGCTATTGTTAGATTCGCGCCAATAGGAACGCTAATGAGTCTGCTGGTCGTGTGCAGATTTCTGATGGGTCAGCCAATGACGAGGGATGTGTAGTGGACCCGCCCCTGGAGTTTAAAAGGGGTTGGTGGTAGATATCCAATCCAATTCGCTCTATTGAATCTATGTACTGCGCCTGGTCGTCACAGAGTAGCAGAACACAAAATTTGTTTGCTGATTTAGTAGTGTGTGTGTAGCAACGTTCTAAAATTTCTATGGCTTCATTATGTCTACTTGTAATATTTGAGGAAAATATTTCGCTACAAACGTTAACTTAAAACGCCATACATTACAATATTACGAAAAAAATTATGTCTTTCAATGTGTGGATTGTAGTAAAAAATTCGTTCGACAAAGTGATTTAAGAAAAGACAGTGACTCTGTGCATTCAGCAGAGAAAATTGTATGTGAGTTTTGCGGCACACCATTTTCCCGGAAAGACAACTTATTGCACCATTTGTTCAATAGGAACTGCGAAAGAAAGTTGGAGAAAGAAGCGGGAAAAGAAAGAGAGTGGATTTGACTGTTTTAAGTAAGAAAAAGAAAACACAGTTGTGTCCACATCTGCTGAAAATTCTGCTGCTGCCCCTAAAAATTCTACAACTGTTCCAGAGCATTCTGCTGTTCCTGAAAACTCTACGGCCGTTGCTGAAAATTCCGATGTTGTTCCTGAAAAAATCTTCTTACCACCAAAAGAGAGCGAGAGTGCTTTTCAAAAAGCATATAAAACTTTTGATCTTCCCAATAATGATAGTTCACTGGGGATAAAAGAGTTTCTACTCTTAAGAAAAAAAGAGACAATATTTATTTTTCGCAATGAACTCAAAACTTACAAAACATTGAAAGTGAGTAAATGAGTTCATTGCATTTACTCGAAAGAGACAGATGCTGGAAAAATGATAAAGAAAGTAGAATTCAAAACGCCGAATAATGAAGTATTACAGGAAACTAATCTCGTCAGACTTTATGACAACATGTCTGAGAAAATAGTGAAAGAAAGTGAGGATTTCGAAGGTAAAGACTCGGACTGGACACTGGACGAAATCTTAAGACTCGAAGTCCGCACAAACCGTTATTCTCCATTCAGAGGTTCATCATCCTTCATTGAGGTGCCGAAGCAGATCGCTAAACGATTGATTGATTGATTGAATATTAACGTCACACTGTTTAGCTACACGAGGGCTTTTGGCGACGGACCACGTAATTTTGAGCCATGGTTAAGTGACGGGGACGACACCTGAGCTGGCACCCCCTCTCCTAACTACCACACCACACCAACGGGAAAACGTTTCAGCTCTCAACAGATTTAACGTGCATCGCTGCCCTACACGGCGGGTCTTTAGTGGTACTGGGCTCGAACTCGTGACAAGGCAAGCCAAGATCCGATACCTATACCACTCGGCTACCGCAACCACGTAGATCGCTAAAACTAAGGCAATAATCAATGTCATCAATAAAAAGGACTCTCAGTGTTTCATGTAGTCTATTCTCGCAGCTCTCTACCCCAACACTAGCGATCCTAAGAAAACGTCAAGTTACCCCCTCCTAAATAAGTTGAACTTTGATGGAATATCCTTTCCAACACCTCTTATCGAGGTGAAAAAATTTTCAAAAGTGAACGATATGGGAATAAACATTTATTCTTTTGAAGAAGATTTAAAAATATTTCCTCTCCTCATTAGCGATATAGTGTGTGAGAAACATATAGATTTGCTTTACGAAAAAAATGGAGAGTTTGGACATTATTGTTTCATTAAAAGCTTATCTCGACTTGTTTCGAAACAACTCTCAAAACATCAACATAAAATCTTTATATGTAAAAGATATTCAAGTGCTTTCCAAACAGCATACAAATTTCTTCAGCACAATGAGATGTGTATAGATAAAAGTCCTGCAAGGGTAGTAATGCCGTCAGAAACACAAGTAAGTTTTTAAAATGTAAAAATTTTCAACATTGTTTAAAAATACCTTTGTTGTGTATGCGGATTTTGAGTGTGTAACTAGGAAAACTGATACTTTCTGTCCTAATCCATACTTTTCCTTTACTAATATTTATGAAAAACATGTCCCAATAGGTTTTTGTTATTTCAGCAGTTATCAAGAGGGCATTATAAGGATCCAGTAGTATATAGAGGTATTGATGCCCCCAAAATTTTTATTGAAAAGTTAAAAAAAGATGCAATAGAAATTGATAATGTTTATAAAAAAAAAACAAAACCGTTATCTCCTCTTACCGAATCAGAAAAGCAATTGTGTATGATAATGCTAAATATCGTTATGTTTGTGATCAAACCTTTCGCGAAAACAATATCTAGGTTAAGGATCATAATCATGTTACTCAAAAATTTAATGGCCCTTGTTGTAAAAGTTGCAGTTTAGCAATGAAAACCCCCAAATTTTTGCCTGTTTTTTTCCATAATATTTCTGGGTATGACACGCATATTTTTATTAAGGAGTTAGGATATGATCAAAAACAAATTAATTTAATTCCGAACATTGAAGAAAAATATATTTCCTTCAGTAAAAATATTTCAAATGATTTTCAGTTAAGGTTTTTAGATTCTTTCAAATTCATGTCTTCTAGTTTGGAAAATTTGATAAAAACACACACAAAAAAAAATGAATGTAAATACATGAAACATTATTTTGATTCAGAAAAAATAGATTTACTTTGAAGAAAAGGAGTTTTTCCGTATGATTATTTTGACAGTTTTGAAAAGTGTAAAGATTCTTGTTTACCACCTATTAGCAAATTTTACAATACACTAAATGAAGAGGCTATAAGTGTAGAGGATTATAATCATGCATGTAAAGTGTTTAATGAATTTCATTTAAATAATCTTGGTGAATACTGTGATCTATATGTAAAAACAGATGCCCTACTGTTAACAAATCTCTTTGAAAACTTTCGAAAAATATGCATACAAACTTATAAACTTGACCCCTGTTGGTATTTTACCACCCCAGCTTTATCATGGGATGCTATGTTATTACATACTAAAGTAACTATCGAACTGTTCACAGATTATGACATGCTTCTTTTTATAGAAAAGGGTGTAAGAGGAGGTATAAGTCAGTGTTGCAATCGTTATGCTATAGCCAACAACAGATATATGTCTAATTTTAACCCAGATGATGAGATAAAATATTTAATGTACCTTGACGCAAATAATTTGAACGGTTATGTAATGAGTAAATATCTACCCTTAAGAGATTTTGTTTGGAGTGATAACAATTTAACTGAACAGGATATTTTAAATTTATCAGATGAATCCGATGTAGGTTATATCTTGGAAGTAGATCTTGAATATCCTTCCGATTTGCATGACAAACATTCAGAATTTCCCCTTGCCCCTGAAAATAAGTCCCCACCTAATTCTAAAGAGCCTAGGCTTTTAACTACTTTGGAACCAAAAATAAAATATATTCTCCATTATTCTAATTTAAAGCTATATTTAAAATTAGGGTTAGTCTTGAAAAAAATTCATCGCGTTTTAAAATTTTTTCAATCTCCTTGGCTTAAAAATTACATAGATTATAATACTAAATTAAGAACTAAAGCTATAAATGACTTTCAAAAGGATTATTACAAACTAATGAATAATAGCATATTCGGGAAAACGATGGAAAATGTAAGAAGAGTAGATATACGTTTATGTTCAACAGAAGAGCAGGCTCGAAAGTTAATTGCGAAATCAAATTTTATTCGGCGCACAATGTTTTCTGAAAACTTAATGGCCGTCCATCTAAAAAAACCAAAATCAAATTTTTGAAACCAATATAGGTAGAAATGGTAATTTTAGAAATATCAAAAGTTCTAATGTATTCTTTTCACTATGAATACATGCAGCACCGTTATGACTCAAAAGTAAGGTTCATATATACAGACACCGATTCTTTTATATATGAAATAAAAACTGATGATTTTAATAGTGACATGAAAGATGATATTAACTTATATGATACTTCAGACGATGTTGAAAACAACATTTATAATTTACCTCTTGTTAACAAAAAAGTCATCGGGAAAATGAAGGATGAAAATAAGGGAAATATTATGAGAGAATATGTAGGATTAAAATCGAAAATGTATGCCTACAAAACAAATAATAAGATTGAAAAGCAGTTAAAAGGAATTAAAAAACAAACTATAAAAATAAAATAACATTTGAGGACTACAGAGCCTGTCTTTTTAATCAAAAATTAAAATATGTTGACATGAACTTAATTAGATCCAAATTTCATTCAATACATTCAATAAAGCATAACCAACTTGTTCTGTCATATAAAGATGACAAAAGGTTTATTAATGGTGATGGCATTACTTATCTTGCCCATGGACATTGGTCGTTGATGAAATTAGAATGAGCAGTAAGACATAAAATCCAATGATATGATAAATTCACAATAATGTGATTTTTGTAATGTAAATAAATGATTATAATGTAAAACGGAATACAGAATGCTCTTTTTGTAAATAAACAGCTTACTTTGTATCTTTACCGTACATGTGTAATCATTATACTGAAATAAATTTTACAAGTTGTTGTTCTCCTGTAATGTAAATATATGATTGTAATATAAAACGCAATACAAGATGTTGATTTCTGAATAAACAATTTACTTTGTATATTTACTGTGTATGTGCAATCATTATACTGAATTAAAATTTACAAATTATTAAAATAACATGAATTAAATATTTTTTTAATTTCGTTTGATTAAGAAAATGATTTTAAAACACGTCGCCATATGCTTCGCCTGCAATCTGCTCCGCCTGCAAAATTCAATTAATTAGATTATAAACATAAGTTTTCTTCAGGTCTGTATACCTTCATAGGACAATGGTTAGCGTAACTGAAAAACTATTGTCCTTTGGAGACATTTTGATCTGAGGCCGTGAGTTTGTATCTGGTTTATTATTATTATTTTTTTATTTGAGCGTTATTTACTTCAATCATTTTAAAATCTATAGTTAGTGTATATTTTAATCAATAGGTGGCACCATGAGCATTTTTAACATTCCCATACTTCAATTTTTTGCACACTTTTTTTGAAAAAACAACTCAACTTAGCAGTAGGAGAAAACAATTCAACTCGCCCCCTCAACTCGAAAACCAAATACATAGCAGGAGAAAAATAACTCATCTTAACAGAGGGAAGAAAAACAATTCAACTCAGCACAGTCTGCTCCGACTGCACACTATAGTAGGAGAAAAACATCTCAGCTCAGAAGCAGGAGGGAAACAACTTAACTCTTCTCCGCCTGTGACCGTAGAATCAGCTTTTCTTACCTACTTATGCACTATAAAGTTCGTGAGAGTTATTTATTGTTGAAATTTGACGCAGTGAGTTGATGGTCAGGGCCGGACCGTGACTTTTGGGGGCCCTGGACTATCAACATCTGAGGTGCCCCCTAAATAATTAATGTTTTTGCCATTTTCCTAAAAAATTTTAGTGTGGGAAAATTTGAAATATACGAAATTTAAGGTTTTCTTTTTATTTCAAACAATTTAAATACGTTATAAACAATAACCTAATTTACAAAAAAACCCCTTTTTTTACTCTTTTGTGCAGCAAATTCTTTTATTTGCTCATCACATTTTAAGTCTTTGGTGAGATCAGTATTAATACAAAGAAGTAATAAATAATTAAGCCTAGTATTTATCATTGTTCTATATTTGTTTTCCGTATAGGACATTTTAGAGAACGCACGTTCCGCTTCACAACTAGTAATAGGGAGCGTTAGAAAAATCTTTAAAACTGGTACACAAATTTGGAAAAACGTCAACAAGTTTCATTTCAAAAATTACATTGAACATATCCCTACAAGTATAGGACTCTAGCTCAGTTTGTTTTAGATAAGTTTTGAATTAAACACACACACCTTCATTTACTAAATGTTGGTCTACGTCATCTGATTAGTAAACAATAATAGCGCGTGCATTCTCCAGGTCAACGTTCTTCTTACTTTCTGATCTTGCAAATCCATCAAAAATTTTAATTTTTCTTACTATATTCTTCTATTTAAATCAAGGATTAGCTTGCCTAACGCAACACACACATACAATAAGTGTGTCTCTTTTAAATTTTTTTCTCCCATACACAACATTTTCTGCGGATTTATCTGCAAATTTTGAAACAACCCGTCTCTTGCTCACATCGCTATGTTCTGTTTCTATACTAGGACTTAATTTTTTTGGCTGCATCTTGATACTTCTTAAGTTTTTGATATGATTCATGTCGTACATTGCTTATAAACACGTTTTCTAAATGACATAATTAAGTTATTCCCTTCACAGATGTCCAAACCAGGAGCCTGTAATATTTTGTTAACTGAATTAACTCTTTGTAAAATTTCTTCCCAAAATATAATTTTAAAATGGCAGTTTCAAGTTTTGTTAATTTATTAAATAAATTTGCTGCCTCTTTTCTAAAATAAATTTTCTCATTTCATTGTCACTAAATATCTTAAGAATATTTATGATATTACCATAGTTATCTTTTAAGGCTTCAACAGCGTCGCAAAGACAAAACCATTTGGTCTGACTTAAACTTTTTAAGATAAATTTCAGTTTAATTTCAAGATTTAGAAGTTCCCAATCTATGGGTCGATGCAGAAAAGAAAACATATATTTGTTGCAATAAACCAGATGATCTCAAACTTTTCACCTCACAGACCCCTTGCCATGTTTTTCGGTTTTGGGGTCACCCCTGCTTACCTAATATAGAGTTTTTGTAAGTTATCAACTTAAATGTCTTTTTGACTGCTGTTATAGAGCTACTTACTTTTTAAGATACTTAACTAAAAGATTTCAATGTCTAAATGTAGAGAAGTATAGTGTTTAAAACTTAAGAAACACATGCTAATTAAATTAAAATTTAATTGATAGAAATTGAAAAAAATGTTATTAAACGAAGGATGAACCTGGTGCTTCAATGACTAATTTTCAACTGTTGGCATCAATCTCGTCAGGTATAACCCGAAATTTCCTCGGTTAGTAGTGTCCAATCCTCTTCTTTCTTTTATTTTAGAGCTTAGAAATTGCACTGAAACTCCTTTTCACGAGGAAAAGCAATTAAATCTCCATAATTCGGGATAAATAGCAGGTATGTCTTTTTAAAGCCAAAATTGCTGTCATCCGTTTTTAAACTTTACTTGAAGATCTCAATTACAACCCATTTCGATCAGTTCCTCTTGTATATATATATATATATATAATATGACATTTTTTTTATCAATAGGACCATATGTGTTTGTTGCCTGCTGTGGTAATTACCATAGTCATAGCATTATCAAACCTAGTTTCAGTATCTGAATAAAGGGCGTTTAAATGTTGAACGTAAATTCAAACGCCATTTTCCTAGCAGATTATCCGTGGCCAATTGAGAAACCTTGAAAATTCGGGAAGTAAAATATTATACTTCTTAGGCTTATGAAACGCTGAAATGATGGTCCTTGTTTTAATAAAATTTATACTGTCACCTTGTAACTGCAAATAAACCTCATTTAATCTTGTAAATAAATCTGTTAAATATGTAAATTCTGGTTTTCGTTTGATTAAATTTTCTTTTAAAATTTAAGTCACGATCTGGTTTATTGAGAGCAGCTATAGTATTTAACTACAGTATATAAAGAGTGTTTTTTTCCAGGTATAGAAGTTTAAGTTGGCATTACTTTCCAAGATGGTGACCGATTTAACAGCTGTCAAGTGATTTATTCTCAGTTTGGTTTGGCAATTCATAAAAACGATCATCAAGCAAGGCGTCGAATGGGCCCCAAACGAGATTGCCGTTGTTCCCGATTTTCATAAGCGAATTTTGTTTAGCGATGAAGCGCACTTCTGGTTGAATGGCTACGTCAACAAACAAAACTGCCGTATTTGGAGTGAAGCTAATCCACAAGTGTATGTCGAAACACCGTTACATCCAGAAAAACTGACTGTTTGGTGCGCTTTATGGGCTGGTGGAATCCTTCTTCAAAAACGATGAAGGCCACAATGTTACAGTCAATGGTGATCGGTATATAGCCATGATTACTAACTTTTTCATTCCTGAATTGAACAATCATGATGTCCAGGAGCTGTGGTTCCAACAAGACGGCGCAACATGTCACACAGCTCGTGCCACAATCGATTTATTGAAAGACACGTTTGGTGACCGCCTAATTTCACGTTTTGGACCTGTGAATTGGCCTCCAAGATCTTGTGATCTAACACCGCTAGGCTATTTTCTGTGGGGCTATGTAAAGTCATTGGTCTATGCGGATAAGCCACAAACGCTTGACCATTTGGAAGACAACATTCGCCGTGTTATTGCAGATATACGGCCACAAATGTTGGAAAAAGTCATCGAAAATTGGACGTCCAGTTTGGACTACATCCGAGCCAGCCATGGCAATCCTATGCCAGAAATCACATTTAAAATGTAATGCCACAAGATTGTCATTTCGAATAAAAAAAATTCATGTCAATCGAATAATACATTGTTGTTTTATTGCAATTTAAAGTTCTATACCTCTAAAAAAACACCCTTTAGTAACCCCATTTACACCTCATGGACTTCCAAAGCATTCTTTCACTGATGTTGACCCTTTGTATGTCGTCATAGACCCCTGGGGGGTCAATATGGACTACTTTGGGAATCACTGCACTAAACCAAAGAGGTTCACGATTTCAGTCGCAACCTTAACTGTTTCTAATTAAGAGAATGTGCAGTACACGGCACATAATTATAGGGAACTTATTTTTTCTTTTAGAAGAGGTTGCACACCGTTATATCGATCTGACACATTCGCAGCGTTGTTAAATGACTGTCCCCTACACTTACCCAATAGCAATTTACTTGCTTCTAAAAATTCTTGTGGAGAATTAAATAAGTATAAGTCAGTGTGACTACTAATCTTAATTAATGAGACGCATCTTTCATGCACTTTTCCCCAAAACAATATCGTAGTACGATAGCAAGTTGGTCATTGTGGGCCAAATCTGATATTGAATCCATCACAATTAAATTGTACTTTATGTCATCGTTATTTGTTTGAGTTGTAATTGCTTTAATGATTTGCATGCCAATGATCTCAATTATTTGCTCATATATTGTTTTTGATTACGATATTAATGATTTTGGTTGTAGCTCACGAATGAATGGGTCGAACTCTATTAGTAGTTCCAGGTCACTCATAAAATTACCACTATGAGGAGAATTAAAAACTTCCTAAATACTAAACCTCTTATAACCAAATACTTTACTACCGCAATAACACGTTTGATGACATTGTAGTAATATTTTGAATCTTTTTTAGTTAGTCCTATAACTGTTTATCTAAAACAGACTTTTTTCCTTTCGTATCAACCAAACATTAAATTTTTATGTCCAATAGAAATTTCATGATTTTTTAAACAACTTAATTGTTTCCGATCTGATAAGCCGATTGTGTATTGAGAATTTGTTTTAGAAAAAAAATTTGCACATCAAACAAAAAACGCTACCAATACTAATTGAATAACATAGCTAAAATCTTTCCAGGAATCGACCATTTTTAAGTTTTTTAATGAAATGATTATTCGAAAATGATCTCTTTGTATTCTCTTACCGAAACAGAATCTATATCATCATTTGGATCTTTATTTTGAAAATAACTCATTTCATGTGAAAGGATCTCCTCTACTAAAATTCGTAGGTAAACAACCGTATGTATCTTCGTCTATCGTCTATCTTCTCACGAACCGCACGACGCAGAAACTTGCCAAAGGAACCAAAAGCTCGGGAATGATCCGAGAAATTTGTTTTTACCATTTATATTCCGATATTCCAATTAGTTAAAAAGATATTGATTAATAACCTTAAAACGCATAATTAGTGCCATTTTTTCCCGCCAGAAGCAAAGTTCAAATTCTCCGACCTTTTTTTTCAGACTTTTTTAAAACACGATCTAATTTTTTCTATGCGACTCATACAAAAATAATTACAGGATCAGAAAGATAATTTATTTTACCACGATACGGTATAATTTATTTTATAAAATAATTATATTTTCTATTTTTTACGATTTCTTTAAATGAGACAAAATTTATACGTTTTTATTAAAATGATTTCTAAATCGTTCCGCTTGCATTTTCTTTCACCCTAACAAAAAAATATTTTACACTAAAAAAGTTCATGCTTTTCTCTTTTAGAATCAGTCATTTAAAAAAATTAAATGTCAAAAACGGGGGGGGTTGCGATTTTCCAAAAAATACTCAAAATTTTATTTATAAATACTTAATAACTTCTTTATTTATAAAAATAATCTCACGAAACTTATTTTTCCGTGTTTAAAACGATATTAAACGTAATCTGTATAAAGATTGATAAAATATCTTAAAAATTACGGTTATTGAAACAAAATTGTGTTTTTCCCCCCCTTTTTGCGAGAAATATTTAAGCATTATTTTTTTAAGTTTTTTGTTTAAAAATTACCGTTGTTTGCAATCGATATATGAAGTTTGAAGGCATTAAGTTAAAAATGAAGCCCGAAAAAAATTTTTCGTATGCAGAACGATATTATCCGTAATCTGTAGAAAGATTGATAAAATTACGGTTAAAAATTACGTTTTTTTTATAAAAAAAATTGTGTTTTTTGTTATTATCCCTTTTTGCGAGAAATATTTAAGCATTATTTTTTTATAGTTTTTTGTTTCCCTAGCAACGCCGGACTAAGTGGAGGAACTGGGGGTGGGGGTGGAAGTCATTTTGAAAAAGAGTATTAGAAGTACTGATTTTGTGAAGGAAAGGGAAAATTTATAAAAGTAGAGAAAGCCCGTACAACGCCGTGCCGTGCAGCTAGTTAGTTATTAATTTCCGCGTATTCGGTCTTAGAGTGAAAGGACAAAAGTTAATTGTTCCTGCACTCGAAAATCAAAATAAATTTCATATAGTATTTCGGGTATTTTATTTTAGATTTGTATTTTTTACTGGTTTATTATATATTTTATTACTATTTTCAATGAAAGCATCTTTTTCAGTTTATTACTTTCGACAGGAAATGGGGGCCCCTAGAACCCGGGGCCCTGGGCTGCAGTCCATTTAGCCCATACGTAGATCCGGCCTTGTTGATGGTAGTCCAGAATGATTTTAAAAAGATGAAAAAGCCATTATCAATGGATCACTGAGTTTGAACGAGGTAGTATAATAAAGATAAAAAAAAAGTTGGATTTTCTTTCCACGTTATTACAGAAATTGCAAGGAATGTATCCACTGTGCATGATTTTAGACAGCAGTTGTCCCGGAAATGCACTACCTCAAGAAATTTATGGTCCAACTACGCATGGGACACCACTGACAGTGAAGACTGCAGTGTTCACCACATAGCTATGGAACATAGCAGTGCATCTATGACAGAAATTACAGTTTTTTTCGTCACCAGAGGGACACAGTTCATACCATTGGCATCTGCGACTTCAGTGATGTCACGCTAAAGATCATTGGAGAGCGGAGGGGCGATGTGTTGTGTTCTCCGATAAAAGCTGTTTCTGTCTTGGTATCAGTGATGTAGTGACTAACGGAGAATATTATGGCCCCCTCCTGCAAAGTCAGATTTTGGGCCCCCTGGAATACTACCCTATCCAACGATGGGGGGGGGTGTATGTTATGCAGCTGCTGTGAAGGCTGTATTTTGATTAGAAGAAGACCAGATCAGCGCCTGCAAACAACCGTTCTGCGGCCTAGACACACTGAGCCTGCACCTAGAGTTATGGTCTGACCCGAACATTTTTGTTTGATTGCAGAACTCTCGACGTTAATTCACGTACCCTGACTGCAAACTTGTACGTCAATCTGGTGATTAAAACTGTTGCACTGTCATTTATTAAACATCATTCAAAGGGTATTTTCCAACAGGATAACGTGTGCCCTTATCCCTTGTTGTAATCCAAATTTCTTTATAGAAAACCAACGTGTTACCTTGACCTTTTAAATAGCCAGATCTTTCTCCAATCGAGCACGAATGGACCATCAGTGAACGGCAACGGCAGCGTCATCCACAACCAGAATTAAGCAACCATATGTTGATCGACCAAAAGCAACAGGCATGCAATTCCATCCCATAAACTGATACCTGGTACTTGTACGACACATTGTATGCATCTTTGTATGCTTGCATTTAAAATTCTAGCGGTTACACTGATTTTTAATGTACCATCGTTTCACATTTGAAACGGCTTACCTCGCGAATGCAGTAACATGTGATCTTGAAACCTAAATCAATTAGATATGTTACTCAGACAAATATATTGCACAAGTTTCATTAGTCTACATTAATTTTTGCTTGCAGTATGGATTCCCCCCATCAGTGTAAGATATATCCAAGTAATTAAGCACGGCTTTACACTAAAAAAAAAAAGCTTGTTTGACTTGAAAAATACTCCTTTGTTTCGAAATAAAATTTGTGTAACAAAACGCATGCGAAAATTTTGTACAGATTGCAACAATACAGATATACGGAAAAAAGATGGCTATGGTTGTTACAAATCCGTGGGAATAATCGAGGATGCAATATCGATTCGAGATATTTTTGTTGTAAGTTGAAATTATAACTGGAATCCATCAAGCTTGAGATCCCTACTGGCGCCCGCCAGGCGCTTAATCTGCCTGTACGACACAGGTTGCATGCTTGCGTTTTCTAAATTATGGTGGTTACACCAGTTTTTAACGTATCATCATTTCACATTTGAAACGGCTCTATACTTGCGCTTACATTAACCTGTAAACTTGAAACTAATCAACTAAACATGTTACCGATACAAATGCATTGCCGAAGTTTCATTTGTCGACAATATTTTTTTCTTGGTGCTGGGAGTTTTTTCTCTCCCATTAGTATAAAATGTACCCAAGAGTAATTAAGCTCGACTGTGAACTAAAAGCGAACTTGTTTGACTTGAATAGTATTCATTTGTTCGAAATAAAATTTGGGAGGAAAAACAACCAAGCAACCAAACCAAAAAAAAATAAAGCTTCTAAACAGCAGTTGAGCCGCAAGTCCTCTCGTGAGGTTGTTGGCAGGGGATGAGAGGTGGAAGGCCCCTGATCCACCCCCAGGGTGTTTTTCCTCGAAATTGGGGTGGAATCGAGCTAAATCGTACTGTCACTTATATGGTGCTCAAGGCTATGGCCAACAACAGGCATATATCTAGCCCCTTGCCATGATGAATTTCGTGGGCCTCGATCTGATTACGTCAGATAGGTGGCATTAACAACAACAACTTTTTTCAAGCCAGATATAAACGTTGCGAATATCGATGCAACACATAAATTAAAGTCTGAAATTTCCATTGTCTTATAATATTTATCAAGGTATCCAGAAACGTTTTGAAAAAGAAAACACAAATACTTCTCATGCCAATTGTGTTGTATACTTGATAGAATATAGTCTCTAAAAATATCTGACTGAGCAATTGTTTTTCTTTTATTAATATCGAATTTCAAAGCAACAAGAAGACGATTAGACGTACCTGCCAAAAATACATGTGCATCTTCTTAAATTTTCTTTATCTGATTTTACCAATAAAAAAATTCCACTTTTCAGTAAACATCAATTTTTCAAGTATTTGAATTTTTTTTAATGTACCATGTTTTCATAACGGACTGAAAAGTATATATATATATATATATATATATATATATATATATATATATATATATATATATATATATATATATCATCTTTTTTCACACTTTCATGCATTGTCATCCACTTCTGATCTATGGGCCAAATTTCAAGTCTCTAACTCATCGGGAAGCTTAAAATCAATTACAAAACTCCACCCGGACAATATAAGAAAGCAAGTTGATAAAAACATGATAAAATAGTAAATGTCATTTGTTATCTCAAATAAGCTTTTGGCTTGCTAATTCTAAACGCTATAGGTTCTGCTTCGGATAAAAAAATTTGCTAAATTTTCGAAATTATGAGACTAATGCATAGTTTTAAAATGATTTTTTTACGAATACTTGATAAACTTTTTTCAAAAAGTTGTATTATTAATATTTTGTGTCCCTTTCTACTACCTTGACGTAAAGCAGTGATAGCTCCAGCAAATGGCAATCGCTGCACGAGGAAGTGATGGTTGCAATAAGTTATGATTGGCACAAAAAGTGGTTTAGTATATGGTGTTTGCTTCACGAAGTAGTGACAGCTCCAGGAAATAGTGGATGCTTCATACACAAACACGGCTACAAAATTTGACATTGTACAACTTTTACATTGTAAAGAAATTACACGTTTTGTCATTAAAAGAAGTAAAAAAATAAACCATTAAAAAAGTGATGAAGTTAAAAGTGTTTTTTGTATGAAACATATTAACGACGAATAAAGGAGTTGTTCACAGTTACGAAAAAATGTGTAAATATGTTGAAAATAAATAAGAAAAAACATTTCCAATTTCATATAACAATCCGATTTATTTCAGAGATCGATCTGACAAATTGAAGAGGTCAATATGGTATTAATCTATTTCTGACCTGGAAGCAAGGTATGTGTTGAGACGCATGTACCGATAAAATTTCCGGATGATATCCTGAGGATATCAATTGTTTGCAACTGTCGAATTACTTCAGTAATATTTTATTATAAATGCAAAAGTCTTCCCATTAAATTTCAAATGTATTCTTTGAGCAGAAAATCAGGTGACATTGCTGACTAAGATGTCTTTGACAAATTTAAAGACAAGTCATAATAAGACATGTCGTGTGCAAACACATATTTCCATGTTGTTAGAACAACAACATTCAACCGAGTCAGATCAGGGGAGAAATACAGAACGATATTGTTGGATCAGATGTCAGAGCACAGAATTTTCTGACATCAGCCTTCCAATGTGTTATTCGCAAACAAATTATAAACATGATACTTGGCAGTTATCTGGATCAACTTGTAATTATCTTTTATACTTTATCACTTAAACTAGGCTTTATGATGAATTTCGCTTACAACTATGGCCGTTGACGTGTTTGGGAAGATATTATAGGGATCCCCCCTTCTTTTATAGTCACACGCTGTACAGGTTCATAACAAAACACTATTATCTGGGGTGTCATCTTTTTTAACAGCTTGTTCTTTTTTGTTGATCAGGGCACACTTTTAAAATAAACAGTAATACATAGACTAAATTCAACAACTTATTGAATTACCGCTCATTTTGAGTCACTTCATACTTTCTTTTAAGTAAGATACGGTCTTGGCACATGCAACAAGTATTGCCATTAATTGTTTTCGAGCTTGCCGAATTCTTTTCAATTTGTGAAATAATAGTTATACTGGAGGGATCTCTCTCCCATGGAGTCCATGTCATGCACATTTAAAATCTAATGAAAAGACACCTACAACTATCACATGTTTAGGATTCAGGCTACTAGTTAGACATGTTTGAGGAAGGACATCAAACACATCCGGGAATTTTGTCAATCTATGTCGTGCTGTAGAACATCTAGCATCAAGATCAAAGAAAGACTGAGGACTCTACATCAGTCTCGGTTTATCCATTGGGCGTCCAGAGGCCCGGACCTGGATAAGCTGGACTTAACCAAGTTTTGATCCGCCAGGGCGAAGGGGGCCGTACATCTTCAGCACACAGGGCCCGAAATTTGCTTAAATCGGCACTGCTCTGCATTTTATTGTGATTGATTCTTAAAAGTAACCTGTTATAAATCTTCCAATAGTTTTGAAAATGTTGTGTCTTTTCCACATTTTTTTTCTATAGATTGACAATCCTTCGATATGTCTGCTTTCTTGTAAATGCACTACTTTTTTTCATGGTGAGTTGATTTTTATGCCTATCGTATATTAACCAGTACATAGTTTTATAAGTACAAAATTTTATATTGGAAAAAAAAATAACGAGTTTTAATAAAATGAAAACGAATTTTTAGAAGTTTGGATAGCTTCTGACCAATTGTTTAATTCAAACATTGAACGAATGTCCGGTTTTAATTTTAATATCAATTCATATAAACTATTAGTTGATTATTGAAACAATCGCATGTCCTTCATTAATTTTAGCAGATTAGTTTGTAAAGAGAAGTATGCGTTTTAAGCTTGACTACAGGCACATATTGGCCTCAAACAGTTCACCCTTTCGGCAACTTAAACATTTTCCTTACTCTGCAATACTAACAGTTAAACGCCGAGGTACTTAACTGTAGCCTCCTCTTCGCATCGTTCATTTCAATTCTGTTTTTTGATACGGCTGCGTGCGGCTTTTTTGTGTTCCGCAGTTCTGCTGCCTCTGTTTTCACAATACCTGTCAATCGGTTATTTACAAACCTTGTGGTTTTGAAGTCTGTGATTGTTCGAGGGAATTATTGGGGTTCATAAAACCTTACTCTGAACAGTCTTTCATTTTTTATACATATCTTCATTCCTAAAATTTTAAATTCCTTTCAAGATGGTTGGAAAAGCTGACTTTCCGTAAGTGCAACTTATTTAAATTTAAAAATTATGAATTAATTTTACTAAATGCAAGATTTAAAATTTATATTTTCATTCTTACTAATTTATGAAGAACATTGGTGGATATTTATATTTCATTAATCAAAATAATAACTTAAATATTCAGAAACATGTTTGGAGTTTTAATTCAGAACTTTTTGATTTCTCCAAGTAATGATTTAAAATACTAGATAAATACTTTTCGTGATCAACTTATTTAAATTTAAAAATTATGTTTTTCAATACATATTATGCAAAAATGTAAAATTGGATTCTGTTTTATTTATAAATTATTGTTTTAATCTCTGATATTTTTCTTTTTGTACAGTTCTGTCAATTTCTATCAATTTTCATACATTTAATTATAAAAATAAATTTTTTAAAAATCTTTCACTGTAAAATATTTAGCATAAAAATTATGTGAATGTCTTATGTATATTGTATTATAGTTAAGAAATTCATGATTCTCACATTGTTTTGTTGAATATCTATTTAATTGAAATTGAAATATTTTTTTTCATTTACATACATTTAAGCTCAATACGTTAAAACTCATAAATTTTCAATCTCTGTAGTAGGTAGTAGTATTAAATAAATGTGTTATATAAATTCTCTTTAACTTAAACTTGTTAAAAAGTGAGAAGGAATTTAAAAACTATGTGATAAGTTATAATGTTTTGTGCCTAATGAGAAAATAAAGTAACACTCATGTTGTAAAATTAGAAAAGAAGTAAATTTTCACATTTTAAGTCTTTCACACTGGAAAAAATATTTTTACATCAAAGATCAGTTTTTGGTATTTTAATCCTTAAAATATTTTAGTATAATTCTTAGTAATTATGTTTTGTAATATAATAAAAAAGCTGTAAATGACTAAATGATTATTTGCAATCAAAAATAGATTCCTTAAAAAGGGCTTTCTTTTCAATAAACTTAGAAACTTTTTAAATATTTCATTTTTTGAAAGCTTTGATTTCTAACAATTTCAATCTTAAAAAATCATATTTGAAGTTCAAACATTAGTTTGTTTTCAGTACTTGGAAGATTTTAGAATTCTCAAATGCATAATTTAATTCATGTGTTGCAATATTTTTGATTTATAAACATAGAAAAGTTTAAGATTTATATTTATCATGTCCATTGCCATATAATAGTAATCTTTATGCATTTAGTTTTTTCTTCACATAAATTTGTTCAATCTGATAAAATAATTTTTGATGCATTATTAAATATATCAATAAACCTTTTTTTTTGCAAGTATAAATAAGATTCCTTAGTTTAGAGCAACATTTGGATGTATTTGAATATTTTTATTAGCTTAATTATGGTTTACTGTGTCAGTTTTTAACAAAAAAAAAAAAATTATTGGGAAACTATGAAACTTTTAAAAAATTGAGTGAAATATATATTTAATTATCTGATTTATGATTCTGATCATAATTTTATCTGAAATATATTTATTTTTAAATGAAACATTTTAATTAGCATAAAGAAATGGCTATCCATTAAATTTGATATAATAAAAGTTTTAATGCTATTTATTGCATTGCATACAAAAGTGTGCATTTGTAACAAAATATATTTATCGTAAATTATAAAATATTCTTACTCTTCAATTTAAGCGTTTTTATTTAAATATTTATTTCAACTATTAACAAATAGTCAAAAAATTTGAAAGTGTGTAGTATTTTATGTTACAAAAACTTTCTATCATTCTCTCATCCTGTGAAAAATTTAGTAATCTTTTGTTACAAAACATTTGCTTGATTTTTTTTCTAAAAAAATAAAAGAATATGTATGTATGTGTTCAAGTAATTGTGAATTATTTTGTTCAGTGACATAAATGAGGGTGGTGTTTTGGAAGGGAAAAGGGAGGGGGGGGGTGGCAAACCCCTCCCATAAAACTAGAGATTTTTAATTTGTAGCATAAATGTTATGCCTTGGCACTTTCGCCAACTTGTTTTTTTTTTTTTTTTTTTAAATTTTCAACCCTTTCCTTTTAAAGTAGTCAATGTAGGCCACTGATTTTGTTTCGTTGGTGTTTCTGTAAAAATGTTGTCCTTTTTTTTAATAAATATATATTATTTAAATATATAGTATTTTTTGTAGTATTATAATTTATTTTAAATATAATTTTCAGAGCATTTTTCATTTCTGTTAAAAATAAGTGAAAAGTCTTCAATGAAAAAAAAAAAAAAGAAAAGATTCAGAATGGTAATTCATGCAATCATTAATGTTTTTTATCTGTGCTTTAAAGAACTTTTCAAATTACTTATTTTATAGAACTTCAGGTTTTGTTAACTAATGAAGTAAATATATATATATATTATCTATGTTCTATATAATGAAAGCATCAGGAACATCTGCTCATGCACCTCAGTGCCCAAGGTCACAAAAGCAGAGATAGACTAAGCCTTGGCCCTTTGGGCTGTTGTGCCACTTAGTTTATATAGTGAAATAATGGTATTATATTGATGTTAAAGGACAATTTTTTGAGGCCTTATAGGTGCCTATGCAAAAGTAGACCCTATCTATGATCTTTAAAAGTAGACAGTATATAGCATGAATTGGCAAATGCTGATACGAATGGTAATTTGAAATAAGTAAATGCACACAAAACCTAGGCACAAACCAGCCTGACCGATGGTCCCATTTGGACTAAATGAGTCGAATGATTGTTTTTGGTATTAGGTCTAGGCCTAGACATGGACAACAGTCATCATGTAATCAAACAGTATTGCCACTTTTGCAGGTTGACATGCAGTTTGAAATTCCCTGTTTTACTGAGAATATGTACTGGAATAATATTTGACCATTAAAGTTATGCAGATCATGATCTTTTAAGAGCGAGTCTAAAACGAAATGAGGGCAAGGCCTAGACCCAGTTGGCCAATGCCTTAAGACGTTCCCGCCAAAGGGACATCTGATATAAATAAGGTTGTATTCTTCCCTTTAACGCGATGATTAAATAGTAGAACCATGAAAAAGTTATGGTTGAATAATGTCTTTTATTGAGTTTTGTCTGATAATTTGATTATAAAATAGTGAAGTGAACCTGAAATATACTTTTTAGAAATTCTTGTAAAATTTTAGGATACAGATTTTTAAAATATATTTGAAGAATTTTAATTATATACTTTGTCATTAAGGAAATATTTTGCCAAAAATAATTTAAGTCACAACTCAGTCATGATTCTAAACTTGTAAAATATAGTTTTTAATTCAACTAGTTCACTGGAGAGTAAAAAATTAATATTCTATGGTAAAAATAAGATATAATCTTTGTTGAAATCATTTGAAATCCTTGAAACAATACACTTGATTTTAAAAAAAAGATTCTTGTTTTTAAATGGTGTGATTTTGTTTGAGGGAAGACAGAATTTTGATATATTTTTAGTTTATAAAATATGAAGAATAGCATTTATTTCTCACTGATAATTCATATTCATTTCTGAGATTAATTTATTTGTTTTCCATTAAGTATTTGTACAATGTGATAAAAGTACGATGAAAATTTTTACTTCAGTGTATATAAACCATTAAGGGAACATTTTATTTCTGATATATATACATATAGTTATTATTAAATATGAATTTAAATATTATATAATCATTTAATCCTATTGATAATTCCATTTTTTAATTTAATATTAAAAACTGTTAAATTTTTTTTCATTATTTGCAGTATGTTTTTGGATAATCGTTAATGTACACAGTAAAATATAATTGATAAATTTTTATGTAAAATTAATATTGGTTGTAATTTATTTTGTACATTGTAGAAATGTGTGTGTGTAAGATGTGTTTGATAAATTATAAAATTAATTATTTAATAAACAAATACTAAAATTCAATGGCAAATCATGTAACATATGGTCAGGCAATAAAATAAATTTTATATGTAAAAAAAATGATCAGTTTTAAAAAAAATGAAATTGCAGAAAAAATGCCATTTGTTTCCAACCTAATCCAAAATGATTGATGGTCTTTAGCTGTTGAGAATGTTACAAAGTGGAAAATAATTAAGTTATTGAATTGTTAAGGTATTTTTATTGAGGAACCTGAGTAGTTGTATTCAATTTATTGTATTTTTTTATTATACATGGGGAAGGGGGGGGTTAATCTCTACGAAAACACTAAGCTTGAAGCAAATAAATGAATATTCTTAAAATATACATACTTTTAATAATCAAACATTATGTGGGAAAACATTTTTGCAGCATCCATTAACATTCAATAATTTTAATATTATTTTATTAAACAGTAGGGCTTTGTCATTGCAATTAAATGAAATTTATTTTAGCATACATTAAATGCATTAATTTTTTTATTGATTAGTTTCGTGTACTTTTTTGGAAAAATATGTGCCAAATTTTAGTTTTCCTTTGTATCTGTTTTAGATATCTTTAAAAATTATTATTTTTTCACTTCAATATTTACAATGCAAAATTTTCTTTTTGTATATAGAATAATTGCAATGAGAACGCATGAGATAACTTAAAAAAATTATTGTACGGCCGGAAAAAAAAATCTTTGCTAAATTGAGAAAATAAAGAGGAAGGGGAGAAAAACAGAAAGAAACATGTGTATTGAAATTTCCTAAGGGTTGAGTCTTATAATTTGATGTGTTTAATCCTTGTACTCTTTATTTATGAGAAAACACTTCCTGAACGAGTTCATTCTTAATATATCCTTACTTCGTTGAAGAAGACATTAGTAACATTAAATCTTCCTCATCAAACACAACATTGCATCATTTTCAGTAGTTCACTTTCGTTTATCACACTCTAGACGCTTTTCATTGTCTAGCAAATAAAATAAGATAATGGAACCTGTCATCAATTTGTGTTTTTGTTTTTGGTCTATGAGAAGTCTTCGATTCATCAAAAGGGATTTTCGTTTCGATTGGTCAATATTTTCCTTCGGCTTCTTTTATTAATTTTGAGTATGTAGCTTGAAGGTTGTTTTTTAATCTTATTTTATCACTTCAAAAAAGCTTATCAGTTTGATATTATCATTTCGAACTTTATTACGCAGCCGATTATAACGGATAAGATAAATTTTATTACTTTTTTTGCTTGGGTCGAGCCTACAAATTTTATCTAAAGTGATAAATTCATCCTAAAACTTATCAAGCTGTTACTAGCGTCTGCAAAATTTATTAGTATTAGATAAAGAAATATCGTATTACATTATCTTTTTCTGGTCTCTATACGTATGTTATCTTATTCCACGATTCTGGTAATGCGTATTAATACGCATATCTCATTTGTGATGAATGATTTAATGAAAATAAAATTCATTAAAAGGACAATTGAGGAGCAAAGTTTAAGAGACCAATTTTAATCTTCTCTTTTTTTTGTTACAATATTCGTTTTGAAAGAATATTTAAGTTGATAAAAAACATATTTAGTTAAATATATCGCGTGCTGACGAATAATTACACTTTATTTCGTAGTATTTTCAGGGTAAATCTTTGATATATAATATTGATCTCCTGATATATAATGTTGGGAAAAAGAAATCCACATTATTTTTTCTGTGGATGGCTGCAGTGATTGATATCTCGTAAAATATCGGTCAAACAATTGCAGATTTATTCTCTTTGTAAAGGTGACATTTCACACTAAGAAAAATTTTATGCTCGTTTTCATTAGATCCATTCAGTTATGAATTATAGGATGTTAAAAATGGAAGTCGACGAAGAGAAAATGCGGTACATTTCAGATTTTCTTTGTTAAAGGCGAAAATGCTTGCCAGACGGCTGAAATTGTGAATGGTGTTTATCATACCGACACTCTAACAGCCAATAACATACAATTTTTATTTTATCGATTCCGTTCAGGTTGCCCGTCGTGAAAAATGTCAATAAAATCTTAGAAATATTTAAGTTGACCGACATGTTAGCAGTCGCAGCATCGCCCAGGAGCTAAAGATGACCCTAAAACTGTTTTAAACCATTTGCACAAATCTCGATTAAAAAAGCTTGATGTTTGGGTGCAATAGCAATTGACCCCCTCCCCCCAAAAAATACGATGGATCGAATTTCCATCTGCAAAACCTTGACCAAACGGAATGAAATCGATCAATTTCTTAAATAGATGAATTGGGGATGAGAAATGGGTCACTTACGACGTTGAGAGAAAACAATCGCGGTTAAAGCGCGATAAATATCTCAAACGGTGGCCAAACCAGCATTTGGTGGAACTGGGAAGGAATAATTTATTATGAGTTGATTCCATCTGATTAAACACTAAATTCGGTTCTCCTCGGTTAACAACCGGACCGTTTGAAGGTAGCGACTGTGCAGAAACAGCCAGAATTGGCCAACAGGTGAGGTGTGTTCCATCAGCACAACGCCAGGCTACACATGTCATTAGGCACTTGCCAGAAACTCCGCGAGCTTGTTTGGGAAGTTTGGATGCATCTATAATATAGTCCAGACCTGGCACCAAGCGATAACCAGGTTTCTTTTTTTTGCATTGCAAAACTTCTTTAGTGATAAGAAACACACACATAATTTGGTTATTGTTTATTTATTTTTCTTTCTTTTTAAGGTACAAAATGAAAGTTCATTGTTAATTTGTTTGGAATTGATTTCTCCTACGTAATGTTTAAGTTTTACTTCTTGGGTTCAGCTAATTTATATTTGGTGTTAATGTATCAATGATAACAGCAAATAATTTTTTGTTTTGTTTTGGTATTTTGGTCGGAAATAAAGTTCTGGCTAATATTTTAGAAGATTGTTTTTCCTTTTAACGCATTAATAACCCTTCCTTACGCATTAATAACCTTGGAAGATTAGTTATAAATATTATTTTCGTTTTCTGATTCGCGGTATAGATGCAAACAATAAATTATTCAGAAATTGCTCACGCAGTTTTTATTGCATTGAGTTTATGAGGCCATACAAAATAGTATATGGGCTTCAAATCCCTATAGTAATCGTAGTTAAAAGTTGTTTTTGTTATTTATCATTTGTTTGTAACAATCTTTTAAAGGAAATATGTCAGCTAAATAAAATAATCTAAAGCAATATATTTTTTTCTTCTATCAAAACATTTATTTTTTAAGAACCAACCGATTAAAACATATTTTGTGCAAAATATCAGTAAGACCAGCAATTGACTTCTATTTGCTGGAAAACTTGTTTTTCTGAAATTTGTTTATTTGTTTTGAATAATAATTATACCAAGTATACGTAGTATGTTTCGAATTCACAGTTTAGCCATCTGGTTTCTCTTACATGTCTTTCCCAAGTATGACTTTTCTGTTTTCCCCTTTGTAATAGAAGCAATTTATTTCTCATGTCCTAACTATTCACAAGGTCGACGCTCCCCCTCCCCATATTTGTATTATATTCATGTCCTTTTCTTTGTTAAAATATGAACGAATCCTCTTTGTCTTGGTTTTAACTTATTCTCTAGTGCACATGATATTCGTCCTTGAATTAAAAGTTATTCTTGTAAAACTATTTTGTTCAACATAAATGGCCACATTAATTTGAGGTAATTTTTTGACTCTTTTTCAACAATTTATTTTATAGACTTGTTCATTATCTAGCATTTCTCGATATCAGTTCCCATGGGTATTAAAATATTCATCATCAAAACTTCTAATAACCCTCATTGATGTAACACTGCCTTACCTTTTTCGAATATACTTAAAATAAAAGGGATGGTAAAGGTTATGCCGGAAATATAGTTACAATACTAGTACGTTTATAAAAATTGATTAGTAATAAAATTATAATTTACGGAAAATTAGTTTTTGCAATTAATCTTAAATTCTCGTAATCAATCTAAACTGACTCTTACAAAATAAATAAAAATCTTGATGATAATGTTTTACTTGATGAACACATTTTGTGAAAATTCATTTATTCATTTTTATAATAATTATTGATGTGTGTTTTGTATATTTCAATATTTTACAATGCATAAAAAAAGCAACTTGAAGAATATCTTCTTAATTATCAATTAATTCAAATTCGCGCTTTAGCTAAAATGTCACTTAAAGAGGGAGGGGGAGTAACAAATCTAATACTTAGACATTTATTCACCATTTTAATTCAAAACAAATGACAGAATTTCTTTACGATGCCATTTTTGTTTTTGTGATATTTAAACTAAACGCATTTTGAGAAAAATCCTTCGCTTTTGAGATGCGGAACTTGGAATACCATTAGGCTTGTGTCTATTTTAGTCACAATGACGATAGACATTGAAGCTGCTTTCAGCACAGGAGCAAGAAAACCTTACAGCCATCTAAACACTAACTTAGGAAGTGCTCAAACTATTAAAAAGTCTCTTTCAAAAGTCATTGAAAACTTTGGTATGGTTAATGTGAATTGGGTAGACTTTTCATTCAAAACTAATGTCAGAAGGTTTTTTGGGGCGAGACGGGAGGAACCCTTGTATCCTTTTCTTTTGGTTTGTCCTTGTGTATAAGTGGGACAAAGAACTTTCAAGCGCCCACCTTTGTATTGAGAATGAAAATGTCGAGCAGTAAGGCGCGCTCAACTTTTAAGGCTTGAATTTGTGCCAACTTCCTAGATTTTTTAGTGGGAAAGAGTTCTCTTACCCCTGATGTGTGTACGAAATAAAATACAAACTTTCCTTCCCCCCTCTTTATAAATTTCCTATTTTCTAAACATGTATTAAAAATCTCTGACGGACTTAAATTAAATAATCAGGTGTTCTTAAATAAATAAAAATTCTAGATTTTCTTAAAATAAGCCCCTTTTAATGAAAGTGTATCATTTAATGTAACGAAATATTTGAAAAATAACATGTGGATTTCAATAAAATGACCAAGAGAGAAACATGAGATAATTGATATTTCCATCTAAATTATATGTACAATGAAGGAAAAAAGTACAATAATTCGAGTTTTATATCGAGTCGAAGAAGGATTTGAATAAATTTGCTTGCTTAAAAAATGCTTCTGATTTTGAAAGCATAATTTTTTTGTATGAAATGGTTTCATATTCTTTCTTTGGAACAGATACAACAAATATCACTAACACACACACACACACACACACACACACACACACACACACACACACACACACACACACACACACACACACACACACACACACACACACACAAACACACACACACACACACACACACACACACACACACACACACACACACACACACACACACACACACACACACACACACACACACACACACACACACACACACACACACACACACACACACACACACACACACACACACACACACACACACACACACACTGTATCTTATAAACGTAAAAGATGGTTTATTTTGAGAATGAATGTGAATCACTCATTTCCTCTCTTATACACTAAAATCGTTAGGTATTTCTCTTCTGACTGCTTCAAAATATGCAAAGGATTTCAGGAACTGAAGTATAGTTTTCAGAATTTAACTCTGGTGAATTAATTTGTTGGCTCAGCTGCAAGATTTCAGGCCATCTTCATCTGTTATATCTTGACATTGCAGATAAAAGTTCTATTGAGATATATCTATAGGCAAATTGAATGTGTACGTACTACAGATAATCTGATGTTAAAGCATGGATTATGGGTGCATATTGCTTATCGCGTGAGAATATTTGCAATCCTTTATTTTATACTTATCTAAGCGTTTTTTCAAGAAAGTGAAAAAAACAACAACCTAATTTAATATTATTAGTTTGTGAATTTTTATGATTGAAATTGGCTGTTATTCAGTAAATGGGGAATAACGTTTTTAGGCTTTCAATAAATAAAAATATTTATGCCGTTGAGTTTTTTTTAAGCAAAAAAATATTGACGGGCTGAAAAGCACCTTGTAATGTGAAAAGGGATCTAGATTTTTTTTAATGTGTCAAAGGTTTTTTTTTTGTGTGCATATAATAGTTTTACAGACGTAGTTTTAAACACGAGACCTATAGTATTTTCAAAACAGTTTTAATAAACAAAAACTTATTAGCTTATTGCTTTTTTTTATCATTTGGTGGATTTAATTAGTTTTTTGTCTGAGTGAATAAATAAAAATTCAATTATTTTTTTATTTTAAACAAACATTGCCTTTTTTTCAAAATAATTTTAAAATAGAATACATGTGTATGTGTGCGTGTAGTTTTCTTTAAAGGTATGGGAAGTTTTAAAGTAAATTTTCAATTCCAGGTTTCTCTAATTAGATTTCCTGCAAGTTCTTATTCGACTTTTAAGTAGATATTAAATAATACTTTCAGGTAAATGACTTAAAAATTTTCGTTTTTCAAATGAATCGAAAGCATTCGTTGTTTTATATTTGTCTTTATTTTATGCCCTGACTATCGGAATAAACGAGAAAAAGTAAAATTCCTTTCTTTCATTCCTCTCTTTTACGCCGTTAATCCTTAAGTCTCATATAATGAAAATATTGTGCGGAAAACTGGCATTTGCTGTTTTTCTTGAATTTTTGTCATGAAAAATGACGAGTATGACGTCAGTATTCGTTAACAGAAGACTCTTGTTTCAGTTTTAATTTTTATGCTTTTTATGAAATGTGATGGATGGATTATAAATTGAGTTAAAGGAAGGATGAAGGACGAATATTTTTACCGAAATAATAATTTTATGTGAAGGCTTCGACTTTAAATAAAGATTGATGTAATGGAGTTGTTTGCACAGATGAATGGAAGATATCCTTTTTAGACTTAATCCTAATTAACTTTATGTTCTGAAGGAAATGCCATTTATTTTGGATATGTTAAATTCTTTGGAATAACTTTTCTTAATATTAAAAAAAAATTCAAAGAAAAAAAATACTTCCTTCCCCCTAGCTTTTTTTTACGAAACTCGCTTTATCTTCACCAAACATTATTTCTATTAAGTATATTTAAATTGGTAAGCTCGAAAGTATATATAAATTAATATTGAATTGTGAATCAAATGAAAGGAATTTTTTTTACTTGTCAATTATTAATTTCCCTGTATTATTATGGCTGAATGCTATTTATTTTAAGTTAAAAAAATGTTGCAATGAAATATTTAAAATCTTTTTAATTTTACGCCATCAATTTTTTGTTTTTCTCATATTAACTTTTACGGTAATTTTCATTATATATATATATATATATATATATATATATCGAGCATTTTTTTTTTACCACCAAAATTTTCATGTCCATCTTAGTGCTGTAACGATGTTGGCGAGCCAAGAATTTAATCCTTTAAAATAGTCGATCTTAAAAAGTATTGCGTAGTTCTGCATATGTTAAACTGTGACGCAAGAGCATTGAGTTCACGCTAAATGATCTTATTCATTCGTCCATCTTTAAAAAAAGAAACTGGTTTCCCTAAACACCTGCCATGCAAATGAATGCGTTTGGCCATTTACATCTGTTTTCGAATATAATTGAAAAATAACGAAGTGTTACATAATAGGAAGAAAATTATACTTATTTATGTTGTAATGAAACTTTTTCTTGTTCAATCGTGTTGACAAATGAAAGGTTCAAGATCAGTGAAATAGTGAGGTCAATGTTGCGTGCTATGCTCCCTCTTGGTACCCGAAACAACTTCCTGCTTAAATGATATTTTTATTTTTATTGCTTTGAAAATAAAGTGAAAACATCTGATCTTTAATTAAGCTTTCTTAAGCGTTTAGGATTATTTTTTGTTATTTCTTAAATTACATGAGATAGGCGTTTTATATTATTACGCATTAGTGTTAAGGGACTTCAAAATCCATTTAGTTTTAAATTTGTTGCATCTGTATTGCGTCTAAGACCCGAAAAACTTCAAATATATTGTACTGCTGTAGAAATTGTGTAAACACATTTAAATTTACTTTTTAATTCATTTTTCTTTTGGTTTAATTTTAAAACGGGTTGAAATGATTTTTTCTAATTGGTTAACTTTGAATCCAATTCATAATAAGTTTGCTTATGCAGACTTAAACTTTTTTCTTCAGTAAAATGTGATATATTACAGATCAGAATTCGTGTTTTTTGTTTAAGCAACCGTAAAATCCGGCGTGTAACGCGCACTTGTTAACACAAAAAATAAGACCGAAATTTATAGATGCGCGCTACTTAACTCGGGGTATAAAAATGATAACTAAAGGTGTGTGTGTGACTGCCGCCTACCTTGGGACCCAATTTTTTTATAAAAAGAAATTTTTTAAACAAATTGAGTGTTTTTAGGAAGAAAAAAAATTTTAAATATATATAAATTTTTTTAAATAAATATTTTACTTTTAGAAAAATTGGTTGTTTTCAAGGAAATTTTACCAAATTTTTACTAAAACGTTTAACACTGTATAAAAATTTCTAATACAATTATCATAATTTTCTTTATACACAACATACATATTATGGTGCTCTTCAAAATGAACCATAATCTAAGAGAAACATTAAAATTCAAAAAAAAAAAATTACAGACAATTATACGTAATAATATGGAAATTTTGGTATTTTTAAAGTTTTTTCTTTATAAAAACTACCCTAAATGAAAAAATATTTAACCTACAACAAAACTTATGGTCCACTTTATGAAAAATAGTATAAACATTCCCACAAAATTTCAAACCGTCATCTGGTTTGGTTCTTAAGGTATCATGTATCTGGTAAAGAGATTCTTTCGAAAACATAGTTTTGAGAAAAACTCATTTAAAGTCTTATCTTACTGCCCTTTTGCATAGAGTGATTTTTAAAATCACTAACTTTGTTTATAGTTCGCGTAAAGGAAATAGAAAAACTGTTTTGGAAAGAAAGATGTTCAAACTTAAAGATTTTGAAATAAAAAAAAATGTCTTATGTAGACGAAAAACGACATTTTCTCTCAAGGTAGGCAAGTCACCTTAAAAGATGAGCATAGAAAAAAAATTAGACTTCTACATATATCGAAGTACTGTTTATTTAAAAGAAATGGCATTCTTTATGAACTTAAAGGATTGTAGTTCTAGAAATATACTATTTTTTTCAAAAGCTTCGAATACCTCGAATAAATAACTTCAAAATGTACGAGCATTGCACACGGACATCTCAGGTTTCTTCGTAAAAAAGGGGGTACGCGTTATACGCCGGATTTTACGATACTTCTTATTGTCTTCCCCGAGTATTTTATTTTTATTTCAAAATCAAACGAATTTCAAATGTTTAGAAAGAGAATACAAATAAACAACAAAACATGTCTACAAATTTACAACATGTAAAAAGAATATGAACCTCCCTGTGAATCCTTATTGTAACAGAGTGCAAGAAAAATGTTACTGTTACGGAAAACTTATTCGTTGAGTTACGATGGACAGTCACTGAAACAAAACAATATCATTAAATTATAATTACATACCCGCAGTAGTCCATTTGTTTGTGCCATGGGCCAGCAACATGCATGTCAAGTCCTGATTTCAGTTAAAATCCATCGCATTTAACATGGTTATACTGAAGATTTTATAGAAAATTGTAATTGTCTCTTGGCATAGTGCAAAACTTTGAAGAGTAAAGTATCCCTAGTGGATGTTATCCTTTTTATTTGAGGAGTTGTTTTGTCAAAATGACAAAATATGCCAGTATCAATCATTTTGTAGTTCTAGAACAGCGGTTGTTAACCGGCGGTTCTCGTGAAAAATGTTCGATGATCTGCTGAAAAATTGGAGGAGTATTTATATTTTTATGAAAATTCAATTTAAAAAAAAGATCACTAGCAAAAAAGTATTATGAAATATGGATTATACTTCTAAAAAATTGAGGCTACTACTTTTGACCAAATTTTATCTGAGTTTAACAAGTTTTATGCTACTTTTTTTTGGCCATGTCGGTGTATATAGAGACATTTGAAAATGAAAGTTGACAGCTATCCTGAATTGACGGCATATAACACTAATTTGTTGTGATGTAATTTTGCTCTGCACAGATTTGTTCTTGTTTTCATGAAATTTCTGTTCAGGGAAATGTAAATGTAAAGAGAGGCGTAGAAACTGACAATATGGTTACAGTGATTCGCCATATAGTGGTCAATAATATTAATGGTCCGCCAAATATAAAATTACAACTTAGACCATTAAAAGTATAAAGTTTGGTGATCGCTGCTCTAGAACATATTTAAAGGGAAGGTCAAACTGTTGTGTAGTTTGTTGCGAGCTTTAAACCGATGGTAGTAAAAAAACCACTCACAAATATGGCGATATTTTTTATTTTAAATATCATTTCTATTATATTGTATGTAATAAATCTGTTTGATCCAATACCGTAAACATAAAACGCGAAGAATGTGTTTTATGGAGGATAACTTTTAGCAATAAAACCCTACACCACAAGGTCTTACCTATTTCAAATATTATGTAAAATCTTTGAGTGATTTCATGTGCATATTCTTTTTAGCTGAAAATATTAGACTTTTTTTTAGTATTAAATTTACTTTGCCACATTCTTACGCTTGTTTGTAGTTCTTGGTTTTGTGTTTAGAAGCCAGTAATATATCAGTTTTTTAATATTTGAAACAATCGTTAGATTAGAAATGATAAAAGAAAGTTCTTCTTTCTCCTTAAAAATTAATCACTTAAGAGTAACTTTTTATGCTTATGTAACAAGACATTGTTTGACAATTTTGTGTTTGCTTACAACTTTCTTATCAATAACACGATAAGAAAGACCTATGCAAACATGTCAAACATGCATCATTTCATTTTCCTACTCAGAGCTGATGTGTATTTGCTTTTGAATAATGGCCGATAATCTATAAAAGGAATACCTAATGAAATATATCGTGAATTTTCAATTTTTTTAATGTATTATTTATTTACCCTGTCTCTTTTTTGTAATTATGCAGTGCCAAAGTTGTTTTCATTCACATAATTCGCTACAAATTTGCTAGCAGTTGATAAGCTCGTATGATTCTCTTATAAAAATAAGTGATTTACTATATTAGGATATTATACAAATACAATGAATCATAATGTCAACTTGTGATCCATGTCTGTGTGTTTGTCCAGCTTAATACAAGTACTATTCGCTTTTCTAATTTTGTACTCCTGTGTCTTGGAAAGGTTATTTGGATAGGAAAAACTGTATCAGAGTGTTAAAATCCGGGCTTTGTTTTCAAGAAGTCATCATTCTTATAATTATTCAGTCCAAATTTCAATGATGAAAAAATCAATTGTATAAGCATGTATTTTTCTTTTTTTTTCTTCCATGTACAAATTTTGAATTGGAATGTTACGTCTCTATGTAATTTTAAAATCAATTGCTAACTATATAGAGGTGTTTATTAACGGTACACAATTTATTTTATATTTGGATAAGTTTGAATTTTATTTTTTATCATGTGGTAAATTTTTATACTTCTTTTCTTAAATGCTTAATATTTTTCTCATTAAAACGTGGTTGTTTATCTTTTGATACTAATTCCAAATTAGATGCATAAAATGAACCATAAACTTTAATTAAAACATTGAAAATGCTAGATAAGCGTATAAATTTATCCTGCTTACTCAGTCTTTATACTTTCTCACGTGAAAGAATTCGTTTTCTTTAAAACCATCCTTGTATAATAACCCAGGCGTCTCCAATCTACGGCACGCGTGCCAGAATAGGCATGGGGCACGATTCTCAGTGGCACTCTTATTTAACTACATTTAAGGAATTATATATTATTTTTTTTCTTCAATAAATATGTTTAAATGGTTCATAAAAAAAATAATAGGTACAATTTTAATTTTTGTTTTTTTTGGTGAAAGAATAGTATGCTTCTTATTTTTATGGTAATAAATATCTTTAAATGATGTTTAGTTAGAGTATATAATAAAACTTAAAATCTGTATTCTTCACCTGCTCCTTAACTCTGAATGAATTACGGTAGGAATCGCTGTTTCAAATATTTCCTAATGCATTGATTCCTGAATAATATTGGTAGACATGACACACCACAAATACAAGGTTGCTAGCCCCTGGTTTATACCTATATTTTCACCGGCTCTTTTCAATTTAACAAAACATTAACAAAATCAAGTTAAAAACAGTTTTACTTTTCATTATTTTATCGAACCGTGACCAAATGGTAGAAGTAAATAAAATTATTGTTTTAATGAAATCTTTCAATTTAGACCAAATTCAGTAGTGACGCTAAAAATGACATTTAATTTTATTTTAAAGTATCGCGAGTAGATTTTGTAGTTTTTTGTGTGAAAACACTTGGATTGAAATCAACCGTAGAAACAGAAGCCTAAAATTCACAGAAATTTTAGTATTGACCTTGGCACTAGTGCCCGAAGGCTGTCTGGATTTTGTGCCGTGAATTTCTTTTTTCAGTCACTTTTAAAGTTTTCAGTCGCATTGTCGTCTTCTGTGATGAGCAATGCAAGCAACTTTTGAAAACATAATAAAATAATTTTTAAGTTATGTGTGGTTTGAGGAATTAGTTTTAGGTTCTGAAATTTCAGTGATTCAGGTAGATGAACCAACTTGTTTTTAACTTTTTAAGATAAACATTACCGTTTATGTATGGTTTTACGAAACGTTAAAATTTTATTTTCAAAACTACATTTGAAGCTACGACGTCAGGAAAAGTAATGTAACATTAAGAAGCATTAATTCGTCGGAAGTACTTATCTTTTAAGAGGATAGCTGGATATATTCTCTAACACTTGGCATTAAAGTAACTGGATAAAAAAAAAATAACGAATTTCAAGTAGGCGAAAATTTTGCCCAAGTGGGAGGGAATTTCAATGTCTGAAATACTTATTTAAATTTATTAATATTGAGATTTGTCATATGGATATGTTAACAGATATGATTCTTTTTCATTTACATATGAGTATTTAAGAACATTAAAAGAGTTTTAATTTTTCTAAGAATAATAGATTATTAGAGCAGTTAAGTCTGCGTGTTAAAATAATATATATGAATAATTCTTTGTTTTACTTTTAGACTACCTTTATATTTTTGAAGTTTTAAATGTTTTATAATCTTAACTTTTAGAAAATTTAAGAAACGTACTCACTATTCATTAGCTTTGAAATCAATGGACTAAATTCCATGCGACTGTGACGTCACATGCTAAATGAAATCGCATGTTTTTATCCAATCAGTTCATACATTTCGTTATGTGTTGCCAACTTTTGCTATTCGCAAAAACTTTCTTTTAAAAAGTACATATTTAGGACATTAGTAACACATTTAAGTAAGCAAAATACACTGGATTTAAAAATATACGCATAAATGTTTTTTTTTAACTTTAAAACCTTTTATATGAATTTTTTCCCATAATACTTAAGACCATCTTCACCCAATTCGTAAATATGAAATTTTATCTAAATTTTATAAATAGAACAACTTGCACAAGTTAGTTTATTGTCGGTTTTAATCACCATGGAGAACACCTTTAACTTGTGACTGTAATGAATTTAGCCTATTGTAAGAAATTATTTTAGTACTTCGTTAATCCAACTAAAGTTATAGGTTTTCATGAAATTATAATTATCTTATTTTGACTCATTTTCTGAATGCATTTCTTTTTAATATTACATTAATTTATTATTGTGTTATGCAGATTTTAAAAAACTTATCTAAAAATGTATGTAAAAATAAAAATATGTTATAATAATAAATAAATAATGAAAAAAGTGCTGAAATCTAAATTGTATAGCAATAAATTTAATCAGAAAGCATATCAAATCATTGAAAGTTTTTTCTGAATGAAATCGCCAAAATAATGTTACATCGAGTAGATTTCCTTTCACTTGTTAGCATGCTCTCCTCTCCTAGATTAGCCCCAAACACACCCTTGCTCTCGTCCTATTGTCTCTTGCATTCCTTTTACTTTTGATTTGTTTATTCTCGACAAGTCGGCAGACAAGCCACGTAACTGCGTAAATAGCACAGCCCGGAAAACACGCCAGAAATCGAAACCAAACTCCATGTGAATCCTCAGACATCCAAAAGGATTAGGGGTCAAGACCGTGTGTAGTTAAAAGCGTAAAGCAAGGAAGCTCGTGAAAGCAAGGATCTTAGTCACCCTAACTTCAGAGTCGGAGAAGAAAGATGAGTGTCCATAAATATCTCTCGGAGAAAGATGCTTTTTCTTGGAGATGGATGTCCTACTTATGCGAACAGTCGTGATAGTTTCGCGGAAAAAGTGCAATTCTTTGAACAAACCTCGAAATGTTACGTCAGATCTTTGTCTGGAAAATATTCCAATGTTTGATTCTTTTGGTTTTTATTTCTTGCTTTCTTAAGGGGGTATTTATTTTGATGAACTGTCCCATTTATAATGCCGACTCATTTCTAGGAACGCTTCAATAAGAAATTAATGACATTCTCTACCTGTATAGTTTAAAAAATTCTAACGTTCCTGCTATTATTTTCATAACAATCATAAATGGCTGAAATATTCAATATATTTAATAAACTGTTAAAATCATATTTTCAGATTACGTTCTAATAAATAATACCGTATCTTTCATAAGATATTAAATCTGTCACAACCATATTAATATATAGAAAGGGGATTAGAGCCCAACTGGGCTAATCCCCCCACGACTTTATTAGATATTATGCCTATTTCCCACTTTTTGCGCTCTTTGTTTAGATAAAATTTAAAGGAGAGAAAAAAGTTCTGTTATCTTAAAACTACTGCGTTTAATGACTACAAATATGTAATTCATATCAAATTATGGGCTCTTAAAACTTGAATATATATTAAAAAATTTTTTACTTCCTCTTTTATTGTTTTACAATTTTTCTTTGTCTGAGAATGTCTTCTGTTTTATGTATTTGTTCAGTTGTAATTCTTCGAATAAATCTCGTGGTCAATAGATAATGTTTGAGACGTCACATCCTGGCAACCAAGCCATCATTTGTCATACTTTATTCTTAGCCTATTCAAATACATCAATTTATTTCATCCGTGGTTAAACAAAAGACATTTATAAAAAATGTTTCTAAATATAGGAATTGGTTTGTTACTTTGAAGGATTTTATATGTGTTCATATATAACTATAACAATGTACTTAGTAAAAAAATAGCAGAGTGTACGTTATTTGAAAAAAGAAGTCATAATTATGAATCTTGAAGCGCATAGCATTGGCAGCAAACTTATAAATCCTTTTAACCTTTTGTTTTCGATGGTTTTATTTTGAGAAAATTATACAACTGCTCGTTTTAACCTTTGTCAAGCTCAGCAAATATGCTTTACTCAGAGATATTGCACTCTGTTTTACTTAGCAATCGGTTTTGCTAAGTTGCTGATATTTGCAATAATTCTTCTGTTTTTTTTAAGAAAGAAAAATTTCTATTAACAATAATTCAAACGGAATTTGAATGTATTAATAATTTTTTTGTATCTATGCAGATGATTTTAAAATCAGTTGGTGAATTACAAATTAATAAAATAATCTCAACTGAAAACTACATCTATCTTAAGTATAACTTTAAATTGACAGTCAGAAAGTGTACTTTTGTTTAAAAAGAATTACGTAATAATCATTTTTTTGAAAAAAATCTTAATTTGAAAAGATATCTAGTTAGCTTTGAAAACAAAGTGAGATTAATATGAGCAATTTTTAAAATTGTTGGTTGTAATTTCGTATAAATTAACTTAATATCATTATAAAAAAGGGGGAGGGAGTATATTTCTTATAATATTAAACTATTTACCTATACTACGGAGGCATTCACTCGGAAAATTAGATTACTATGAATATTTTTTATTCATGAATTGCGAGTTATAGTTTTTACTGAAGTAAATTATTATGAAACACTACTACGCTTGTAAACTTGATTATATTTTGTTTTTTATTTATACAAACTAAAAAAAATGTCATTAGAACTTATGCAAAGAGAACTAATGGAATAAGAATTTATTAAAAACTACATTGGCTAAAAAATATGGGGATATCAAAGTAAAACCTGATAAATATTGTGGAGAATTACTTTAGATAATTGTGATATATTTATATAACAACACAGATTTTTGTTTAAAACGTTTTAATTAAAGCTATACTTTATGTGTAATTTTGTGTGATTTACCCAAGTCATATACTACAGATTTTTTTCAGTGTAACAATATATTTTGAATATTTTGTACATTTTAAACTATATCAGTTTTGAATTATTTTTAATAATTTTTTGGAATGCATTGATAATTTTACCAGGTTTATTTAACCTTTTTGCGCATAATACTTCACAGTATATATTTAATGTTTTCAATTTTTTTTATACTTCGAGAAAGAACTATCGTAAAACATAATATTGTCTTTAAGATGCTTTCCTAAGAACAGATTTCCAACAGAGGATTCATTTTGGAATTTAAAAAGGGAAATATATCAAACTTTAAGAAAAAGACATGATGCCTCATGAAAAGCAAGATTTTCATTCACTTCTGTGAATGAGAAACAGAATTATAAAATTAAATTGAAGAAAAAAAGCTCCGCTTACGAAAACAAGAAAGAATCTATAATTTGTGATGGAGGAAAAGGGCTTAAATATTTGTTGAACTGCTTTCTGCGATTTAGCCACCTACACAATCGTCTTAGAACTACCATAAATTGAACTTTACATCTGTTGTCACGTAGTCCTCTTCTTAAAAATCTTTATTTTAGAACTTGGCTTGTAAAATAAATGTTACCTTCTTGCATTTTCTGTAATATAATCATATTTACAACTTGTTTTGTTATACCTTCTCGACAAATAGGTTATATAACAGGGCGTCTTCGAGAGAAATGTTTTCCATGTGATCTTAGGATTTTCGCTAGAAACCATTCAAAGCTGACGCCTGTGTTACGAAAATAGCTCTTGTCTCATTTGACTTGACATTCTTCCTTTATAAATATTTTCACACTTGCCCTTTTTTTTCTTTTGCTCTGTTTGTATTAATTATATAATGTAATTTGTTTTGCGTATTTTGGCGGACTGCCTTCATTGTAGGAAATACATTAAAAACACATCTAGTCTTAATTGTCCAGGATGCAGAAAGCTTTCTCCCGTTGTTTTTCGACAGGAATACCAATTTTCTCATTAACGCAAACGAGAATTAAAAACACATTAAGGTTACCAAAAGTAGTGCCCTTTGTTTTGTATTATTTATCCTGTAATATACCAATGTTCTGCATGGATGTGTGTGGCAATCGGAATATGCATTTTAAAACATAAGCTCTGACCAATTCATCAAAACATTAGGTTGAAATGCATTTTATGTATTATTTATAGGCAGTGATGTACACCGGAGTTACATTTTAAAAAAATTGTTGACGAAAGCACTAAGACTTAATCTTTATACTACAAATTAAAAATCTATTGGTTTATAGGAAGGATTTGACCCCCCAATCTCCACCCTTGTCTACGATAGTGATTATAGGTCTTTATCTGGGCCATATGTATGCTATCAGAATTTCAAATTTCTTCTTTCTTTCAGCACATAATCACTTATTAGTAAACCGCTAATCCAATATCATTTTAAGGTAATTAAATGTCCGTTTAAACTAGATTGCGTCTTTTATGAAATATTTTTTTTATGTTGTACTTACTGCACGCGAAGTATTGCATTTATAATTTTTTTTACGGTTGTGTTTGCTGATTGTTTTAATGGTAAGTTGTGGCAGACATTTTTATTTGCATCACAGAAATCGAAATAAGTCGCTTTGACGTGTCAAATCTTTACAAAAGTTACAAAACCTTAAAGACTAAAATAAGAAACTTTATTACTTTTTTAAGTGAAGCATTACAAAAACCATTTTTTTTTAATCCGATAAATAAGAACACCCAAAAGTATTGAAATATGAAACATCATCCTTCTGTTTTTTTTAAGGCCACATTCCCCTGACATTTTCCCAATCTCTATATAATGTTAAAAAGGGCCGTAAGGAACATTTTAAAAAGTTGACTGATCATACAGTTGTAAATTTTTTGTGATAAAAGCATTTTTAAAAAACTTTGAGCTGTTTTTTTAAGAAAACTTATATGTAATATGTGAAAAGTTTCCAAACGATAAAAATTCATGTGCATTTCTACGCCAGTATTTCGTTTTGAATAATTCTTTAACACACAAAATCTTTCATTAGTTTTTAATATATATATATATATATATATATATATATATATATATATATGAGCAAAATATCGAAGCTATCGTATCATAAGCAAAATTTTCAAAAATGCTCCTCTTGCTTTTACTTTATACTTTTGACAAATTACGATGCAAGATAAACACTTTTGTCTTAAAATAATTCATTCTAGCAGAATAGTTTGGATTGCTAAAATACTTCTAATGCATTTAAATTTTTACTCTAAATTAGAAGTATAAGGAACCACAGCTTTTATTTTCCAGTAAAAATTGAAAAATCTATTTTTTCACTGATTTTTGTAAAGTAATCCCCTTTAAACAAAAATTCAGGAAAATATCAATTTTAATAAGGAGAGTTATATTTATATAGGCAAGACGCAATTTTTTAATAATTTTATAATTGAAGAAACTTTTCATAGTCATAAAAATTATTTAAAAAAAGAGTGAATTAGTTGACTGTGAATTAGTATTCCATTAGAGCGAGTGTTTTTATTTAACTTCGGTTGATAAAGTATTATATTTATTATTTGCTAAGGATAATGCTACCCATACTTTATATGAAGGTTAATTATCGCGGTATCATCTTAATTTATAAATTGTGTCACGATGCGTTAAAAAATATGCTGAAATCGCATAGTCGATGACACGATTCAACAGTTGTCTCAATGAAAAGTATGCCACTTGGGCATCATGGTAGTTTAATCTGACTAACAGTGACATGCTGGTGTTTTAATCATTCTATTAGGACATCCTTTCTATGTCAGATTTAATAGACTCCTTTCCCCCCTCTGTACGTGTAGTCCTTAAGAGAAATATTTTTATTCGCGAAATGCAGTATGTTCATAATTGTTGGAGTTAATAGAACATGCAGTTTTTTTTAAAATTTAAATATTAATCTGCTCGTGATAAAGCCACTTGCATTATATAGTTATTTGTATTGTTTCGGCGTAGGTATATACATGACAACTATCTGGCTTCATGATCACTTTTCTGCTCCTAAAAATTTTCAATGAAATGCAGATAGGATGCTTGTTGAAGAGTTTTTTCAATAATTTTTGAACAAAGAAAAAAAAGGATGGGATTCTATTGTAGGCCGCATACACAAATCGATTTCAAAGGAAATAAAAATCATTAAAAGGAATAGATATCTGTTTGTTAGGGTTTTCTTTCAAAATGTTTTATTTTATTTCTTTTCTTATTTTTGTGTATTTATTTAGCTTTAAATACAACAACAACAAAAAGACATGTCTATATAATAGTAATGCAAAAAATGTAGATTTTCTAATATATATGAGAGAAAAAAAACATACATATGTCACTTAAATGATTAATGACTCCATGGACTTTTTTTTATAATTTAAAAAGAATGTTATAATACCGGATTATATATAATTTTAATTATCAAACAATCATGAGAAGAATATGCTACATCAAAGGAGTTTGCTCAATTGTTACATATAAAGAGTGTTTTTTTTCCAGGTATAGAAGTTTAAGTTGGCATTACTTTCCAAGATGGCGACCGATTTAACAGCTGTCAAGTGATTTATTATCAGTTTGGTTTGGCAATTCATCAAAATGATCATCAAGCAAGGCGTAGATTCGTCGAATGGGCCCAAAACGAGATTGCCGTTGTTCCCGATTTTCATAAGCGAATTTTGTTTAGCGATGAAGCGCACTTCTGGTTGAATGGCTACGTCAACAAACAAAACTGCCGCATTTGGAGTGAAGCTAATCCACAAGTGTATGTCGAAACACCGTTACATCCAGAAAAACTGACTGTTTGGTGCGCTTTATGGGCTGGTGGAATCATTGGTCCGTACTTCTTCAAAAACGATGAAGGCCACAACGTTACAGTCAATGGTGATCGGTATAGAGCCATGATTACTAACTTTTTCATTCCTGAATTGAACGATCATTATGTCCAGTAGCTGTGGTTCCAACAAGACGGCGCAACATGTCACACAGCTCGTGCCACAATCGATTTATTGAAAGACACGTTTGGTGACCGCCTAATTTCACGTTTTGGACCTGTGAATTGGCCTCCAAGATCTTGTGATTTAACACCGCTAGACTATTTTCTGTGGGGCTATGTAAAGTCATTGGTTTATGCGGATAAGCCACAAACGCTTGACCATTTGGAAGACAACATTCGCCGTGTTATTGCCGATATACGACCACAAATGTTGGAAAAAGTCATCGAAAATTGGACGTCCAGATTGGACTACATCCGAGCCAGCCGTGGCAGTCCTATGCCAGAAATCATATTTAAAATGTAATGCCACAAGATTATCTTTCGAATAAAAAAAATTTGATGTCAATCGAATAATACATCGTTGTTTTATTGCAATTTAAAGTTCTATACCTCTAAAAAAACACCCTTTATATAAAAAAATTGTACTTTTATTTAATTGGTTTAAATGTCTTTTACCATCACACGCATCCAATACTTAGCAAACTTGTCAAAGATAAGAGTTCAACTTTTTTCCGAAAATTTCTGAGATCGTATACATAGTCAGATTTATGTATATATAAAATTATTTAAAATGCAGTGAAATTATAAAATTATTTAAAATACAGTGAAATTTTGAAAAATTTTTCAGAAAATTTTATCTCAAATCGATATCAAACACATTAATGGAATGTTTTAAATATCAAGAATAACAGGAAAAATGTTGTTTTTTACGACAAAAAGACAAGACAATTTTTTTTTGTTTTGAAATTGCCTCAATTTCAAATGAGGCGCCACTAAAATGCCATCAGTGAGCTATTCGTGGCCCACAGACCACTGGTTGAAGATCCTTACATTCAGGCATACTGTAGCTTTTTTGAACATTGGGTAAATTTTTAATTAAATTCTGATGCTGACTGAACAGTAATTTTTGGACGAGTAGCTTTTTATGTGTTTAGTTGAATTTGATTGCTGTGTGTGTGTAAAAAATAGACTTGGCGGGAATTATTGTTATGTTTCAACAATTAATTACTTTGAATGTCATGGTAAATCAGCAACTATTTTCAATGTTGGCCAGTTTTAAGTGTTACAGCAGTAGCTTCAGCTAAGAAGATTAGACATCTTGGAATTAGAACCTAGATGATAGCAATCTACATATGTCATGGATTTAAGTGTTTGCCGAAGACAAGTAGTTAAATCTGGTGGTGATTTATATGTGATGAAACAAATGTTGCCTTGCTTAAGACAATTTAATCCCATTAGAATTTTAATCTTGTTCTTTATTTCTGAGTGTTTTGAAAAATATGTATTGCGAAATAAGGAAAGCCGATTGCATGTGTGCTAATTTCTGTTCTCATTTGCAATTTTCGATGAAAGTTCACAAAGGAAGGGAAAAAGAGGAAAAAGTCATCTTTCAAACCTTAATATTAATGAGTTGTATTTGCCTAAAATTTAAATAATTCTGTTTAAAATTTTTAAAAAAGACGCATCTCTTTTAAACCTCAATAATCTTACTCAAACTTCTTGCACTTGTGAACTTTTCATTCTGTTTCTATGAATTGTACCCTTTGTTTCTAAAATAGCTATTTTAAAATACATGTTAATTGCTCATGTTAATATAAAATAGTAAAAATAAATATGAAGTAAGGGAGCATAGTTATTTATATTCTTTCTCCTAAATTCAACCATTGAATATTTTTTAAATAAAAACATTGATAAATTTATTTTAATCTTTAATAAAAAAATGGTCTAGTATCTATGAATTTATTTAAAACGTGTTAATTCATAATTAATGTTATATTACTCACGCAAAATTTTACCTTGAAACAAAATCTTTATAACCTTTGAATTTAACTTACAGAATCCACATACCGCCGATTTGAGGGGAAATAAAAATCTGATCTCTTTTCCCGAACTTCATTCATACCTATCGATCGGCGTTCGTTAATAGTTGCTAAATCGGTAAAATAGTGCTTTATTCTTTTTATATACCTTTAAAAAGTTACGCTGGTGGAGTAATAGATTTCCACCTCTCTCTCTCGGTAACTTTTCTCCAGCTAGGTCCTCCCACACCGTGCTGGAAAGCTTTCGGTTTGAGTAGTGCAATGTGACGAAAATGAGCTTGCTATTCTCGTCCTTGTCATTTTAGGTTGTCATACGCAAGTAGAAGCGGCGGTCTTGTATCACAATCACGCAGTGCCGTGCCCTGCGCAGTTGGCGGCGAACATTGTTTTTGCATTATTGAGACGGATATATTATGCTTGACCTTTTTGATGAGCTAAGAGAAAATTTCTGCCGTCTCAGCTGCTGTCGAATTTAGTGATTACGTAATTTTCAAATCGGGTATTGGTTCTAGAATTGTTTGTGGTCTCTGGTAAAATTTACTGTTTAGCATGTTTTTAAATAATTATTTTATTATTGCAATTATAATAAATTATCTTCCTATTGATGCTGAGAGAAAACTAGGTTTTTTAATGTCTTAGGTGACATTTTTTACGTAATTCACGTCAATTATTTATATTTATCACGTGATCTCCTTTAAAAGTTACCCTTTAGTCTTCCACATGAATCTTTATATTTTTTAAGGCTTTCTATGCCCAAACTAAAAGGGGGCGATCTTAATTTGGGACACATTTCCAGAGAGAAAATCATTTCAGCTTTCATATAAATAGATGGCGTGTAACATATACAGTCGTTTATTTTATAGTTACTCGTAAAATTGAGAAACATTCAAAAGATGCAATTTTTCACTTGAATACATTAAATTTGACTCATTTAGCATTGCAGTTAGGAAGAGCGAAATTAAGGAATACATTTTACACACAAAAATGAATTAACACGTATTTAAAAGAGGAGTATAAAAATTACACTGTCTTCCCTCCAAAGTAAGTGGGGTACACGAAAGAAGTAAGCTCATTATATGTATAATTAGAGTATTTTTTATAATTATTTTCATTTAAGGTGTACATGGTAAAAACATTTAGAAGATCATTGTTTTGAAGGATAGCGAAGATAAAATATTAGATTAATGATCAAGCTTTTTTAAAAAAATTGAAAGAAAGCGTATCGATTAGGAGGCATATTCATTAACAGTACGTGAAGATAATAAAAAAAATCAATACCATAATAATTAATATTAAGAATTATAATGCCATAAATAAAACAAATATTTATATCCAATGTGTTTTACAAAAATGCAAGGAGAAAAATCTGGCGTAAACTTCAATCTAAAAATGCTTTAAAGTAAGAGAGACAAAACATTGTCATGATTTTTTTCAAAAATTGGCAAATTTTTTACGACTTTATTTTATAGAGCATTTTATTAGACTGAAAAATCTTCCAATATTAATATCTTTTAAAGACATTTATACACATTTATGATTGTTAACTTTAATATATAAAGTAAGAGAGACAAAACATTGTATGCAAGGAGAAAAATCTGGCGTAAAACAAAAGGAAATGAACATTGCATTAAACCAACGACATACAGTTAAGTGAGTTTAACGCATACTTTCCCTTTCTCATAAAGTGCGGATTTTCGGTTTTGTTAGAAAGAGGAGGGTGACCTAAAAATTTTAAACAAAATGAAATAGAAGCACGGTTCTCGGCAGAGTCAGTTTCTGCAGGAGATAGTTCTTGACGTCTCAGAGACGTCAAATTCTACAACGGCACATGAAAGGAATTTGGTCTTTCAAACGTCAATATAAAGGCTTTAGTCAAAATCTGATTTAGAATATTCTATCGTTATTACGAATATGATCCAAAATTAAGATATTAAGGAGAAAGATTGGCTGTTCTGCGTTGTATTTAAAATTCTAGAAGAAATATTTTAAATCACCTTGATAATATAAATGTGTTGGAAGTCTTTCGAGTCTTTTTCCCAAGACACAAAATGTTAACTACGTTGGAAAAATATCAAGCAGTCCCCTTCCGCTTTCTCTATTGTAAGAATACTACTTTGCGATAGCGTGAGAAAAACGAAATAATACGTGCTTTGAAAGCGAAATGCAATTTTTTTGAATTATAATTTTTTTGCTTTCATCTTTAGATATTTAACGAAGTGCTTTCTATGCTTTTCTCATCCTTACGTGTACTGAGACATTATTCCTTTGCTCTTTTTTTATGGTTTAAAAAGAACTAGGTATTAAATAATCGGCCTGTGCAGAACTGCGTTCTCTTACAGATTTTGATGTACTATCTGAAAAATCTCTAAGGGAAAAAATTATGCAAAATTAAATTTCTTCTCTTTTTAAATGCATAATGTTAAGAATACTTAAATATTTTAGTTTTTAGGGTTCGATCTACATTTCGTCTCAGATGAAAACAAAGGCTAAAAAGAGAAAAAGAAGTTAAAAAAAATACACACACAATATTGTCATAAAATAAAGTTATTTTTTGGTCATGTTTTAATATTTAAATTGAAGCATTTGAGAAGGCGAACGTTGATTCGTTAGACTAATTTAACTTTGTAGCAGGATGATTATAGAAATTTTAAAATGAGTTTTTCGTTAAATGTTATTTGATGTTTTTCTTCCCTAATGGGCTGCGTATTGGCGACTAAGCCTTTTCAGACACGTCAAATCCTAAATGTAAGAATCATTTCATGGTGGCTCCAGCTAGTGGCGGTTCTCGCTAGCAAATTTTCAAGCTTGAATTAATTTGGTATTATTTTTTTTTGTTCTACATTTGTGCATGCATGATTAACCAGATCATGTTTATTTAATGGACGAATATGCGTATGATAACGTTCTATTCTTTATTGTGTATTTCGTGCATTAGAACACTATCATCATCTCTCAGGCGGTTAATTTAACTTAATACGTACTAATCAATAATGATGTAGTTATAAAACAATCTTCTATATCCGTGCATTATTTAAAGAAAACATTAGTACACATTTAAAGTTTATAAGTAATCTCTTATTTCGCTGAAATCCACCTTGGTCGACCGCACCGGCTAGATTCGATAGTTCTCCCTTTGAGTATCCTAGATATGTTTTTTCAGGACCATAGCTACATTTCTTCACCTATATTTAACATTTTAAAATTATTTTAAAGTTTTAAATTTTCTTAAAACCTGCATAGCTCCGAGGATTTTTGAGCTTCGTTATTGAAACTCGGACCATAGTTTCTCCCCGTGTAGCTCTTTCATCTGTTATAAGTCGTGTGTAGATAGTGGACCTAGGAGGTGAAAATGTTATTATTATGATGAAAACGATATTATCTCATACAGGAGGGGGTCGTTTTTACTGTTTATTTTTTGTGTTTTAAAATGTTCAAAGGTTAGAATTATTTTTATTAAGTCCAAAATTCCGTACATAGACATAAGAAAAATAAAGAAAAATATTTGTAGGATTTGACAGATCCTTCCGGAACTAATTGGGTGTCACGATTAGGTAACCTATTGAAGGATGAAAATGGTTTAGTTTAAATTAATTTGTCATAGAGAGTTGGATATTTCAACGCATATATTGTTGAATTTTGCCATTTCTTTTCGTAATGGGTCTTATAAATATATCTTAAACGTATATTTTAGGTTAATACCCAAAATCATCAATGGTGGCATCGCTGGCATTATTGGTGTGACATGTGTCTTTCCTATCGATCTAGTGAAAACGAGGCTGCAGAACCAGCAAGTCGGACCACAAGGCCAAAAAATGTACTCCTCCATGTAAGTTGATTATTCATTTTTGAAAAGTATTGTTTGTCTCATTAATATTGAGTTGTCCAATTTTTTAAAATTTTTCCTATGTCCAGATTTCTTAAGGTTGCTATTTAATTTGTATATTGTTCAAAAGATAGAAAATGAATTGTATTTTTTAAAATTCTAATAAATTAATAATACTGATTAAATTTGTCTTAGTCATTATAAAGTTTTAGAAAAGGATGTCAGTATATTTTTTACATATTTTTATAAAACATTCTTTGTAATCTGTGGAATTGCTGTTCTTTTTACCATTATAAGATTAACATTTTGTGTCTGCTTCAATTCCTATATTTTACATTGATTTTCTTTTTTCAAATACCATTATTATTTCATGTATCAAACCACAACATAATAATTAAAAATCACCAGTTCCTTATTAAAGAATTAAATTGCTTATCAAAGATGTTCAAATTTCACCATATCTTGTTTTAATTCAATAATTGAAATTGTTTTCATATATTTATTATTCTGCAATGCTATATTTTACTTTTTTTAAAAATTTCATTTTAAAATTTTCTTTGTTTCCATTGTGATTGTGTTTTAATTTCATCTTGTCCAACTTAAGATGAAATTCTGCATTTTTTCTCCATGTGACTTTTGAATATAATAATTTTAATCGATTATATATATATATATATATATATATATATATATATATATATTGTACATTTAATGTATTATTAGAGGAATGTATCAAATGAGCAATTTTCATTTGTAATTGTGTGTGCAATTTGTGTTACAGGTTGGACTGTTTCCGTAAAACTTATACAAGGGAAGGATTCTTTGGCATGTATAGAGGTTAGTTTCACTCTCTGAATAAAGATAATTTTAAAAGGATTTTTGTATTTTTGCTGTATTATAATTTTTATGACTTAAATGTATCTATTTTTTAACATCTTTAGTAATCAATTTCAAAAAATATTATAAAAAAATATATATATTTAGATATTACTTAAAAAAATAATATTTATAGCATACTAGCTGCATGGCCCGGCTTTGCACGGGCTTTCTCTTTCCCTCATGACCCCAGCAATTATGTGTGTATTTGTACGCGCGCAATGTGAGTGAATTATAAAATTATTTCATTAAATTTCCTTTTTTCGAAATTTGTTCCACATATTTTCGATTTAAGACAGGTTTCCCCCTCCCTCTAGCCCAGCATAACACGTTTTTTTTAGTGTAAAATTACTGTTTCCTCTTCCCCTCCCCCTCACAGATAAAATATAGCTTCAAATTTCGATCTATGACTTAAAAAACAATATTGCATTAGTTAAAAAATTATTAATGCGAAGCAATAAAAAGAAAACGATTCTTTAGTTAGCTTAAAAATGTCTCTGAAATGTATTTTTATCCAAAATAATAGACAATGTACTTTTTTAATTCACAAATAATTTAGTAATGAATTAATAGAAATACTTTTAAAAACATATATATATATATATAATATATATATATAATGTATATATATATATATGTTATAAAAAACAGTATGGGGGAAGCATAGATATATATTTACATGTACTGAAAAAAAAAAACATTCAAAAAGAAAAAAGAACTAATTGATAAAAACATTTTGATATTTTATTTTAATTTCATAGTTTTCCTTCCACTGTCATAGTTACAAATTTTGTGTAATGAATGCTTAAAATAGTGTAAATAATTTATATCAGGAAGTGTAATACATTAATATTACTTTTTGCTGTATTTATTTTATGTTAAAATCTTGTCACCACTTCTCCCTTTGAAATCTAGTTTTATTATGAAATAAAAATAGTGATGACACTGATGAACTGAATAAATGAAAAGCGCACTGAGGGATGGCGTAGACAAAACAGAAGGGATGAAAAAGATAGATGAATGCTGTCACGGGCTTTTTTGCAAATGGCAGAATTTTTTCCTACTTTCTTGACAATTGTTGTTATATTTTGAAAACTTCTCACAATATCTTTATAAATTTTAGCCTATGTGTTATTTTGATGTATAAGCTATATTACTGTAAAGTTTCATTAAAATCCATTCAGTTGTTTTTGTGTGAAAGACCCACAAAGATACTCACAAACTTTCACATTTATAATATATATTAGATTCTCCCTTTTTACTATCAATATCAGTAATATTATAATTAATATTTATAATCAATTATATGAATTGTTTTGAGTTAACTTTTACTGTGTAAAACTGATGGCTGTTTTGAACATGCTCAATTATAATTTAATTTGGTAATAGTTTTCTCATTGAATTTTTACCTTAATTTTTATTTTATATGAATATTTACAAGTAGTATTTTTGGTACTTGCATATTAGCATCTTTGCAGCAAAATAGGTGCCACGCAAATGGTACTTTGACATTGAAACAACAGAGATTCTGTGTTTTATATGAAAAAATACCAATCAGTCAGATTTTAGTTGAAAATGGCATAATTCGCGTGGCACCAATTTGGCTGCAGTGACGAATACATAAGTACTGCATTTTTTTGTTTTTCATTTGCATGGGATTAGAAAATCACAATTTTTAGGAATAATCTATTTTATTTTTTTTATAATCATTCTGTGGTCATAGAGGGTGAAGGTACAATGACAGATACTCCTTAATTTAATCATCATTATTTTAATATCTCAATTTTAAGTATTTGCTAATATATTATCTCATCATGGTTTTTTTGTTGTCAAACCAAGATTTAAAAGATTTGATTTATAATTCTTGGACCAAATAAGTTTTCATTAGATTACTTTAGTTTACAGCCTATTTATTTAATTGATAGGATCAGCAGTTAACATACTTCTGATCACTCCTGAAAAAGCCATTAAGCTTGCAGCTAATGATTTCTTCCGTCATCACCTTTCCTCTGGTTCTGGGTAAATAATTATTTTTTTCATTTTGACCACTATTATGTGGTAATTTCTATGCAATTCTGTAATCTAAAAATTGTGTACAATATTGTAGCATTAGTTTCTAAATGTGTCATAAAAATTATATTGTTATAAGCTTCACTTGGCTACACAACAACATAGTATTGACAATTACAAACTCTACACTTTGAAATTCTTTGACTGAATAATACATTTAAATTTATTTTCTTTTGTATTTTCTAAAAAATTTCATAAAACTACCCATTTTTTTCTTTTTCTTTTAAGTTTTTCAGTAATCATTGTTTTTTTCTCCCATGTATTTCATATTTAAAATAAAAAAATATAAATATAATTTAAATACTATTAGATGAACAACTCAAATATATATATTAAGAGAAACAAAATTAAAGAACTATTGTTTTGAGAAACAGAATAAAAATTAATCCAAAGTATTAATGAAAATGTAACCAATGAGAAATATAGTTGAATGTTCAACTCAATACTTTTTGTTCTTTAAAAGATGCACACTTTGGGAACCCTTAGAATATGATATCTTTAATATATAAGATATTTTTCTTTCAAGTTTATGAAAGGAATAGATGTTTTGGAAGCCAGTGGTTTGTCTTTTTTAAAAAAAAAAAAAAAAAATAGTAATAAATGGATAGAAATAACATTTATTGGATGTTTGTTCAATTAAGTTGATGCTTACAAATGGAGGGCTCAACATAGGAAATTCATCTGGGGATGAGACTGTGTAATAGTAGTACTCCTTTAGGGTGTTCAACCCAAAATGTAATAGTGCCAAGTGGGCAGTCAATTCAGAGAAAATAGCCTTCGAAATTTATACTTAGCTTTTATGCAGTTAAGTTTTATTTTGCTCCACGGTGCAGTGGTATAGGTGATAGTGTTACCTGCATTCCACACGGTCAGTCAGGTTTCAAGTCGTGTGATCAGCTTGCTGTTAGTATTCAAATAACTCGTTTATTGTATACTTATTTTTATACTTAATACTGATCAAAATCAATTTGGAATAGTGATTTAAGCTTCTTTTAGATTTTAACCTCATTTGATTTGTATATTATTCAAGTGGCATTCTGCATCAATTTATAAAAATATTATTTACATTGCATTTATATTTTTAAGATCAGTTATGATTTTTCTCTCTAAAATAGAAAACTGTCCTTGCAAAGAGAAATGATTGCTGGTGGTTCAGCAGGTTTTTGTCAAATAATTATCACTACTCCAATGGAACTCTTAAAAATACAGCTTCAAGATGCAGGCAGAGTTGGTCAGTATATTTTTGTTTCCAATAACTATAAAACAATTATCATTTGCATGAAGAAGTTGGTTATTTTTCAGTTCTTAAAGTATTGATTATAATGAAATCAGAAATTTAGCTAAAAAATTAAAATCTCATCTGAGAAATATGAAATTTTATTTAATACATTTAAGCAACAAATTAAAGTTTTATTTGAATATGCATTGTTTTTTTATTTAGTAATTATTTTTCTCATGAATTTTATGTACTGTTTTTAAATAGATCCATCCAATAATTCTTGTTTAAGAATGGGAAAAAAAATTGCCAGTGCATTACTCAAACATAATTTATCTCTACCTATATATACTTAGTAAATGTCTTTTTTTTTCTTTTTGCCTAATTCTAAGTTGATCTACTTAAGGAAAGTATGGATTGAATATTATTTTATATTCAATGACTAAAGATCTAACAAATTTAACAGTGGAATAGGTCATGTTTGAGTAATTCAGTTGTATTAAAACTAATTCATGCAGAATAAAATTTGTATAAAATTCATTCCTTAAAAGCATACTTTCAATATCTTTCAAAATAAGTGTCGATTTTATCTTAATAAGCCTGTAAAAAAAAAGAAAGGAAAAAGGGAAGCATAAAATAGATTATAAATAAGGATTTTTCTTCTTTTTTTTGTTTTGTGAGATGGAAAAGGGGTGCATTTAGATAGCATACTAACAAGTAATTACATTGTTGAATTGTTGTTTTTAAGGCCTATTTATAGAATAAATTTTCATTAAATTTTTAAAAACATATTTTCAGCTGCAAGAGGACCAGGAGGAGGTGGAACAATAGCTGCAACTTCAGCAACTTCTATAGCCCTGCAGCTACTACGTACCAGAGGTATTTCTGGACTGTACAAAGGAACTGCAGCTACTATGTTGAGGGACGTCACATTCTCTGTTGTGTATTTCCCCTTATTTGCCCGCCTAAATGCATTGGGTCCTCGAAAAAAAGATGGTAGTGGAGAGGCAGTATTCTGGACATCATTCCTTTCTGGCTGTGTAGCTGGCTCTACTGCAGCATTTACAGTTAATCCATTTGATGGTATTTTCAGTCATTTTAAATTTTATATTTCTTGTTCTAAGTTAAAAAGTATAATTTTTTTTAATTTGTATTATTTAATTGTACTGAATTATAAGTTCTGCAGCTTTTTATTTTAAGAGCTTAAGCATAATTAATTTTTGGAATCTAGATGTGTATTCATTATAGTAATCATTTGATGTGAAATCATAATGTACATAAAATTTGGACCAAAATGAGTAAAGATAGATATTTTAATTAAATTGTTAAATTTTGCTAATTTATATGAAAGTATATTTGTGTAGCTTCTCTAGGGAATTTTATGTTATCAGCAATGAGTATTTTTTCTAAGGAAAACAAATGTTAAGTATTTTCTGTATTCGTCAGAATGAAATAATTTAATAAAGCAGTTTAGATATTCTTCTTTATTTCAATATATATATATATATATGTAAAGACGTGGCAAGTGGTAAGGACTACTCTAAAAAAATGACAGGGAATGGCCAATGGTGATGCTCTCTTTAATAATTCATTATATTTTAGATGGTTGATGCTCTATATTTATGGTATTGATGAGGCAATCTTGTAGTTAGTTAATCTGGTTTATTAATAACCATTTAACATAACCATTTAATGGCCATTTAACATATAGCATTCCAAGGTAACAAGAAATGGACAAGAAGACACAAAACAAACACTAGCTGCAGCTGATTACATGACAAAGAGAAAAATGCAAAAGAAGTGGAATTTTCTAGAGATCTCAATATTTATACCAAGTGGGAAATCACCTGATCTGGGTGTGGATGTAATTCAAAGGTTCCTGTTAGCGGGTAGCTAGTTTATTAGTTATGCGTGTTAAACCTGAAAGACTGGACCAAAGAATTAAAAGTTATTTAAAAGGATACTAGAGGGAATTATATATATAGCACACACACTGGACTTTTTTTTTATGCCCCCAAATCTGTATTAAAAGTTAAATTGATTGCTGCAACTGTTAGAAAAACAGTAGAAGCATTTCTGAAATTGTATCATTGAGAAGAGCAATGTATTTAAAGATTATTTGTTCTTAAAAATAAATTCAAAAATATTTTTCTATCACTAAAAATATTTTTGAATTTTACTGTCAAATTGAAACTAGCTCTAAAATTTTTTGGAAGTTTTCTGAAGATGTTTCTTGTAATTTTTCATCTAATATTTTGGAATTTTTAGAATGTGAAATAAATATAATTTTTATGCATTATATAGTTCAACATGATTATAATAATTTATTTAATGTTTTTATATCAATTTTTGTGGTTGGGGATAATAAACCTATTAGGTTTTTTCTCTTTTAGTCTTTGTATTTATTTATGACAATCTAATTTATTTTTCTTGATAATCTAATTTCTTTCCACATTGAAAGTTGTAACTTTCTTCTTTAACAAATATTGCTGTTTTTATAATATTTTTCATTTAGATTTTATCTATACTTTGTAGTTGTGAAGACAAGATTGCAGCTTCTCCAGAAGGCTAGTGGGGAGATGACATACTCAGGGATACCAGATGCTTTTATGTAAGAGAAAAATGCTTAATTGACTGATTACAATTTTATCGAAGTTAAATACTACAAATATTGAACATTTTTCAACCACATTAATTTTAGTGATTTATTAAATTTTTCTAACAATTATTTTTAAAAACATTGCTTTAATATTAATTTTTATTATCTAAAAATTTATTAAAAAACATTTAAAATAAATTGCTAAATTAATGTTTTCTTTTGATTTTTTTTTAAGTACATACTTAAAAATATTAAGAATCTTTTTACTTCATAAACAGTCAGTTGAATTTCTGTATTTAATTTCATTTATTTTAATGGAAGAATTGAATTCCTTATAAACATTTATTAGTCATGTGCGCAACGATCAACTTAATTTGATTGTGTATATATATGGGGCCTACATATGTCCTAAAATCTTCAGACTTGTATTTTATTTGAGAAATTCTACTGGCACATTTTGAGAGAAATTCTACTGGCACAAAGTTTCTTGATCAAAAATCAATTAGCTTATTACTATCAAATTAAATATTTTCGTTAAGTATTTAAAGCTAGTTTTTGTATGTAACTTTTTTTGTTTTATAAATAATTATGAATTTTAACCAATTTTTCATATATATATGTAGTATGTAACTACGTTAGATAAAATCCTTACAATATTAATAAAGAAAGTCATGATAATTTTTTTCAGTAATAGTTATTTTAACTGTATGAATTAAAATTTTTGTTACCAAACATATATAAAAAACTTGCATTTTTTTTTTTTAGTTAAGTAAAACTAGGCACATTTCCCCAAATAATTATTTTATATCTTTACATTTATCTTAAAAATAAATTTTTAATAAAATAAGACAATATATTGAAGTTTTAAAAGCAGACTTTATCAAATTATAAGATAAAAAGATGTAGGGAGTTGATAGTTTAGAAGAATATTTAACTATTTTTAAAAAAAAATAACATTTAATAACAGCGAAAAATTATGTTGCGGCACAATACGGTCACTTCAGCATAGCGTGTGTGCATCTGATATTGCCAGATTACATTACATAAAATACCATAAATCTCGTTGCCAATAATTCTAACTAAATGGGAACCTTACATTTGGCCCCACTCAATGAGAATTTTTTTTTGAAAAGACATAAAAAATTTGAAATTGTAGCATAGTTAAAAATTAGAGTCTTAGGAAACATATTGTTCAAATCTTTTGGGAGGACGAGGATTACGACGCAAGTGATTTCGACTTCATGATGAAGGTTCAGTGGTCACAGAAACTTCTTGATGATCTTCTGCTGGATCCTGATTTTCTGCAGATGAATCATTTTCTTCATCCGATCTGTTATTCTGCATGACATCTGCATCTCGTTTGAAGTAAGGGCGAAGATGTTGCACATGGACAACTTTGATAAACTTGTTTTGGAATGTTCTAGATTTAATCTCGTAGCACACAGCCCCGACTGGACGAACAATCACAAATGGTCCTTTGAAGATAGGAGAGAGTTTGTGATCTCCTTATTTCGGCCATTCGTATAATATCAGATCTCCTGCCTTGAACGAATGAAACCTACGATGAAGATCAAATCTATGTTTATTCTCCAAATGTGCTTCATATACATTATTTGCAGCTTCTGCCCTGGCGAGAATTAGAAGGTCAAGTTGATCTTCGCGAGGCGTTGTGTTAATTGCTTGTAAGGCGTTTGGGAGCAATTCATCCCATTTATCTGGATTTTTGTCAGTCAATTTTTTCAAAGTGGACACAATTATACCATTTGCTCGTTCAATGATGCTTTTTGCTTGTGGTGAATAAGATGGTGTCATTGATTGTGTGATTCCATATTTTTGTAGGAAATGCTGAGTGTGGCATGCAGTGATTGCAGTCCCTCTGTCAGATATGTACATACTTTGGTGACCATATCTAAGTATTATGTTATGGTACAGGGCATCAGTCACTGAGTGTGCACCAAGGGATGCAGAAGGTGTTGCTACTACATAGCATGTAGCGTGATCAATGTAGACAAGCATGTTGGTGTTTCCTGCTTTTGTTTGCTGTAAGCAGATCATGTGATCAGCGGATACAATTTCCCATGGTGTAGTTGGAATCGGCAATTGCTGCAACAGACCATAAGCATTAGCAGTACGGCGGTTAACAACTTGACATTTGTGACAACTTCCAACATAATTTTTACAGTCCTTTTGCATATTTGGCCACCAAAATTTAGTTTTAAATTGTGAAGTGTTTTCTTTGTGTCCATATGTCTCACATCATCATGACAAGCAATCAGCGTTTGTTCCCTCAATGCCTTCGGAATCACAAATGCAAAAGATTTTGATTTTTCCTTTACTTGCACAAGAGTGTTGTTGTCAATGTTATAATTGAATATGATTGACATAGTCTTTTTGTTGGGATTTTGTTCTTTAAGTAAGCGAAAAATATATTGACAAAAATCATCTTGTTTTTGTTTTGTACAGATTTCTGATTGATGGCTTGCAGTCACTGTTAAACAAACAGGCGGTGTTGAAAATGCGAAAGATGATCAGCAATAACATTTTGCTTTCCAGGTCGATGTACAGTTGTAAAGTCAAACTGAGCCAGATCTACTAAATATCTTGCAAATTTTCAGTTAACTGCAGATTTAGCAACAACATAAGCTGTTGTGTAGTTGTCTGTGATGAGTTGAAATTTATGACCAAGTAGATAAATACGAAACTTCTTGGTGGGGGCCCAATGTACAGCAGTACATTCCAGTTCATTACTGTGGTAGCATGTTTCAGCATCTTTTAAAGTACGTGATGCGAATGCAATGACATGACGCTTTCCATTTTGATCTTGAGATAAAACTGCTCCTAATCCTGAATGTTAGGCATCAGTTTCTAAAAAAGTTGGCAGTCCTTGTTTAAAATATGCAAGAATGGGAGCGGTGGTAATTGCAGTTTTTAAGGTTCTGTTAAAATTATGGTAGCATTGCTGGTCTTTCTTTCTAAACCTTTCAAAACACTTGTGAGTGGCTTAGCAATAACAGCATAATTTTGTATGTGCTTTCTAAACTGATTGGCAAATCAAAGGAAACTATGAACTTTATGAATAGATTTTAGAGTTGAGTAGCGTTGAACGGATGCTGTGCGATCAGGATCCGGGCGTTCACCATCCTGAGAAAGAATTCTACCAAAGAGAGCAATTTCTGATACTGCTAGTTGTCTTTTCCAATTGTAAATCAGCATTTGAAATCAGCATTTCGAGTTGCTTCAAGGATTTTGTAAAGCACTTTTAGATGGTAACTGAAGTCGTCATGAGATGTCATCAATGTGTATGTATTTACATTGTGTGGTGCTAGATGTTCATAGGCCAATTTAATTGCTCTTGTCATTGTAGATGGGCCATTAGTGACACCAAATGTCATTTGAAGAAATTCATAATGTCCATCAGGAGAGTGACAAACCCAGTTTTGAAGATGTCAGTCTCTTATATGATTGGTGTTGAATGCAGATTTTACGTCCATTTTAGAAATGTAGCACTTTCCTATAATATGTTATTCCATATGGTCGGTTGGGTGTGGATCAAGCTTTGTGGTGGAATTAATTGTGTGTGAATAGTCAATGACAACTCGTCTTGGAGTGCTTTCCTTGGAATGGCTGCTCCACAATGAAAGCAGGTGCTGCGTAAGTTGAGTTAGAAGGGCGACAAATTCCTTGTTTCAACCATTTCAGGATTTGCATGTTAAGAAACTGGCAATCAGGTTCTGAGAGTCTATATGGTCGACATCTAATGGGCTTATCATGTTGCAAATCAATTTTAAATTTGATATATGGACATAGTCCAATATTCATCATCGGAATAAAACACGTCAGAAAATTATCCTATTACTGCATCGAGTTGAGCTTGTTGAATTGTAGATAGTTTGGCAAATTTTGGGATGAATTGTGCTTGAAATGGAAGTATTTTTGTGTTTAAATATGTTAAAACTACATCCTCTAAAGGAGGTAATGAGACTTCATTAGAAGCGATGCAGTTAATGCTAGGTTTTGATGCATGAATGCACTCGCATAAACGCAAAGAAGATGGAGTAGAAATGCATAATGCATCATTAGAGTCTTAGGTGCATCTGGATTGAACCTGTTGCTGCCAATCAAATCCCAGATAAAGAGGAAATGGAAGATGGGTACAGATTCCAACTTTGGGCATTGTATGTATTATATTACCAACAGACAAGTTCAAGGAAATCCAACCTATTGGATTTATTTTGTGATCAACAACCTGAAACTGTCCATCAGTCCATGGGTGTATAACAGCATCAGCTGGAATGCAAGACTGTTGAATGATGGTGATGTCAGCATATGGATCACACAGGGCTTGAATTTCGATGCCATTGTTTATCACAACAGGTATTAATGCACGCTTATTGGTTTGAGTTTTAATACAATTTACAGAATTACTGGGATTTGTAGTTGCATTTCTTCCAGATGTTGAGTTGTGATTACTATTACTGATGCGTCGGGAATATGAGTTCAAATTAGTGGTGCCACATTGTGTGTATTATTTCCATGATTTATTGAGCTGTTGGAAGATAGGAGAGGAACATTCGCTTGACTGCTGGGCTCTTGAAATTGTCTTGGTCGAACTACGGATGAATCACGTGGAGGAGGAGGCAAATGACACATGAAGGAGGCATGACCTTTGCGTCCACATCGCCAGCAATTAATATCTTGAATATTGTCAGTTGTGGGATTGTACTTATGAAGGTGTATATCATGTGTGCTAAAAGATCTCAATTGAGGTCTCAATGATTGCTTTTTATTTTCTTGTTCAACACTTCGAATAGCATCAAATGATGTTGCTCTGTCAATTAATTCTTTGACTGTGTCAGAATTTTGGGTAGCTAGGGCAATTAGCCATTTTTCTTCAGTAACATCACCTATTATCATTGAAATGCGGTCTTGTTGTGGAATTGTAAAAGGAGCTTTTTCCAGAAGGGCATCTTTTGCGTAAATATAATCGGCTAAAGTTTCACTGTGCTTCGTTTTTCATTCACTTGGATGTGCTAAAAATTCTTGCATTGTGATGCGTCTTTTAAATCTTGAAGCGAAAGCAGTTTTCCAAACAGTCCAATCATTGAAATTCTTTCCTGTAGTTAATTGCCAATTTTTTTGCAGATCCAGAAATTCGATAAATAGCATTTAATTTTAATTCATTTAACCAATGAGCTAATGTTAAAATTCTTTCAACTTTCTTTATCCATTCCAAGGCATTGTCAACTATATCTCCTTTAAAAATTTGAATCGAATTTGCAGTGTCATTGGTGGATGTGATTTGGATCACATTTTGATTTGTTTGTCTATCCAGCAATTTTTTTTGTGTTTCAATTAATGTAGAGAGAACAGCAGCAATACTTGGGTTTATTTGAGGAGGAGGTGGTTGAGGAGGTCGATTACTTAAAAGTTCTACTTGTTTTCGAAGAGATTCAGTTTCTTTTAATAATTCTGTTTTATCAGGAAATATTCCATCATTCTTTTATTCATGCGAAGAATAGTTAAGTCATTTAAAGTTCCTTCATTATTTCTATCATTATTGTCCTCCACAATGCGCGAAATTAATTCAATTTTATTTCCATTTGTTGAAAGCTTTCTGAAATACAATTCATTCTTTAGGTCATTGATTGTTAGATTATGAAGCGAATGTGGTTCCACGATTTTTCGAATAATCCTTTAGGCTTAACATGCACAGTGACGAATTAGGCTTATTTTTGCTGCATGTAAACAGTTCTATAGCTTGGAATATTTCACAGTTTTGCAGTTCTTTTGAAAACCGTCTGCGCCATATAAGATAAAAAGATGCAGGGAATTGATAGTTTAGAAGAATGTTTAACTATTTAAAAAAAAACAAATAACATTTAATAGCGAAAAATTATGTTGCGGTACAATACAGTCACTTCGGCATAGCATGTGTGCATCTGGTATTGCTACATTACATAAAACACCATAAAACTCGTTGTCACTAATTCTAACAAAATGGGAACCAAACAAAATGATCAATATTTATCAGACAAATTTTCCTATATTTTATTCAATGTTTAATTATTTTCATTGTAAAAAAAGTTTGACTTTATAATGTGTATGTTCCCTTTTTAATGGATTTTGTTAATTATGAAAAGATTAAATACTATTGAACAGTTCTTTTTTATTTGCATTTTGTTAAATTGCATTGGTGTGTATATATTTTAATGTATCAGTAAGAGAGTTATGAAAATGTGAAGCCTATCTGCATTCCAATACCGTGAGAATTCTGTAAAATATCTGTAATATTTTAAGTTTGTTTGTAGTACTTTCAAAGTCGATGAGTTGTGTTTGTAATATTCATCTTTTTTTATATATATATATATTCTAGGAAAATCATGAAAAATGAAGGCCCCTTAGCTTTCTTTAAAGGAGCAGGATGCAGAATGATTGTTATTGCTCCTCTTTTTGGAATCGCACAAACTGTTTACTATTTAGGAGTAGCAGAATGGTTACTAGGCAAAAAGAGGAGGTAAATTCTGTCCAGATATTGCTGTTAATTTTTCCTTTTGTAGAAATTGTTTCATTATATTTTTCATTGTCTTTATTTTCAATTGGGTGTGAGTATTCATAAACATTAAATTTTAGGTTAGTTTTATTTTTGTTTATGTAATTTATTGAACTTACAACTTTTTCTGAAAGATTTTGTAACCACCATACTAAGTCCATTTTTTAAATAATATTCTCTGGTGGTAAAACATTTTGTAAGTGTGTGTTTGTGTGTGCATGCTATTTCAAATAATTAAATTTAACAGTTCTGAGAACATGCTTTCTACTTAAGAGACCAAGTATATTTTGTTATTAATAAGTTATTTGCCTATTTATTTACATATTTTACCTCTTAACTTATTACTAACTGATTTGGCCACCTGCAGAATATTAATATCATTTTCTCCCATTAATGTTTAACTAATAGAACATATTATTATTTGTGTTTTTAAAGTATTTTTTTGGGTGCAGAAAATTTGTTTAATTTATTGTATTTAGGTATAATTTATTCCTTAAAGAACTTTCAGAGATAGAAGTATTTTAGGTTAATTTTTTTTTCTTTCAGTTTAGCAAAAAAAAAAAGTTTTTTATAATGCATTATAAAGATTATTTTAATTTTGAATCTTAAAAACACTTGTGTGTATGTGAAATATAAAGATGAAATAATTTATTCAAATGATTTAAAATAATTTATACATTGCATTCTCAAAAAAATTTATTTTCAATATTCATAGAATTCATTATAATCGTAATATATAAAAATTATACAGAATGTTCAATTATTTAATTTTTAAAAATTTTCAATTTTCTTGAAAGCATACATTATTTGGATAAATTGTGTGTTGAAATAAGAGAGCAAGATTTAATGTCTCAACTCAATTTGCTTAGTGGGGATTATCTTGTTTACTCTGATACAAGGGATGATTAAAAAACCATCTGCTTTAACTTAATTGGAAACATTTTAGATTAAATAGATTTTTATAGACAAAGAAGCAAACGTGTTTGAATCATCTAAACGTTGTAATAGATTGAAAACTAATTATTTCAAGCAATAATGAATGATAAATCTAAGTAATCTGTAGTTCAATGATTCTTATGAGTTCATTATTCATCTATTACCTTGTTGATTAACAAAAATATTTCAATAAACTAAAGTATTGATAAAATATATATTCAATATCATTTAAATTTTCTGTACCTTTTAACTATGTATTTTTAATGCATGATTTGAAAATGTTTTATTTATTCCATACTAACATACCCTTTTTTGTACCATTCCTTGCATGCAGTGATGATTCTGAAAAATAATGGTAAGAGTTTTTTTTATTTATTAAATTTACGTCTTCTGAAATAGATTTAAATATTTTAAAAAAAGTATATACATATTAATTTATAAGTTTTAAATTGCAAGGTTATTCATGGTTTCCTGCAAGGTTTCTGGGCGCTGTAGTAAAAACAATAAAAAGAATACACAGCAAAAAAAAACATGAAAGAATTTTTAAAAAATCAAGTTTTGTATATTTTACAGGTATTCTGTATGAGAACCCTTGGTTACACAGCATACATCAATGTGATAGTCCAGTTCCTGCCACATTCTACTAAACATGACACAACGTTAGTGACAGCACATGTGCATATTATCCTTTCCTTGTTATCCGAAAACTTGGTTTTTCCCCCCATAAGATCCAAGAGTTTTCATACCCCCTTTGCTGTTTGTTGTAGAACAGCATGAAAGGATAATACGAGCTGTCAATAACGTTAATAGTACCATGTTGACTAAAGTAACAGGAACTGGACTATTGCATTGATGTATGCTGTGTGACCAAGGGTTCACATATAGAACATTTGTAAAATATGCAAATAAATATACATATATACTTTTTTGCTAGGCATCCATTTTAGTTTTTTTTTTACTAAAGCACTCTGAAACCTTGGAAGGAATTATGAATAATTCTGTATTTATATTTCAGCTTTATTATGATTGGTAGATGTTTTTGTGTAAAAATGGGAATATATATATATATATTTGTTAGTGATTACATCAGGAATATGGGAATTAGTTTTCTGCATGGATTTGCATTTAGCTTTAAAAATCATTTCTTTTTCTCAATATATTTTTGCTCATTTTTTATTCATCAAAGGAATAATGCCTAATTATCAACTATAGTTAAAAATTTACAAAGTTAAAAGTATTTATTTTGTTGTAGTTTTTTTGTATAAATTTCCTTAGACATCAAGTTACCTTTTGATATTTCAAAATATGTTAGTTTTTATTTTCAAAATTGGATTTTTATATTTAATTTGAAATTTTACTTTTTACTATTGAATATGTTTTTATCAACCTTTTTACCTAAATTTATTACTTTTTAATATTTTAACAAATGCTTTGTGCAACTTAGCCAAAATTGACTTTTGTGCCATAAACCTGTAGTTATTCACTTGACACTTTAATTGATTGTTATAATGTTTTAAAACAGTTAACTGTTTTAAAGTAATTTTAGTAATATAATTTTTGCTCATCTTTTCTCTATAATGAGTTTTTAAAAGGTTTTTAGTCAGAAGAATAAAATTATTACATTCTTAAATAAATGGAAAATAGTTACATAATTCAATATACAGTTGTGTGCATTATGTGATGCATATAAAGGGAGGATATTAAAAATAATTAATTTTTGTTTTCTAAAAATGATAAAATTAATGAATTTACCAATATAATTATTTTATCTGTAATTTAAAACACTTTAAAAATTTCCATTTTTTTTATTCACGTTATATATGTTTATATCCATCCTACTGTGATCTGTATGGTGCTGAAAGCTACAGCTAACGACAGGCATCACTTAGTCCTTTGCCATGATGAATTTCGTGGCCCTCGATCTGGCCTTTACCCCAATCAGGTGGTATCACTAACAACATGTTTATATCCAAAAGCATTTATAGTTATTAAGCCAACAAAATAATCAAGTCACAAAATATGTTTGAATTTTAAATGTGATGTATTGGATTGGCAGGGATGTAATTTTGGGTTTAAAAGAAAACTAAATTTTTTTTGTAAAAAAAAATTATGTAATATCTTCATTTGGTTTGACATTTTACATTCTTTTTGGTAATCTCATGGTAGATGTAGTTGCCTAGTGGTTATGATCACAAACCCGTGGCTGATGTTAAGTCACAAGTCTGTATGCCACTGAAGAGCAACCTTGTATAGGGTCTCTGCACATTAAATCTGTCATGGTTCTGAATCATGACATTGGGGTGGTGTGGAGGTTATGAGAGGGAGGTTTGGCTCAATTATTGTCCTCCTTGCTTTACCGCAGTTTAAAATGATGATATTCTTTACTAATAGCCCTTCAATGAACACTCACTCACTGGTATCTTCATGATTTCATGCTCATAGAATTTCTAGTCCTTATCAGCAAAAAACTCAACTAGGCTTGATTTAAAGTCATCATTAATATTGAAATTTTTACCATTTAAAAAGTTTTGTAAACTTCAAAATAAAGGATAAACTAATGGTGCATCGTCATGGTTATATGAGGAATGCAACATTATTTTTCAACCAAGCATCAATAGTTTCATATGTGTTGCTAAAGATTCATCACCCTTTTAGCATTACCAAAATGATGTTTGTTATTGTGGATTATCTGTTTTAGTGATAATTCATTTTAAAAAAAAGGTCGATTGCATTAAGTTTGAAATTGATATTGTAAATATTGATTCTTTATGTTGAAAGAATTTCTTTCAGTTCATGTGGAAACCAAATATCAAGCTTCTTAACAAGTCCAAGATATCTTATGCGATATTCAGTTGTAAAGTGCGATACATTGAATTTGTTTGCAATCTTATGCAATTTTATGATGATCTAATTCAAATAAAGCTTTCATTTTGTCATCAATTTCAGAAGGTCAACCAGAGCATTAGTCATCTTTAAGTGAAAACTTCCCAAACAATTTTTTATCTAATTCTAACATGTATGCAAGTTAAGCAGACAATCAGTTCAATAAATTTTACATCTGTCCTTATGAACCTTGGTTGCTTTTTTACCCTTTTGAAAGTAATAAAATAAAACAGGTTGAAAATGTTTATTTTTGTACTCCATGTTAAAATTGACTGTTAACTAAGGTATAAGAGAAATTACTTAGAATTTGTTTCTACAGTAACCTAAGTTTGTTGACTGCCAGATCTCAAAAAAAGAAAAAACATTTGACAAAAAAGTAACAATACAAATATAACACTGTTTATACAAACTGAAATTACTTTCTTGCATGTTCGTTATTTAATAGTATGGAAAGTTCACATTTTATTAATATATCTAAAATTATTTTTGTAAATTTTCTATGCTGTATATTTAATTTTATATAGATTCTATTTTTAAAATTATATTATAGGCTTGCTGAGGAGGCTAAGTCATTGGAATTGTCACCAATATCAAGCGTATTCTGTGATGCACCTAATATTGCCGAACATGAGAAAAAATATATTAATTATTTATTAGAGAAAGATTCATTTGCTGCCAATACTGCTGAAAGATTAGTACAAAAATAACTGAGTGATAGATGTATTATAAACTATTTATTATAACAATATTAATTGCAAAACTGAAGAAAATTTTTACTACGATGTTCTTATATCAGGTTATCAGTGATGAATTACTGCTTGCACAAATATTTTAAAATTATGAAATGTTTTCATTTTAATTATTGTGATAAGAAGCATGTGGTGGAATATAATTATAAAGGAAATATATAAATTATATATATATAGAATAGTAAAGTTTTAATTTCCAAATTATTTAATTTGTCTTCTGAATATTACAACTAAGGTCACTCATCACTGAAATGAACCATTTATGCTACAAATTTACATCTTGTATTTCAAATTCAGAAATTGAGTCAATATTTTTCGAATTCAGTGTGCAAAACCTGTTAACATTTTCTAGCTGTGAAACTGTCATTTTTATCGAGCTTATATCATGCAGAAACTGGGGTTTTCTTTTTATGAATTTATAGAGAAACACTGCTAGGAATTCATTGAATGAGTTTTTAACAACTGGAAAATGAAGCTGTGTTTTTTACCATGGAGATTTGTTTATCAAATACCTTGATATAAGAGCATTAAATTTTAGTATTTGCATTTTCTGTGTTTACAGAATAACCTTTTCTATTAAGGTATATATTATTTTACATGTTCCTTTTTTATTTTGTTCATTATTTGTGTGTATATTTTTATATTTTTAATTTTTTTTCTTTTTGCAATTTATCCAGTTCTGTAAAACTTATGACTATATATAAGGCATTAACAATATTGAGAGATATTTTACGTTTCTTTTAAGCAATATTTGCAAATCACTGTTAAAAATTATTTGTCTAGTCTGGTTTCATATTTTTACCATATTTGTAAGAATAGAAATTGTACTGTAGAACAATCAGTGTTAATGCGAAACAATCAGTGTTAAATGTTTTCATTTATAAATAGATCGTATTATATTGCACTTCGTAGGATCAAGACCTAGTTACATTTAACGAATTACTTTGGTTTTGTCATATACATTTGTAAAGCTAGAAATTTAGATTTTATTTCTATTGATAAGATATTTAAAATCTATGTGTATTTGATGCATTTTTTTAAAATGAATTAATGATCTGTGTTATTCTTCCTATATATTCCTTCCTTCATTGTTAATAATTTTTATTATATGTTGTTTTTTAATGTTTATAAAGAGTGGGTGTCGGTCTACTAAAACTTTAAAAGAAAATTTGTAAGGATTTCAATTATTAACTTATTGAATTGTTATTATTGTATCTGAAAGAGATTCGCTAGGTGTTTGGACATTCCAATATTATAACTTAGCACTGATAGAGATGAATTGTATAGGAGTTAATGTGTTTAGAGAACATAATCATTAAATGCACAATACTCAATTAGCATTGATTGAACGAGTATTTCAGAGAAATTATAAAAACTAAAATGAATTCAGACTTGAAGAATAAATTTAAATTAAAAAAAATGTCCATATTTAAATATAAAAGTAATGGGACCCTTATTTTTCATTTCAAATGTGTTATGCCTCTGCATTATTTATGGAAATTATTTTTAAGTGTTATTTAATAAATTACGAATTTAGGTTTTCCAGTTACCAATGGAAAGATAAATCTTTAGCCATTAATAAAATGTGATAAAAGAGCCAAAAGTGTTCTTACTGTTGTGTAAATTGTTGTATCACTATTTGCATAGTTTAAAAAATAAATATCATCTTAATGTGAGTCTTGACTGCTTTATTGAATACCAAAAACAATCAACATTTCTCTATCTAGTATTGTTTAATCATGCATTTAAATCTGCATGATGTAATTTCGAAAAAAATAAAACATGACTGATTTAATGACATATGACTGATCATAATACAAATATTATGATATAAAGGTGCCATAATCTTATCTTTGAACATAAATCCATAATAAAGGCGATTAACGTTTCAAGCTATTAATTTCACACCTGTATCCTTATTCATTTATTTTCAAATTGAAATACATAAAACAAAAAATATAAGAACGGTTTTATTTATTTATTTATATTTTGCCTGTTAGTATCAAGCGTAATTATAGTCTGAAAAGTATTAACAAATAACAAATATGTATTGTAACTATTATAATGCAATTACCTTTATAAATATTATACTTAATGTTTTTAAAAGGCTTTTCAAACATTGTTATATACTACAGCTTTTGTAGTATATAACAACTATTTTTTTGATTATGTATTGAAAAATGGTTTGCTAATACATTAATGAATTAAAAATTTTACATGCCATTTACATTTTGTTTGTTTTATATAACAAAATTTGAGATCTATTTAGTAATAAAATGGAATCTTTTAAAAAAATTAAAATTATCGACAATATCGGTGTTTTATTTTATTTTAGCATTTTTATAAATATTAAATTTTTTTTCTCTTCCAAAATTATATAAATTCTTATCAAATTGATCTCTGAAGCTATTTTAAACATCCTTCAGAATATTCCCTCCCTCCCCACCCAAAAAAAAAAACACATTTTGCTTTAAAGTATTAAAAAGTGAAAAATAAAGTTTTCAACTTTCTAAAATTGAATAAAATAATACATGCAAAATTAATTTTACTATTTGCTCAAGATTAGCAGGGATAAAATACAGTCTGCACACTCGGTGACAAGAGCTAGAGTTAGTTTACATAATGAAAAAGAATACAATGAATTCCACACACACACAATATAAGCGCCATCTATTGGCATAAAAACAAACTCTTGCTAACCATAACAAGAAATTCATTATCTTCAAATATCCAAAATCAGTTTCTGTAATAGAAATTTAATGTGAAAAAAGATCAATAAAAAACAAAAATAAACACTATTTGTTTGAATTCACTTTTTCTTTAAAAAGTACCTCCCGTCTGCTGGTGAATGAGTGAAGAAATTCTGACCTGCCGAATCACGCGTGAATGAGAATGACGGCGGATTGAACCGGTTTCGGTTGGTGCGAAGGAGAAAAACGCGATTCTTGGCTTATTTGAACGGGAAATTACGAAGCCGAGTGAGTGAGTGTAGGGTTTAATGGCGCAAGAGCCAATTTTGGCTAAGCTGCGCCAAACAACGTTTTAAATATTCAAAGTATAAAATTCGTTTAGAATGTTATAAAAAACATTTTATGAGTAAAACTGTAAAATCACTCAGTATAAAAAGTTACATTAAAAAATGGCAAGTAGATAACGGTTTAAAAGTGATATATATTTTGAAATAAAAGTAACGGTGTGACGTAATCGAATTACTTCACGTTTTTGTAACATGTTGGGGTTATTATATGGGAATATTCCCCAATGTTATAATGTTTTTTTTATACATTTATCCGCGTCATATTCGTCGGGATCGTATTCAATCATGTCCTCGTTTGGGAATCCTGTTCAGATGTGATTTCTTGCGGTTTGTGCTGTTTCCTCTTTATTTCAAATATGGTTTTATTCATTTTTTTAATTAGCTCTTCTCTTTTTTTTTTTTTAAATCGGGTTATTGCTTTTTGTTTAGTATCCTGTATTGAAGGAGATGCAGAAGAGGGTCTAACACCGGAGTTGGATGGGAAAGCGGATATATTGGATGTGGAAGAGTCGTTGTTGGGTATAGGATTCACTGGTGGAATTGCAGATATGGAAGGAAGTAGTTGTTCTTGAGTTGACGAGGATGATGTGGAAATAGCCGGAGTGGTTGTGATGTATTTGGTTTAGAAGGATGAAAGAGGTTGGAGTAATTTTTAAAGGTGGACATTTTTACTTTTGTAATATTTTTTATCTGTTTGTGAGGAATTATTT
>BMAU01006446.1:0-17528 GCA_019973935.1 Trichonephila clavipes | reverse complement strand
ATAACCAATAATGCGGCAACTACTTTCAAATTTACTTCGTTCAGTTACGTATTGCTTTCACAACTTCTTGTTGAAAGACCCATACTTTTAGATTTATTCGGAATTCACATAAAAATAATATCTCAATAGCCTGAAAAAGACTCTTACTGAGTGATTGAAACTGTCCCTTAAAACACTATCTTTTACCTAATTTTCAAAATTGATTAATATTTCCCTTCACTTGATCACGTGGTTGTATTTTTCCATTATATCTTTTATGGTTTACATGCAGAAATAGATTATTCTGCCTGTTTTGTAGTTTGGCAATTCTAGTACAGTATTGCAAAAAACTCGATTTTTTGTTATGTTTGAAATAAATTAACAAATTCCTTGGTTTTTCTACTCTTATCACGACTGCTTTATTCAACCAATAAAATGAATGCATCATATAAATTTATTAAAACGAAATATTTCCTTATTGTAGGACTGTTTTTATAAATTTAGATTAAGTATTTTTATAAGTAAAGATTTATCTCTCGCTGTAGTTATACAGTTAATATAGACATCTGTATTATGTACTTTTAAAGCAGATACATATATTTACAATATCTTTTAAACGTATTTAACGTTTTAATATCCAATATGTAATTCTTAAATTGCTTATTTTTTACACATTGCTTTTTAAACTGATAAGAATAACATTTTTAAAGATGTTCGCTTATTTAACGATTTATAAATTATGAAAAAAAATTCGGGTTTAATATATAAGCATACAATCACTTAAAGCGTAATTTTTTTAAATATTTCAGGAATCATGAATTAGGAATAGTGCATTTTATAACTGACAACAAACATATAACATATGAAATATTATTTTCAGAATTACTTCAGGAAATAATTTCTCTGTCAAATATGTAATTAAACTTTAAGCGACACAATTTACAAGAGTTATTTTTGTTTTAAAAAAAAAATATTTTTCTTTTAACATTGACTCATAAAAAATTAACTAAAAAGTAATTGCTTACAATGTATTGCTTGTACTGAGTATGAATTTTCTATATAAAAATATATAGACATTTCACAACTTGAATAAACAAAATGTAATTCCACTGCTGCAGTTCTTTTTTTATTTCAGTTTCTAGCCAGTTAACTTAAGGATACACATGGACAATTTCTCAAGTAATTATTTACTTAAAGCATTCAATATATGTATAATGGATTTTTAATAATTGATACGCTTGCTTGAATAATTGTATGAAAATGTGTTTATATATAAAAGGGAAATATATGTTATTCAAATGCAATAATTTTACTTAGTGTTTGTATAATTCACGCTGTGTATATTTCACAAGATATTTTTCGATTATACCTAATTCAATAAAGAAGCTAATTTTAAAAATTTTCTTTGGAATCTGGTACTTAAATTTAATGGATTTTATAATTTCGTCGATTTATTTTCAATATTCGAATTCATTCTTCAAGATTTGTGTTATTATCAGAAAAATCGTTATTCGCTATCTGAATTAATTATTGCATCAACAAAAGCTTTTTGTATGGTTTGCATTAGGCAATACAGTTATGTAAAAAAATTCCTTCTAAAAAAATTTACATCGTGTGTAATATACTAATGCCTTACATATTTTTTATAAATTTTATTCTATTGTCAAGCATGCCTAATAATTCAAAGCTACACTTAGCTATACTTGGCTGCATACATTTAATTCTTTAAGAAAATGCATTTTGAGGCAATGTATTTTCTTTATTGTTTGATGCTATGTTTTCTAGGGTAATGTTTAATGTAATGATTATGCTTAATGTTTTAACGTAATTTTGTGTGCCTTATTAAAATGCATAGTATGTAAATATTGTGCAATCCGTACTTCAATGTAAAAAAATAATTAGAAATACACTGAACTGCTACTGAATTAGGAATATCTACCTAGTAATGAGTTAGGCCACCTCTGGCCTTGCTAACAGCTGCCACACGATGAGGCGTAGATTCTACAAGTTTCTGGAAACGTTCCAAGGGAATGACTTGTTAAATATTGGCTAAAGCTGTCCATAATTCAGTAAGGATCGCCGGTGCTGTAAGATGGCCTTTCACGCCTTCCTCCAAAACATCCCAAAGGTGGTGGTCGACACGATTTAAGTCTGCTCTTCTATGTGGCCAATTTATGAAAGTAATGTTAGAGTAATGCTCATCCAACCAGACAGTAGACAAATGGGACTTGTACAGTTGTCTTGTCCATTGGACTTGTCCATTACCGTGCGGATAGTAAAAGAGTATAAACGGATGGGGGTGATCACACCCAGCAACTCTATGTAGCGAATTGCATTGGAAAAGGTTGGTACATGCATCAAAGATTCCAAACAGGTCCACAAAAAAACACCCGAGACCATCATTGAGTCATCTTGCCTTTGTAAAACTCTAACCTAGAATGTGCAGGATCCATGGCTTCATGAGCTTGCTGCCATATTCTCAGCCTCTGGCGTTAAGCAGTCAGAATCGAGACTCATAACTCCATGCTACTCGTTTCCAGTACTCTAAACTCCAGTTTCTGTGATTTCTTGCCCAGGCAAGGTCCAGGTTTTTTAAAGAATAATATAAGAATTAAAATTATTTAAATGTAGTTTTTGAAACAAATAAAAACTTAATTGTGTGTGTGTATGATAAATTAATTATCAAATACATTGTGCAGTTCTAATGTATTTATAAGTATATTGTATCAGTGTAAATGTGTATTTGATTTTAATTATGTCAAAATGTATTTTGTTTTGCTTCCGTTCAGTAAACTTGTAATTTTTTAAATCTTTTATTTTCGACATCCGCGTGATCCCCTCTTAGGGTTATCACGTCCCTCTTGGGGCACACTCGACAGGTTGATAAACGTTGCTTTAGATGGTGATATCATCATGGCATGACACATAGATCGTTTTGGGTGCACGTACTCCCCACGGAAAGAAGAAATCTTAACTTATCAGATAATTTTCTGTCAATCATCAAGTTACTAGTTTCGGCTTTGTGTAATCTATAAAAGCATTTTTAAGGAATCGGTGCTATAGTGTCCCTTGCATTAAGGGATCTTACAAAGCATACGTTGTAAGGTCTGCCTTTTAGAGCACAAGGATATGCTTTGTGATAATTCTAAATTTCCCTCCGCTTCAACTTTTGAAGTTGAAACTCTTACACTGCTGCGCTATATGCATGTCAGTTGTCTGGCACTTTCTTCTTTTAAAAAAGAACATTTCACACTTCCCAATATATTCCAAAATGTTTCTCTAATATACCATTCTTTGAAAATCGCTGAGGTTGTTGAATGAAAAAACCAAGGAAGTGAGCTGTTTTAAAGATTTTTTGTGCCCGTAATTACACTTTCAAAGTCACTCAGACTTCTTTTTTGAATCTATAAACATGCAAATTACAATATTAACTAGTGCTTTGCACTGAAAATAGCTTCTTATCACCAAATTCTAAATTTCTATCCAATTACGTGGTACAAAAAGGAATAGAAGTTTCAGTAAAAGGTAATTCTAATTATTTTAGTCGTTGCGTAGATACGAGTGTAGAAGAATTTATACAACAATATTGAGAAAATTAGTAAAAATAGTATCTTATGATTTATAGCTACACTAACAGTTCTTATTAAATTGACCTGATCACAGTGATTCTCAAACTTTTGGGCGTGCCCCCTCCCCCACACACTAGGAGAAGGTGGCAACCTACTGTGAGGGACGCAAGTATACCGAAAACTTGTAAATAAAAGATTTAAGAAAAATATTTCCGGAAAAAGGAAGTGAAACAAAATATAGTTTTCGAAATTAAACTTCCGCTACTCAGAGCACCTAGGGAGGCTATTGTACTGGGAAAAATATTTGGGCAACAGACACTTTAGATGATGCACTCGATGTTTCTGTAAAAAAATAAATAAATAAAGTTTAAAAAATTGGCAATAGACGGAGTTGTGGATCCGCACAGTCCAGCAAAATATGTAAATATCACGCACATTAAAAGGAAGATGTTGTTCTTGCCACAATCAGAAAAGCATTGCAGAGAATGCCGACGTTTCCTGAGAGAAGAATTCTTGTAAAGCTTTAGTACCGCAACAGCGGGGATGCAGAGGCAGCGGTCAAAGAGTTTCGCCGTCTCAAGAAACAACGACCTGTACCAATGTTGGACCATGCTTTTAACCCTTTAGCGGGCAGTGGCTAATACGTCTAGCCAGATATTAAATTTTTTTTTCTCCAAGCAAGTGATGGATATGTAGTCCATCCACATGAGTTAATTGAAACTAAAATGCATAAAAATCAATAGAGATGGCAGGACGATACTTTTTTTTGCTTTTCATGTCCTCTGATGGGTAGTTAAAAACAGTGTTTCTCTGCGTAAATCTACAAACTGTATTTTGATTACTATGTTGGGAGTCAGAAATATAAACAAACTTTGTTTACAATATGTGGTACATGATTCTCAGGTTCAAAAATCTTTACTTATAGGTTTTCTGCTCGGAAAAAATGTGTGGTTATAAAGTTCCACAGTAAATAGCTCATCAAATTTGTGAAATAACTAATTTAAATTCTGAAAAATATTACTTAACTTTTATACTAAAATAAAATAAAATATAAAATGTGGATATATACCAATTTCAAATGTATATTCTAAGTATTCTATACATACTGCTCAAAATAAATAAAGGATATTGCAGTTTTAGGTGGATCTTGTGGCTGGGAAACTTTTTAGCTGAGTGATACATGGTCGAAAGACGTAGTAGGTTATATGAGAATAAATTACACATATTTGGCAGAAAAATGCATTTTATTGCGCATTTTATGTACAAAAGGGAAAAAACACAATTTGTGCATATGAGAAAAAAGAATAAGAAAAGGTGTTTTCTTCAAAGGAAATCATTTTCAGTAGGGGGTATGGTTTCCACGGACGGCCAGCAACGTTGAGCACCTTCGAGGCATGGAGTCAATGAGGCTATTAATCACGAGTTGGGGTATTCTGTCCCACTCTTCCAGAAGGGCTCTTTCTAGTTCATGGAGAGTTTGTGGGGGTGGTTGGTGGCCAGCAACTCGTCTTCCTAAAGCGTCCCAAACGTGCTCTATTGGATTCATGTCTGGAGAACACGCTGACCATTCCATTCGTACGATTCCTTCCTCGAAAAAAATCCTCCACCAGGTTAGCACGAGGTGGCCTGCAGTTATCGTCCATTAAAATGAAGTCATCTCCGATTGCTGCAGCAAAAGGGACTGCAGTAGGTCTGAGGATCTCATCCCTATATCGGCGAGCAGTTAGAGGTCCATCTCGAATGATGTAGAGGTCTGTGCGCCCGTCACTGGAGATGACACCATACACCAACAGTCCCCCACCCCCAAATCTAACACTTTCGTGCACGAACGCAGGATTATTCCTACTGCCACGGTCCCTCCAGATGAAAATACGCCTATTATCCGGTTGAACAGAAAAATGGGACTCGTCAGAAAAAAGAGCATTGCTCCATTCATTTCTTCTCCATTTCACATGCTCTGTTGCCCACTCCCTGCGGTCGCGACGATGCCTTGATGTTAGTCTAACACATACCATCGGTCGGCGAGCATCCAGACCTACACCATGGATCCGGTTTCGGACAGTCTGAGTTGAAACCCTGGTGCCATTAGCCGAGCGAAGGTGTTGTTAGAGAAGAGTAGCGTTCATATTTCGGTGTCTCCGAGCCGTTAACACTAAATAACGGCCCGTCTACGACTTTGCCCTGGTCTTCGGCCTGCCTTTCCAGTCTCCAAAAAACGGTTCCAGATCCTGGAAATCACACTTTGTGAGACTCCAATGGATTGCGCTATTTCAGCTTGAGTTTGGCTCCCTTCTAACCTACCAATAACTCTCCAAACTTCTGAATCGGTTAAATGACTTCGCTGAGACATCATACTCATCGAAATACAGCAGTCACTGAATGCCGATCATCCATGTCTTCATTTCAGTTGAAAGTCAAATTTCATTCGCTGCCGCTGAAGCGAAGTTTTTTGACGTCGAACTCAAAATTAGCATACTCCACAGTTTGAAAATCAGACAAATTTACATTTGTGATTATCTTCTTCCATTTTCGGCAAAAAAAAATTCGCTTATATCTTTATTTTACATAAAACTTACAATATCTTTTAATTGTTTTGAGCAGTGTATATTCTTAGTAAGTATTCTATGTTGTACAATTATTCTATTATTTTTATAATTGCACTTTATACTGTGCATTTAATTGTTATTGAAACAGTTATTACATAAATGTCAATTTTTCATAAAAAAATTTATTGTAATATGATTCATTATTTCTGTCATGAAAATTAAGTTAAATGACAAAGTGCGCAGTGGCTATGTCTAGCCACCAATAAGAAAAATTCCTCGTTAAGATATTTTTTTCGAAACTAAATAATGTTTATCCCTTTAAGACCCAACCTGCACGGTCAAGCGGGTTAGATAATCTTTTAGGTTTTTGTTTCTGGAATAGTCGTTTCTTAGAAAATCGCGAATCTAATGATTAAGCAAGTTTGCAGAAAGTGTAAAGTGTTACTTTTTATCAACAGACAATGGTTGTGGTCCATGTTTTACTTTCAGCAGGAAAATCTAGCTTTATTTTTAAATACAACAAAAACACGTCTTCTTTTTATCTCTCATAAATAGGTAATTATCAATATATTTCTAATTGCTTAGATACACATTTTTGTATTAATGTTAAAAAAATTGCAAAATAGAAATAATATTAATTATACTCTACTAAAGGGGTTGTAGGACTCGGGGTAATTCGTTACCCGCATGATCGTTCGGGGGATGGGCGTTACTTGAGTCAGTGCAGCTGTAAAGTTAAGTACTTACCATGCGAATTTGCTTGTTTGTTTCAACATAAAAATGAAATATATAGTTATATAATGATGGGAGGTCGCCCTTTTTCCTAGAACATGTCAGGGATATTCGATTATCTTACATTTACGAGAAAAACTCCGACATACCACAAAATAAGTATGAATATGTCGAGAAACTTTTACCGTCTTTGGAGCATACTTTCAATAAAGTTTTAAGGTATCCGACTATATACCCTAAAACCATGATTTTTTTCAAAAATCGGCAAAATTTTTTTATGATTTCATTTTATATACCATTTTATTAACTTAATAACAATACAAAGTACTTTATTTTCCCTCCACTAGAACAAAAACTACAAGCGTTTTAGTAAAAGCAAATGCCATAACTTTACACAAGATGTCAAACTTTGAAATGCGTTTTACGCGAAACGTGTTTTTTTCGAAAAACTCAAACGGGGACCGCGATTGCTCAAAAGGTTTTGAAAATAATTAGCTGAAATTTTTTGCTTATGTTCTGCATAACAGTAGAAGTGTTTTGATCTTCAGATTTATCAATAACTGTTTTATTTCAAAATTTGCAGCTCTTTATGTGAATATAGTCAATGTTTTTAAGCAATTTCGTATAATGACTTAGATAAAGTGCTCTAGTTTTTGTAAAAATTAAAATATTTCTTATCCATCGTGAAGATCACTTCAATCAGGAATAACAAAGTAACACATCAAAATTGAAAAATTGAGAATTTGTTCATAAATTCTTTGTAAAGAGCGGGCCCCGTTATTGTAATTTTTCGTACATTTTACTATTTTTTTCCCATTTTAATAATAATAATTTTTTTTTTTTTTTACCAATTTTAGGATTTTTTCCTTAAAATATACTATCTAAATATAAAAATCACAAAAAGATCTCCATATTTCCTTTTTTTCAAAAAAAAGTTGTCGCAAGTAGTCGGATACCTTAAATCATCTAAAAGATCAGGAGGCATCGCATGTCGATTTGAGCACGAGAGCGACAAAACAACATCATTACGATTACAAAATCGGGTCCTTGTGTTTTATAAAGATGCCTAATATTAAATCTAATTTATCTCCAAAAACCAGACCTAAGCTCGAAGGTCCTTACAGAGTAATAGAGCGTTTTTCTAATGTCAATTATAGGGTTCAACATGTAGAGCAATTGAGGAAGAGATTTAACACACATGTCAATCGGATGATTCCATTTATTAAGAGATTCTCATATTTGCACTTGAATAATTTAGATGATTTGCAACCAGACGAGACGGAGGTTAAGGGTATTGTTCCAAGTCCACGGTATAATTTAAGGGTTCGTGCAGGCAATTCGGCTCATTAATGCATTTTCCGCGCTAAATTTTTTTGAAGGAGACTGAATTTTTTTTTTACAATTTTTACGTTTCGTCACTTCGAGAGCGCACATAGAATGGTACCTGCAGCTAATCGTTGGCGCAGGGAATGGCATGTGCATTTTTTTTGCCTTTGTAAACATTGGGGGTGCATACTGATCACATGCGCACTCATGGTTTGCAATTCTAAATTTAATTACATTAATTTTTTTCTTAATTTCAAATTGTAACCAATGCTTGTAGTGAATTTTTAAATTCCTTAGGCTACTCAGCATTCTTAAAGGTTATAAATTTTTTTTACCATTTATACTACTCGTTAATTTAGAGATTTTAATTTGCAAATCTAATTAATTACATTAATTTTTTTTTTAAACTTTCAATTGTAACCAATGCTTGTAGTGAATTTTTTTAATTTCTTAGGCTATTAAGCATTCTCGGAGGTTATAAATTTTTTTTCCATCTATGCACACACATCGTTTCAATTTCTAATTTTTTTTACTTTAAATTAATTAATTTTATTAAAAATTGTTCTCAATGCTCTTAGTGAACCATTGCAATTTCTTATGCTTTGAGTATGTTGAGGGATAAATTAGTAATATTTTTAGTGGTTTGGGACATTCACTTCATATTAGTCGTGTCAGGATTTCGATGTTAAACGATTATGAGGTGTCTGTTTCTGGGTGCCACGTTTGAATTGTATATAGTTGTTTTCACTAGTACTTATTTCTTATCAGAGTATTTTGTTCAATACTCCTATGTGTGGTTATTGTGAGTAGCACAGTTGTTAGATACGCGAATTTTGAATTTTTTATGTGTTACTCTTCTTAATTTTTTTTATTATTTAATGGCACACGACACTTTGTGATTATTCAATTATTTCTATTGGTCATTTTGTGTTTGATGTCTTTGTTAATTGTTTGGGTGACCCATTCAACATTTTTTTTTCTCTTCGTACATGAACTTAATTGTAGTTTTTAATAGTTAATTTGTTTTCCCCCCTTACAGCTAACATAATTGGGAAGGAACTTTGGAAATTGCTTATAATTTTTTTTTTTAAATTTTATTTTAAGTTATGAGAGGTGATGGGAGTGGAAGGTTGGTGCTTGGAGACTACGACGGAGGTCACATAGGGCCAGGTTTTTTCTTCAAAAAAATGACTTCGGTTTCATGACTAATATGGTTTCCTTGGGAGACAAAGTTTTTATTTTACAGTTTAGCAGATTTCTTGGGAGATGTGGAACCGCCGGAAAAACCAACAGCCAGGGCATTGTCGATGCATCAGGGACGCCGGAGTCTACAGGAGAGGTCGCCGGTCCAACCAACAGCCAGGGCATTGTCTTTCTTTTTCGGTAGTACTTACTCTCTCTATTACTTAAAATTAACTTACTGAAAATATCTATTACTTAAAGTAACATACAAAATTTTAGATTTATCTTAATAATTTTTGCGGTTTATAATTTAGGTCATATTGTAGCTTTAGCGGCAAAATACATATATTATCCCATACAGTTCATTGTTATTGTATGGAGGGTGTGATGAAAATAAAGACAGAAAATTGGATCACCAATATTAAAAGTTTGAGATACACTATCTTAACATTCTTTTTTTTTTTAAATCTACTCTAGATTTATAAATTTTCTGCTTTTAGAGATCTTCTATAAGAACAGTAATCAAAAAGCGTTATGTGATTATAATCACGTTACAACCAAGAAGAGAGCTAAAATATATGTCTGCCAGTTAAATTCCCAGACTGCGCATGCTCTAGCCGTTAAGGAGAGGGAATGGAATATAGTTCACTTTGATTCTCTCTCTCTTCTCTCTCTCTTTCGTGGATGGTGGCGTGTTTATTCCCTATCCCTCTATCTAGTTCAGTTTTTTTTACCCTTTTTTGAGTTAAATATTGTCGTTTCGAAGGGCTGCGATTATGATAAAAATCGAGCTTCACATGCATTTGAAATTCCTCGTGAAATAAAAACATACAAACTCCACCTTAATGTTTTGAATTGTTAAGTGAAATGTTTGGACATAACTGCATTTCGCGTTGTCAAATATTTTAGTGACACAACCGATTTTCGGAAGGTAGGGAGTCTATTGAAGATGATAAACGTTCTGGTCGACCTATGTCATCAAGTACTGATGATGACCTTTTAAAAACACCACGAAATCATGCAAATAGATGGGCGTTTGAGTCGGACGATGTGAGCTATTACGGATATTGACAGAGAGACAAAAAGAAAAGTTTTGTCCGAAATTTTATATGTGGGGAAAGTTTGCGCAAAACTGGTACCGAAAAACTTGATCAAGACAACACTCCGGTACACATTGCACTCTGTCCGTGAACAAACGGATTACTGTGCTCGAACATCCACCGAACTAACAAGACCTCCCCTCATACGATTTCTACCTGTTTATTAAAGTGAAAAATGCATTTAAATATGTTGATGAGGTGAAGGTAAAAGTGGCAAACTTTATAAAGATGGTGACACCTAATGAGTCACAGCACTGCTTTGGACATTGAAAAACTCGTATGCAGCTATGTATGGATAGGGAATCAGATAATGTTGATGGGGATTAAAATGAATTGCACATTAGTTTCAATAAAGCTAATTTTTTATTCTAATTCTGTTATTTAATTGTCACAGGATGTAAGACTGACCCATTGAGAAATTCCAGCCCACATGCTTAATAATTTGCGGTTCATAAATATCCATTGTTTTTGCCTAAATTTGTGGCAGTCTGAAATACAAAAATGATGAATGTTTTCACTCCTATTAATCCATTTGTGAAACACATCCCTTGTCAACAGAATTATTAGCTATCATTTTATATACTAGATAAAAACATTCAATGCCATATATTATATAAAAAGTGCCTTAAAAGTACATAATGATATTGTACAGCAATAGTTAGATAAAATAAATGACGTCTGAATTATGATAGGAATGTGATTACTTTGTTTAGAGTAAAAACACATGACAGAAACTGTGTGTGATCAATCCTTAAAAAAATACTAGATGGTATATGAGTTTCAAACAATTAAGTAATTAAATATTGTATACGTTTCAGATGTTTAGATAGCATTTCATTCATTATCAGCATCTGACTTTTATTAAAATTTTCCTGACGATGCTGTACAGGAGGAAAGTTTGTATTTTCTCTAGATAAAAGAAATATTAATTGGAAAGATGCTGTGATGTTTTTTTTTTAATTTACTAAAGCAAAGTATAATGTTTAATGAACGTTTGAGGATGGAAGAACTTTTATTCGAAGGATTTCTTTCCCTTAACAAAGTTTTATTTAAGTATTCAAGGTTTATTAAGAATAATTTAAAGTTTTAAAAAAGATTTCTTTAACAAGTGAACATTGGTGTGTTCTATTCAAAGTATTCAATAAAGTATTTTAAATAAGGATGTTTTGTATACACAACTTTGCGATCTATTGCTTTGCACATTGTTAATTGAGACTCATTTCTAAAATAAACCACGGATTGGTTTAGTGGAAAAAGACTACGATTTATCAAAACCTTAGCCCATCTAAGTGCCACCGGCGTATATATACGTTTTCCTCAACTGATACATCAAATGCCCCGGACGTGTACATACGGCTTTCCAAATGCGATTTTTTTCTTCCTGCTGCTATCAGTAATACAATTCCGAAAGCTTTAGAATGCGACAAAATGACCTCTTGACAGTTATACAAAAAATTTTCTTACTTCTAAGAAACATTTGCATATTTATAACTATTATTTCCCCTAATGTTACCCTCCGTATATGAGCGCCTATATAAAAACGAAGACTTTGGAGAAAGAAATGCATGAAATTTATTCGCCAGTTAAGGGCTAACCTAAAAATGGTCGTTGAAGCCGAGAGTTCAATACCGTCATCTCGCAGACCATATTGTTTAGTGATGAAAATGAATTTAGTAGCATTATCCTTGATGAGTTGACGTATTATATCTGTCAAATATCAAATTCCTACTATAGCGTGACACGGAAAATTAGAGCGTGAATGTCAGTGCAGATGACTTTCTCTCGCCACTTCACTAAGGTTTAAAAAACTACGATGTTTGTCTCCAACAGCCCTTTTCGTGGCTCTGAATTGGGATGTTAAAAAAGAGTCAAAGAAGGGTTACATTGTCACTGGTCTATCCGCATTATTTCAATTAATAAGCCTCTTGGGGAATTTTGGGTTTTTAAAAATTATTCGTTAGCAAACTTTCCCCCTGAAGAAGAAGATGAGGGAGTATGTCAATTAAGACTTGTACATAAAGATTAAACTTTCAAGTTAGAAGGTGAGAGAGGTTAAACTACCAACGGATAGGATTGATTAAACGTGAAGTGAGGCGTGAGTACTTGTAGCAGCTTATTTGTGTAATACTAAGGTTGACGATTTGGTCAGCTATAGATTAAATTGGTATAGATCTTTGGAATTGTGTGTGTGTATGCAAGGTGTATTGCATGAGCGTAAGTGATGCACTAATTAGTACTTCTCGTATCTTGTTCACCTAGGCCATTGCTTTCCATATTTAGTAGTTGATGCATCTCTAACTTGGCTAATATAATTTTTTGTTGTTGTTCATCATAGTAAATAAATAGAATTTTTTGAATATGGGCTAATCATCGTTCCGACTCTCATACACCAATGGACGTCGCGAAACTGCCATTGCTAACTTTTACCAAAATTATGAGTAAACAGAGTTAACAATATATTCTCTTAATATTATTTAAAGAAATTTTAGAATGACAGTTTATCAAGATAAAGTTTCTCAGCGTAAAGTACATGAGCAAATATTTTAACTAAAATGGGAAAAAAAAATAAATGGAAAGTTTCCATGAATTAACTTTCGTGAAAACCAAAAAATAATCCTGAATCCCATTTCTCTCATCATTTTCCGCGAGGCGGATTCGTTTCAGCGATGATAATTATTGAGATATTTTCCTTAACAAGATTATCCTTGTGTAAATTCAGACATAAAACTCTCTTCCTATTTGATCAAAGTGAAAAAGGCATTTTGTGTGTTTTCATTTTATAATGCTTACAGAAATTATTTCTGATGATGAAATTTCACCGAACTTTATTGTCAGAGGTTGTATTCAAAGGTGTCCGAAAGGGAGATTATTTCTCCTGTTAAATATTGCTCTGGAGCAGTGCTTCTCTCAAACTTTCAAAATTTGCGCCCAATATTCAGTCAGAATTTCCATCACTCCTCCCTTCATACAATAACAAAGCTTTTGAATTCGATAATCAATACACTTTGACGCTAAAGTTACAATAAGGTTTTAACCTGTTAAGTGTCATTGGCGTATATATACGTCTCGCACTGTTAAAACGTTAATTATATATTCCATGTCGCAACATTTCCAAAATGCTCGAGTTTAACAAATGCCAGCAGCTGATAGAGAACTTGTAATCCCCTGTAAATCATTTGACGTGTATCGAAAGGATTTTCAGTATCTACTGTTAAACATCTGCAAAATGTTAAAACTAATCCAGCATTTTCTTGTGATCTTTATGATACAATTAACAAAAACACCAGATTATTTTATAAAAAGAAACCTGCCCAGTGAAAAGTACAACTAAATAAATAAAATCTAATGCTTCAGTAAATTGTTGACTCTAAATAATTCCCCTGTGCTGGCTTCAAAAATGTATGGTGAACCCGCAAAAAAGCCACAAATGTAAAATTCAATTTGATCTATTCTAAAGAATGAAGATCCTTTAAGTGTTTGTTATCTACAGAATATCCATTATAGATAGGGATCTTATAAAACCATTAATTTAAGATTATTAATGAATTAGTAAAGATTGTAGAAGTCCCAAATTATTCCATTAATGATCTGTGTATTGCACAATGGGAGGGACTGAGGAAACATTATTAATTCTTTGCTTGTCAAAAACTAAAATCTCTATAAAGGCCCTGTAAATGTCCATAAAACCATGCTCTATAAAGTTTACATAAAAGATAATAATTAATAATGAGAAAGGCTTCTTTTAGTGTCAAGAATATACCAATTTCTGGTAATGTCTTTATGATACAGCAGTGTGTGTGTCCATTGTTAAAAATTCATTCTTCAAACATTTTAACACACACACACACTTTCATTCATTAATCCTTTTCAATATAGAAAACATGTTTAGATTCTTCTTTATTTTCTTGAATTTGTGTGTACTCCCATGTTTTTTCATTCTAATAAAGAGCAAAAAAAATCATATTATGTTTGATATACTTCAAAATTTTACGAAACTTAATGCATTCTGAACTTTTTCTTTTCATACGCATTCTCTCTGTTTCTTTTTCTGCTCATAAATTTTTAAGAGGAATTATTAAGACTTAAGAGGTCTTAGCGGACTTATATATTAAGAGGACTGATTTAAGCGTATTTTCATTCTAAGCTTAAATCAATCATTCTCAACCACTGTGTCATGAAACTTTTTGTGTGCCGGCTATTTCTTGAAGTGGGCCGCCAAAAATGTTTTAACATTATTAATTAGACTATGAGAAAAGAAATAAAAATCCGGATCCAAATTGTTAGTATTTTAATTAATTTGTAATTAATTACTCAATAAACATTTTGTTGTCTTTGTCGTGTATGTATTATTTAAATTTGAAAATTATTATCATAAACCCCTTTTACATTGTGTAATAATCAGGTAAGTAAACAAAGTAAACGTAAAATATTTTTCAGATAAGTAAAACTATTTTGAATTTATTTTATTGTTTGTGTGTCGACCAAATTTAAAATTGTTAAAAAAGTATACTGCAACAAAAATAAGGGGGCGAATCATTGGATTAAATAAACATTTAGATGGGTTGATAATTAACTGTCAATTCTAAAAATAATTTCAAAAAAGCGAAAAAAACGTCCATTGGTTATTCAAAAGAGCTAATTACTCAAATAATAATTATGAAAAACAGATTTTCTTTTTTTCTCTTATATTAATGAATTCCTATATCCACAAATTTTCTGCAGCTACCCAGAAAGCTTTTGTAGTCCTGGAAATACTCAACTATAAATTACTTCAGAAACTTGGAAAGGATTGAAAGAGTGTACTTAATTATAAATTTACCGCTCAACCAATCGCACAGTATTGTTTGATGGATAAGAGACATAGAAATGGCAGAGAGAGGATGGTTAAGACAGAGGTAACAATTAAAAATATTTTCCACGTTTTGATGGATAAATATCATCGCGTAAAATAATCTTTTTGTAGCCTATTAATAAATTTGTGGGAATACTTATAGATTAGAATTTGTAGCATATATAGGCTTTTCGTATTTTACTAAATTCTCAAAAACATGATACATGTAATGAAAAAAATATTTCTTAGAATTGATTACTATTATAGTTAAGCTTATTCATAACTATCAATTTCTTTAGTTACAATAAAAATTGTATAAATTATTAATGCCAAATTTAATTATGTATTAATTATTTATATCAATTATATTAACTTCCTCTCGTCCCAGGATTATTGGAAAGAGTTTCCCCGAGAAGATAGTGGACACTACAAGGATTCACATTTACGTATCAACATGATCAGAAAGTACCTCTTTTTTTTTTCTGTGGTTGAGGCATTGTTCACGAAAACATTGGAGGAATCAGACCTGTATTATCGCAGTCATTTGAGCTGTTTTCGTCCGCAAAAGAGTGTGAAACGTTTTAATAACACCGTGCTGACAGATATGCACCTGATTTGCTGATATGGAGAAGGAAATGCACGGTGAGCAAAAAAAAGATTGTATCACGAAAGGTACCCTTTCAGAGAGAGGTACACCGGACAGCAGGATGTTTACTAATTTGCAACACAATTTGCTAGAATATGGATCGTTACAAAGTAATAGGTATACTATGGTTGAGCTACGAGTGACTCGAACTCCCAGCATGAAACAAAATATGCTGTAGGAATGTGTTGTGTGTTCGTAGGAGAATCCGAGTACCAGTATACAAGTCGCCGTTACTGTCGTAAAAGGATCACGGAGTAGTGTTAATTATATTTTGCAATGCCAAGGCTTACACCCCTACCATCTTCAAGAATACCGTCACTTCTCTCCACAGGTCATCCAGCGTTTGTGCGTTTTGAACGTTGTATCACGACCAATGCTACCAAGAAGTGCTCCTACGTTTAAATTTATGGTTAAGTCGTACTTCAAGTGAGATTGTGTGTTCTACTACCTTAATGAGTATTTATGGGCTAGCGCGCGAGAATTATCACGACCTTAGACCTCATGATGCCCAACATCGTTTTTCAGTGCAGGTCTGGGATGGTGGGGTCGGTGACCTCCTAGTTAGGCCTACTTGTTACCAGAACAAGTCTAATGTATGCAGGTAAACTCAATGTTTTGCAAGAGTTGGTACTAAGCCAACTTGACACTCTACCACAAAGTATACAATGAATGAGATTTCAACATGATGGTGCACCTCCCCTATGTGACAGATATCTTCGTGAACATTTGAATCAGGTGTTTAATCTCCGATGGATTGGGTGTGGTGGACCGGTTCCCTGGCTATCAGGCTCTCGTTATTTAAGCAGCACGGATTCCTTCCTTTGCGGTTGCACTGAAAAGTGCTGTATACGCAACACCTGTGAAGTCAGCTAAGCCATGGTTTGTCGGTGTATCACGCATGTATCACTAGCAATAGTGGTATCTTTGATCATATTTGTGGCATTTTCACTTATGATCTACCACAGCAAATGTAATATCTTTGACCAATATTTTAGATGACCTTACAATTTTGTGTCTCTTCGTTTCTTGTACCTATCATACCTCTTTCCCATGACATTTTCTTGACTCTTGGCTTGCTATGCAAATCTCAATCCTTGTGATGTTCCCTACATCCCCTGAAAGTTTTCCCCAATAATCCTTTGACATCTTGTATATGTATATAGGGTGTAACCCCTTCTATATTACCTATTTTTCAAGCTGGTGGAGGAGATACTATGGTTTGGGAAATTCTTTTCTTATATTGCATTGATCTTTTAAATCTTGCGAAAGAACATCTGAAAGCCCAAGTGCATTTAAATGTTACCGCATATCAAAAAGTACACCTTTTATTAATAAAGTACTCCTGCCAGGAGATGGATACATTCAGCAGAACAATATTCCCCTGTTATACAGTGGCATTGACCCTGTTGGGTCACTGGACATTTGTATGTCTTAGTTGGTCAGCACAATCACTAGATCTCTATCCGATTGAGAATCTATGGGATAAGATCAAACGAGGCATCTAGTAGCTGGATACAGCTGAAATTGGGATGTATTATGAGTTTTTTCTTCCATCCTGCATATAACATATGAGAAAAAAGGATTTTAGATTGCAAGAAGAATTACTAACTATATTTA